>JAVJIX010000041.1:5915000-6345000 GCA_036785185.1 Paratrypauchen microcephalus
GGGATCGAACCCAGACCATGCATGCAAACCCCACACAGAACACACACGGAAAGGTCTGGGCGACCCGGGGATCGAACCCGGAACCTTCTTGCTGTGAAGCAAGAGCGCTAACCACTCTGCTACCGTGCCGAGGATCTGACATTATAACATATAGATCAGATAATAGCGTAATATTGGCCCATTAATGTTTCAGATTTTTCATTGTGTTTGTCAGTTGGCACGTAGAATTACCTGATACAAAGAAAACTTTACCTTATCAATGACTATTCTTACCTAAACTAGCGTTAAGCAACATGTCCTGCACTCAGATGACTCATATTTTCCAGTCACCATACATACAGTGCTCCCCACACTTTCTAACTTATTTTTTTTACAATGAATCTTTTCTCTGTCGTCGTGGAAGTGTCTAGACTCTGTGTCTACTTCCTGTTTGACCACTGTGCCGGTCTGAGTTCAGGTGGGGGCGAACGTAAAAGCGCCGCACCTGATTTTTACTGCCTTTTACTAAAACACAGTAAAGATCGTTATATTGACATTTTTCAACTTTTCTTCACAAATTGCTTCTTGATTAGTGTGAAACCATCGTTTATATTTACAATAGTTATAATTCCATCAAATTAAGTCAAAATCAGAGAATCATACAAATCTGACACACACAAAACTGAAAAATCAAGTCATTCCTCACTTAACTTAAGCATTCCAAGCATCCTAATTATTATTTCCACAACTCTCAGACAGTTTTAGAAAGTGCACAGTAATGCTAACAGCAATTAGCATGCTAACCACACACTTGCAGACTTATTTTGAGCTCAAGAGCTGCTTATACTGTATCTGTATTCAAAAACATGGAACTAAGAAATATGTGACATAAGTAGAGGTAACGCCAGAACTATTACCTGGCAACCACCTTTACAAAAAACTAGGGCTGTCAGTTTAACGCATTCATTAGATTAATTACCCTGCAAATTAATGTGTTATAAAAATTAACTCAATTAATTATGAGCGGCAATTCAATGTGCGAGCATTTTAAATTTGGCGTACAGCGAGCAAGTCGCTGCCAGGTTTATTTATAAAAAGAACAAAGACGGGACGATCAACAAGAACGCGGTGATTTATAGCTTTTGTCAAAAAGAATTTTCTGATCACTGAAGCTGCTCCAGCCTGACGGATCGTTGGAATGATAAACACGTCTGGACAAGTTCCATCGTTACCGGTGATAGTGTGCACTTCAACAAACCACCAAACCACCCTTGCAGAATTTGGGAAACGAATCAGCAAAGCGACCACAGAAAAACTGACAAAATGAGTCACAAAGTGGGATGGCTCTCTCTCTCTCTCTCTGTCAAGATTAAAATGCGATTCGATTCGATTAATTAATTACAAATCCTGTAATTAATTAGATTCATTTTTTAAATCGCTTAGCAGCACTACAAAAAACAAAACTTGTCTAAATTGAATAAATATGATTAAAAGCGCTTTCATTGTGCATAAATTGTCCCTGAATTTTGGATGGAGTTTTCCATGTTGATGACATAGAGGAATTCTGACTTTTAATCTCAGTATTTATATTTTTGTATTTATATTTTGTACTTTTGTCAGCTTTTTTAACTGATATAAAACTACGAAAAACAAAGGTACTATCCCACCAAACCAAGTGAAAATTAGAAAAACACAAAAACCCGTCACTTTAACCCACCCATCCTAGTCCCAAAGTGTAACTGTGGTTCTCTGAAATCATGGCAGGCGTAGACGGGGCTGGTGAACGTTTACGGGGAGAGTAAGTTGTGAATCGGGGTCTCTGTAGTTGTGTGAGTTGACGTGGACAGGGACAGGAACACTCAGAGCTTGTGTGTGTTTAGGTTGTGTGGTTGGTTGTGTCACATGTGTACAGTGTGGAAGCAGGGGCCCGGGCTGGAATATCAGGGCCGGAGAGGACGGGATAGGCCTGATTTGGGCTTGGTGACTTGAGTATTAACTTTGCCTATTTTCTGATTCGTGTTCTAATGTTGTTTCCTCATCACAAACGTACCTGGAGCGTGACTAACAGTTCACAGGAGTCCGTTTTGTGTAGTACCAGACCTTAAAAAGTGAAGTCACAGAAAAACCTGAAATGCTCTGGGTTGTTGTTGGAAAGTGGTGGTTTAGTTTGGACGTTGTCGGTCTGTGGAATGCAGCGTTATCACAGATACACTTGTGTTTCTTTTCTTCACTGTGTGTGTGTGTGTGTGTGTTGTACAGTTGTAGGGAGTATTATCTGTTACATAAGGGTGAGTTGTTGTACAGTTCTTTATTTCTTTCTTTGATTTATTTGGTAGGGACCATGTACAGGAGCATTAATCACAATCAATGAAGAGATGCTTTGTACCAGACTATAGCTCTTCGAGCATCTGCAGTCCCTGAGACACACAATACGACAAAATATTAAACACAGCATAAAATAATGCAGTTGTTGGGAGTATTATCTGTTACATAAAGGTGAGTTGTTGTACAGTTGTAGGGAGTAGAGCTGGGCGATATGGCCTAAAAATAAAATCTTCTTTCTGATTTCTGATTTTTCTGATTTTAATAGATTTTTCTCTGCCCTACTCAAAAACAAATAACAGATGACAGAAAAATGGCTCAAAACAATGCAACGTTCTTTTATAAAATAAATACATTACACCTTGCATCAATTAAGCTGTTATTGTTTTAAAAAAAATATATCACTTGAAGACCCTGTAATGTTACCTACAGCATTGGGCAGTCTGTATACAGCTGTGGCAACTTCAGAAAAATATTTGCCACAATATTGCTTGGTAGCACATACTTCGGGTCCAAATCTTTCACCATGTTAATGAATCCGGGCTTTTCCACAGTATACAGTATATGGGCACCATGTCTTTTACAACATACATCGCGGTAGCGTGTGTGATTGCCTTCCATCATGGCCCATGCTTATCATATGGCACACAGTTCGAAAATGTTTCAGGGACTTTGGACGGTGTGCTCACGCTGTGGCTGTTTTCATTCTGCTGCACTTCTCCCTCTCCGCTGCGTTCCTCTGCTTTAGGTGCTAGAATAAATTTGTCGCGCTGCTTCCTTTGGTTGCAACAGCTTTTGAACAGACCTTACAGCGAGCATTCGTTTGTTCTAAGTCCGATGCAGGAAAACCGAACCAGTTCCATATAACAGATGTAGCGACACCTTTGTTTGGTACAAGCTCCGGCTTTCCCTCAGTCGCTAGCTGTGCTAGCTTGTAGAATGTTTGGGTGTGCCCCGCTAACTTACCCGTGTAGAGCGTGGCGGCGCATTAGTTCCGCTCGCATGTAAAAAATAATTTAAAAATCGATTTTCATTAATACACATCGTCCTGAACTGTAAATTTGAATTAATCGATTTAATCGATAAATCACGCACGTCTAGTAGGGAGTATTATATATTAAATAATGGTGCGTTGTTGTACAGTTGTAGGGAATATTATGTATTAAAAAACCCAAAACATGCACTATAGGTAAAATCCTCCAGCTGTGGTCCTGACCAAGCCTAAGCAACAAGATCATGGAGCTGTGCAGTCATGTGCTGCCCACTGCTCCTGAATAAAGGATGGGTCAAATGCAGAGGACAAATTTCCCCTCGGGGACAAATAAGTGATATAAATAAATAAATAAATAAATAAAGGTGAGTTGTTGTACAGTTGTAGGGAGTATTATCTGTTACATAAGAGCGAGTTGTATAGTTGTAGGGAGTATTATCTGTTACATTAGAGCGAGTTGTATAGTTGTAGGGAGTATTATCTGTTACATGAGGGTGAGTTGTACAGTTGTAGGGAGTATTATCTGTTACATGAGGGTGAGTTGTACAGTTGTAGGGAGTATTATTATGTCTTCTTGTCCCTCACTGTGACAAATGTCTCCATCAGGACATACGTCACTTTTCTCAGATTCTGTTTTTCCTCAGAAGAGCAGGAGGAGCTGTGATGTTGGTTTTCACATTTTGTCTTGTGGAGGTGTGATGAGCTTCTGTACCTCCTGCCGCTACACAAACACCTCCAGGTTGTGCGTATACGCTGTGCCCTGACCTCCTGCTGGGCCCGGGATCCTGCTGAGGGCTTCACAGAGGGGGACGGGGCTTTAGCATTTAGCATTAAGCATTAGCATTTCCCAAACAAACAAACAAACAGCTTTAGACCTGCCCTCCCTGTACGAGCCCTGCACTAAACATGACTCCTCCACACCTTTTTAATTTTATTTTACTGTTTTTTTTAATTATTTCAACAAAAGGAGTCATCATACAATTAATGTAATAAATTAAACAAAATATCTTAACATGGTACACAATTTTTAACTACAAGAAATTATAGAAGTTGGCAAATAAAAAATGTAAACAAATAAAATCAAGGTAGAATAGGAAACAAATAAAAGTTACTGAACATTTTTGTTACTTTGGTTTAAAGGTGCATTGTGTAACTTTTCAGATAGGGGTCCGTCACCTTCTTGTTTCTATGGAGGTGTCATTGCCTGGAATGTTCCACAGTGTGACATTAAACTGCTACATTACATTACATTTATTCAACTACAGGTGGTTTTATAGCTTAAAAATACCTCGAAAAACAGTCCTTGTTTAGTCTTAGTTTAGTTCTTGTTTTGTCCTTATTTATTCCTGATTTTATCCTTGTTTAGTTCTGGTTTAGTCCTGGTTTAGTCCTTGTTTAGTTCTGGTTTAGTCCTTGTTTAGTTCTGGATTAGTCCTGGTTTAGTCCTTGTTTAGTTCTGGTTTAGTCGTGGTTTAGTCCTTGTTTAATTCTGGTTTAGTACTTGTTTAGTACTTGGCGGCACGGTAGCAGAGTGGTTAGCGCTCTTGCTTCACAGCAAGAAGGTTCCGGGTTCGATCCCCGGGTCGCCCAGACCTTTCCGTGTGTGTTCTGTGTGGAGTTTGCATGCATGGTCTGGGTTTGATCCCCGGGTCGCCCGAGCCTTTCTGTGTGGAGTTTGCATGTTTCTCCCCGTGTCTGGGTGGGTTTCCTCCGGGCACTCCGGTTTCCCCCACCAACCCAAAACATGCACCATAGGTACTCCAGCTTAGGTCCTGACCAAGCCGAAGCAAGAAGATCATGGAGATGGTCCCCGGGCGCCCTAATGTGTGTGCTGCCCACTGCTCCTAATATATGTATATACATGTATATATATAGGATGGGTTGGAATGCAGAGAGGAATTTCTCCAGTGTGAGATCAATAAAGTTCACTTCTTCTTCTTCTTCTTGTTTAGTTCTGGTTTAGTCCTGGTTTAGTCCCTGTTTAGTTCTGGATTAGTCCAGGTTTTGTCCTGGTTTAGTCCTTGTTTAGTCCTAGTTTAGTTCTTGTTTAGTTCTGGATTAGTCTTTATTTAGTTCTGGATTAGTCCTGGTTTAGTCCTTGTTTAGTCCTGGTTTAGTCCTTGTTTATTCCTGGTTTTGTCCTTGTTTAGTCCCTGTTTAGTCCTGGTTTACTTCTGGTTTCGTCCTTGTTTAGTCCTGGATTAGTCCTTGTTTAGTTCTGGATTATTCCTGCTTTAGTCCCTGTTTAGTTCTTTTTTATTCCTGGTTTAGTTCTTGTTTAGTCCTGATTTAGTCCTTGTTTAGTCCTTGTTTAGTTCTGGTTTAGTCCTTGTTTAGTTCTGGATTAGTCCTGGGTTAGTCCTTGTTTAGTCCTTGTTTAGTTCTGGTTTAGTCCTTGTTTAGTTCTGGATTAGTCCTGCTTTAGTCCTAGTTTAGTTCTTGGTTAGTCCTGGTTTAGTTCTCGTTTAGTCCTGGTTTAGTCCTTTTTTTATTGTTTAAAAATCCCAAGAAAAACAGACATTCTGACTGTGAGCGGGGTCGCCTCTCCACAGATCTGACCTGTAACTTGGTCTGGTTTGGTCTCTATGGAGATAGAAAGGTTTAATGCCATACTGTGAAACATTCCAGAGAAAATAACGGACCCTCACACACCTTTAATGCAGGATATTGGAAGTATTTAACAGTCAGATTATATATTTTTTATTTTTTACCGGCTGATGTCTTGATGTTTTGGGACACAGACGGGCCTGTCCCAAACCCACTCCCACTCTCGCCCCTTCCCCCTCTCCGCTCCCACACCACTGGAATGCCTCTGGTATTTATATTTCCCTCCAGAGCCAAGGGGGAAGTCAGGGCCCTTTCACACAGGCACCAGCTCCAGCCCTGCCAGGTGGGCCGTACTGCAGGTCCCGCCCTCCCATTGGCCCACGCCGGGTCACATGGTCCCAAGCGTCGTCGCTCCTCCCCCCTCCCTCCCCCTGCTGCGCTCCCCAGTCCTCCACGCTGGCTCTGTCTGGACCGTCGGCGTGTGCGTGTGAAGTTGTAGCGCGCCGTGTACAGGGGAAGGAGACCTGGAAGCTGCAGGGACCGTGCGGTGTGAGATGTTCAGGGACATCTCGGAGAATGAAGAGTGTCTGGGGGTTCTGAGCGAGGAGAGCCAGGAGATTTACCTCAGGATGGACCACCAGCGCAGGCGCTCGGGCTACAGGCTGGGCAGGATCATAGCCAGACAGCAGCTGCTCAAGAGGATCGCCGGAGGTAGGGCTGTTACAGACTGGACTTTGGTTTCCCACAGATTCACTGTCCTGTTTACAATGACAACACCGTAAAAAAAAAAAAAAAAAAGAGAGAGAGAGAGCAAAAGTTTTAGGAGACTGAATACATTTATTCATATATTTTTAACAGTTTTTTTGTAACTTATTCTGGTACTACTATAGCCTAATAATGTTTTGTAAAAATAAAAATAAAATCACAAAACAGCATAAAGAACTGCTCTATACTACTGATTCTACTATTATACTAAATACTGCCACAGAGATGTCACTACTACTACTACTACTACTACTACTACTACTACTACTACTACTACTAGTAGTAGTAGTACTTAGACTCTGTAGGCCAATGCAGCTCGGTGTAAAAGTATTCAAAGTATTCACAATGCAGTACTCTGACTGGGTCGTGTATCAGAATACCATACAAAATACATTTTCATTTGCGTATTTACAGTACTGTGTAACTAAATACAAGTTTTCTCACAAATACCGTGCACTGTATTCTGACTACTACCAAGTATTGTGTATTCCCAAGATGGTCAATATTGAGTTATAAGAACTTGTATCAGTAGTATTAATGGTAGTTGTAGTTTTGCCTGTGTTTTGATTTATTTAACATAAGGGTGTAGACTGCAAAATTTCTAGCTGCTGTATTTTATTTTATTTTTTTTATTAATTTTTTATTACAAATTACTGACAATTACATTTTTGCTAGCCAGAATTTCATTTATTTATTTATTATTATTATTATTATTATTATTATTATTATTATTATTATTATTATTATTATTATTATCTAATTTAGCTGGAAAATTAGGAAATAAATTTATTTAGAAATTTGACAAAGGGCAGTTAAATTAAGTTTCTTAATATGTCAAATTTAGCTTGACAGTAGAAGTGAGAAAATTATGTAATTTTCGTTTTGTTTTGGGGGTTTTTTTTACCCAAAATTAGGAAATAAATGAATTTAGTTTAGAATTTCGTTTAGTTTATTTTCCAAAGGGCTAAAACTTTGATACTATTTCAAGTGAAAGTTTCTTATGTCAGATCATAGACTGTGTGTAAATGGACATAGCTAACGTGCTAGCCGCCGTTCCAAAAAGGAAGTTTGCACGCGGCTCTTCCGGCTCCTACTGACTCCCACTGACTTACACTGGAATATTGTGACCCCCTCTCTGGAATATTTTGGTCTTAAAATGTTCGGATTAACCCGTTCTACATGATCCTGGTGTTTTGTTTGTTTTGTTTTGTTCTATTCATAATAGAGAACCTGATTTATATTGAAAGTAGAAGTGAGAAATAACATGAGAAAAGTGAATTTAAAATAGCCATTTTTCACTTTCCCTAATTTCTTTGTATTTTTGTATTTTATTTTATAATAAAATAAATTGATTTTGAAATTTGACAAAGGGGTAAAATTTGGCTATCATTTCAAGTTCAAAAAGTTCATCTAAAATTGCTGAAAATACTCACATTTTACTTATTTTGTTGTGTAGATTTTTGGCAGCTTTGTCGCTTTCAAAAAATGACTGCCAATTACATGTTTGCTAGCCAGAATTTCATTATTATTTTTATTTTTATTTTATTTATTTTTTTTACGTGAAAAGTCCCTCAGTCGTCCAGGTAGAATCCATGATAACAGATCATTTTATCATTTATTTTTTTTAGTATTTTTATTTTTATTTTTTACCTAATTTTTTTTATTTTTTTTATTTTTTTACCTAAAAATTAGGAAATAAATTGATTTTGAAATTTGACAAAGGGGTAAAACTTAAATTAAATTTAGCTTCAAAGTAGAAGTGAGAAAAATAATAGTAATAAATGTGAAAATAATAAAGGTTCAAAAAGTTCATCTTAAATAGTCAAAATTAGTCACATTTTACTCATGTGTTGTGTAGATTTTTGGCAGCTTTGTCCTTTTTGTTTCATTTTCGCGAGCCTGAATTTGATTGGATCTTTCTTATAGTTTTGCCTACATGTTTTTTCTTTATTATTTGTGTAATTATAATGAATTACCTTTGACTACATCAAAATATAACAATGTGAATTTCAAGTACATTTGGTTAGGCTTACTGTACAGCATAAAATTGTTGTAGATAATGAGTGAGTTAGACAACTGGTGCTAATAATAATTCAAAATTTCTAATGAGAATTCAATTTTTAAAAAAATCTATGGGACTTGTGGCTATTTAAAGGGCCCATATTACACTATTTTCTGATCTATGTTCGAATGTTTCCTCATCACAAACAAACCTGGAGTTGTGTTTTGTCTCATTCACACAAGTTTAACACACAAACCCTGCAAATTTAGACTCAGCTCTTCTCTCAAACATTGAGCTTTGGAGATGTAGACTGCAGACTGACTCATAATAAAACGTTACTGAAACATGTATATGAAACAAAACACACTTCCAGATCTGTTTTTGAGGAGGGAACCACATTAGAACATGTCTTAAACCTCACAAGAGTCAATATTGTGTTAGATCGGATGTTTAATTGCTATGGCAACACTCCAGAGTTGAGTTGACTGAAATCTGTAAGATTTTCTGAACCAACATAGGACAGTACAGAATATAATTGTGTGATTGAGGGCTTGTTTACACGAGAACGCTTACGGGTAAAAACGTCAAAATCATCAGAAGTGCCTTTCATTTAGACGGTGACGGCGTTTTGGGGGCTTAAAAACGCAAAAAACTGAAACCGCCCTCCAAAGTGGAAAACTTGAATACGCTCCGCCGTAGCGTTTTCATCTACACTGCCCAAGACGCAAAACTCTGGTCAAATCTGCTGACGTCGCGTACGCGTTTACGTCAAATCGGTCCATATATCAGTGTACTTTGTTTGGCACGACCTTGTTGCGCCTTCGTTGCTTTGTCGTCTAACGTGGTCTGAAGCAATAGTTGAACTTCTTCGTCTGACCACACAATTTTTTTTTTTTTTTGCTACCGGTAGCCATGTTCTATTTTGCTTTTCGCGGCGGAGATGAGAAGAAAGAAGATTCTACACATGCTCGCGGACATAGTGATAATGTATCACAGCGCCACCTAACCGCCTGGCATTCATACCCAATCGAATTTGATCAGATTTCCTCCTGAAAACGCTCGACTAAACGTGGAATAAAAAGTGAAGATGCGGCGCCACTTTTGCGTCTTCTGTTCAGACCGTCATAATATAAATGTAGCCTGAGTCTTGAACATATTAGAAAACAAAACCAGTCAATTTTAAAGGTCCCATGACATGGTACTTCTGCTTCTGCTTCTGCTTTTATATGGTGCCTTAATGGTTCCCTAATCTGTAAATGAATCCTGCTCCAAAATCAAGACTCAGTGCATGAGAAAGACACATGTACACAGTCAGAGTCAGAAAATATCTCTCTGAACAACTCATTCTGGGCCTTGTTGCTTGAATGCAAATGAGAAGGACAGAGATAGATTAGAGGAGCGGGTGGGGGGGTGGGGGGGGTGGGGCAAATGTGCCGCTGGTTCCTGGATTAGCGCTGCGTTTGTGCGCTGTCTCCCACTTCCGCGTTTTAAGCGCGGAGGAAGAAGGGAGAGGCATTTCAATGAAAAAAACACATTTTCACAGAAAATAAAATTAAACCACTGCTGTTTCAGAGGTCCAGAGGCTCAGATAAAGGACTTCTGAGCCTAGAAACACTCGAACGTGCCTCCAGGCAAATAAAAAAACGCATTTCGCATTGCGTAGCTCATTCGCGGTCCAAACTCTCTGACCGTGATTTACAGAGACGGTGGGTAGACATCCAGACGGGGGGTGGAGCTGCATTTTTCGATGTGACGTAACATAGTTGCCTTGTTCAGAATCACCCGTTTTGAGCTGTGTTTTTTTCAAACGCAGAAAAGGACCGCAAATGCTCAAGACATTTTGCAACTTTTAGCCATGGGTGGGGGGGGCCCCTAAACAGGGTAGGGGAGCTCACATTAACGTTCAAAAACCTCAGAAAGTGAAAATTTCATGCCATGGGACCTTTAAACAGTTTGCAGAGGTCCAAAGTACTTCCTCACTTACTGTACCTTATGCATTCAGAGCCTAATTATTCACCACAATGTATAAGTGTACAAGTGCAATGTATAAGTGCTTTTCGCAGCACAGACCAGCATGCTAACAGCACACTTTCTGATTGTTGGACATTAAAACTCTTTCTAATTAGACGTGTGATTATTTTGGCCTCAAGACCTGCTCATACACTATATCTGTACTGGGGCAAGGCACATTTTTGAAATCAGATACAAGCCCTTTTAAGAATGTTTCCTATTTTTATTCCTATTTTTCCTTTTTGGGATTTATAAGGGAATTTCATCACTGCTGAGTCACTGTGACCAAGTAATTTCCTTCAGGATCAAAAGACTGTCTGGGCCTTGAAGTCATTTTTAGGTTTGGAAAAAATAAAAAATAAAAATCCAGAAATACTTTTGGGTAATCTGCAAATGATGTATGAAAACAATTACAGATATTACATTTTATGAGCCGGGGTTTGTGGCTGTGGCAAAAAATGCAGGAGGAATGATGCATCTTGGCTTCGGGGCTCTTTCAGACGCTGTTGTGAAGAAAATGTCCCTGAAGTGGTATTTTTTGCATATTTAGTTGTGTTAAAAGGCCCATGTTACACTATTTTCTGATCTATGTTATAATTTCCTCATCACAAACCTGGACCTGGAGTTGTGTTTTGTTTCATTTAGATATTTAACACACAAACCCTGCATAATTAGTTCTCTCAAACAGAAAACACACGGTTCTACCTTGTGATGTCATGTAGTAATACAGGAAGTGCGCTACTGTGTTTTAAAACGTCATTTTACTTCACTAGAATCATTTGGGCTACGTTCAGACTGCAGGGCTTAAAGCTCAATTCAGATTTTTTTTGTGAAATCCGTTTTTTTTGCGAGGTCATTCATATTTCCAATTAAATGCGACTTATATGTGATTACCAGTGTGAACTTTAAATGCCCCAAAAGTGTCCCGCATGCGCCTTGGAGGACACGACGAGGTCACATGCAGCGAGCGTGCTCAGTGTTTACGGAAGTCGCCTAAACATGGACACGAGCATTGAGCACCTGGAGATTTTAAAGTTGCTGTCGTACCAGAGCCAGAACATGTACAACTTATTTGTTTCAGGGACGAGATTGAGAAGGTGAAGGACAAGGTTTTTGGCGTTTTTGTGGGTTCCTCTTCAGTAACGCAGCTATCCAGCAATTCCATTGACTCAGCATTGGGCTTGTCTCCTAAAATACGGTCCAGTTCTGTTCAGTTTCCGCCTACTTTAGCGCAGAATAGTGATGTTTGTCGCTTGTTGATGACGTGTAGGTCAGATGAATGCGACCTGGCCGTTTAGACTGAAGTCGCATGTCAAAAGATCGGATATGTATCGGTTTTAGGACCACATATCCAAGTGGCCTGGGTCGCATTTGAAAAAATCGGATCTGTGTCGTTCAGACGGTCATTAAAAGATCAGACACAGGTCACATAGGGGCAAAAAAATCTGATTTTTTTCAGGCTGCAGTCTGAACGTTGCCTTGGGTGATTTCTGAATTGCTGATCTCTACTGAACTAAAGGTAAACGATAGCCTGACAAACCTAAACTGAAATTTTTTATACAGAGATATCAGTCTGTTCCCCATGCCCTCCTCAAGCCTGGTCAAACATGATCATAATTTTTTTCAGTGACTCATGTGAAACGAAGGAGCTCATTGGTCATATATTATTTAATCAAATCAATAATACATTCTCTCCCTTCAGATCAGTGCATCTCTCACTGAGGGCCTGTTTGCAAAAGAACACTGATGGGTAAAAACAACAAAATATTTTATCGGAAGTGCCTTTCGTTTAGACGGTGACGGCGTTTTGGGGGCTTAAAAATGCAAAAAACTGAAACCGCCCTCCAAAGTGGAAAACTTGAATACGCTCCGCCGTAGCGTTCTCGTCTAAGAAGTGAACTTTATTGATCTCACACTGGAGAAATTCTTCTCTGCATTTTAACCCATCCTATATATATATATACACATATATTAGGAGCAGTGGGCAGCACACACATTAGGGCGCCCGGGGACCATCTCCATGATCTTCTTGCTTCGGTTTGGTCAGGACCTAAGCTGGAGTACCTATGGTGCATGTTTTGGGTCTACACTCCCCAAGACACAAAACTCTGGTCAAATCTGCTGACGTTGTGTACATGTTTACGTCACCATTTTTGTATATTTATAAAGTTAATTAAGTCAATTAAGTTAAATAAATTAAATAAAAAATGAAAGTAAATTAAATAAAGTAAATTAAGGAAGAACATAGTGCGACATAGTGATAATTTATTTTTATTTATTTTACTTGTTTATTTGAAGGACAATGTGCAGGTACATTAAAAAGATGGCTGCACCAGATTTAGCAGAATGCTCATTTCCATCTGTAGTCCTTAGCAAACATTAAAAACATTAAAAACAATTACATATAAAAGGTACAATACAAAAAGACAATATACAGGCGTGCAAAATTTCAGATTTTCAATACATAGTGCAATTTTCGATACCTAGTACACAGGTAATGTATCACAGCACCACCTAGCCGCCTGGCATGCATACCCAATCCTATTCCACACACTTTTGCATCAACGTATGCACGCCGATTTCCTCCAGAAAATGCTCATCTAAACGTGGAATAAAAAGTGAAGCCACTTTTGCGTCTTCTGTTCAGACCGTCATCATATAAACGTAGCCTGATTCTGCAGATGTTCGGTATGTTTCTCAGTCCCCTGTGATATTTGTTTTTCCTTTATTTTTATCGATTTAGATGGACTATGCATGTCCCCCTGATTGGCTAATCCACCTGTCAGTCACACCCGTCTGAAAACGGGGAGATTCACAGGCGACCAGACTCGCATCTTTGTAAAGTATTGAAGAAGTGTGTATTGGCTCCCAGGCAATGCAAAAGGAGCTGTTAACTTGAAAACTACCACCACGTGACATCACAAGGTGGAACAGAGCGTTTTGAGCTTGGGAGATGTTGACGGACTAATAATAAACATGTGCGAATGAAACAAAACACAACTCCAGGTATGTTTTTAAGTACGTAACAGCATTATAACATGGCTTAAAGATAAAACAGTCCATTTTGCATAATATAGGACCTTGAACATTCCCAGTTTGTGATTCTAACTTCACACACGCGACTTCTCTTTCCCACCCCGCACAATTCTAACCTGCTCACGACTCTAACGCTAGCCCGAGCCTGACCTTGCTGAAGTGGGTGCAGCGGGTGGTAAATATTGACCCTCCCTGAGCTCTTGTTGGTGATAAGTGTCAGGACCAGTTATATAACACGTCAACAGTCCAGATATGAGCGCCCGGTCCGTCTCTGTGTTTACCATGGGAGTTGTATGGGTGCTACTTCACACACACAGCCTGACTGACCTTCACCTTTGGGTGCTGGTACCTGCAGAGCTGAAGGGGTGTAGGGTGGGGGCAGGGGAAGGGCGCATAACAACACAGAGATCCAAAAGGCGTGGAGCAATGGTCCAGATCCAAAACAAGCTTTCTTTTCTCGTCAAAAACATACCTGGAGCGGTGTTTCATGCTATTAAAAGGGTTATTAAAGGTCCTATAATACACAAAATGGACTCTTGTGAGCTTTAAGTCATGTTATAATGTTGTTTCCTCCTCAAAAACAGACCTGGAGTTGTGTTTTGTTTCATTCACACATGTTTGAGTAACTATTATTAGTCTGTCTACATCTCCAATGCTCAAAATGTTCTGCTTCACCGTGTCATGTTATGAAGTGGTAGTTTTCAACCTTTAGTTCAGTAAAGTTTGGAAATTCCAGGTCTGAAATCATCCAAATGACATGGAGCACTTCCTTCAGATGAAAACTTCATCGGTTGTAAAGGATCTCTTCTTCTTTTTTTCTTGCACATCGTCCCTGTTCAAATACACCAATAAACTAAACCAAACTGTATTACTGCATGACATCACAAGGTGGAACAGAGGGTTTCTTGGATGAGGGAGGGCTTGTGTGTTCAAGTGCCTATGTCAGGTTGGACTGCTCACTTTACTAAAACACACTTAAAATGTATAATTCTTTTCTCAGTTTGGCCATTTTTTAGATTTAAAATTTTACTTCCTGTTTGAAAATCATGACATCACACTAGGACGGCGGCTTTCAATAGGTGAGGCCCAAAAAGAGCCACTGGGAAGACAAAAGACAAAAGACAAAATAACGGTCCACATCTGTACACATCTGCAGCAGTATTGATATCGGTAATTGTGTGTGCGTGTAAATATGATCCCGATTATTTAAAGTTCGGTTTCACCTGGTCGGGTTCTGAGACTGAATAACGCCGTGAGACCATGAAAACTTCAACGTCACATTGAGACAAAGCACGCAAATTCAGTTGAGTTGAGGTGAGTTTTTTGAGAGGAAGTGTGATGATTTGCAGTCACAGAAAAACATGATTTCAGCCATCAGGTGTCGTCAGTGGTAGTTTTGGCACCGATTATAAATGTTAGGCATGTTCTGTTGATTTGGAGAGGCATACTGATGTTCAGTGATGGTAAAAGTAGCCTCAATTAGGCCTGCATGAAGTTGGAAATTATTTGCTGCTGCAAAAATCTTTTATGAATGATGGGCGGATGGGATTTTGGGAAAGGAGGGTCTCGGCTGTCTTTACCTACTCTAAGGCTACGTCCACACGACAACGCTCCTGGATTTTTTTTATGCGGGTTGGAAAAAATACACATCCACACATGTGTCGGATCAGTAAATATTTGCATCCAGGCGAAAACTTCACAATTACATCCATAAACCGGTACCTGCAGTCACACACTGCTTGTATGTTTAGGGAATGTTTGCCCTTTCTGTTGATGTAGTCCGTGGCGTTGGAGGATGGCTGCTTTATTTCAACGTGGGTCCCGTCGATCACTCCCAAAAACATTGTGGCATGCCATGCATACAATGGAAGCCTGAAACAAGCTCCTCTGCCTCGGGTTCCATGAAAGGCAGCTTGATGTATTTCGGGCCGAGTTGAAGAGCATCGCGACATCATCGTTTTCCCAAAAGCCGCGTTTTGCTCGCCCACACGACAACGTGACCCCCGGCGGTCTCAGCTTTCTCCACTCTGGAACCTGGTTTCACAAAACACCGTTTTCGGCTCCCCAAAACACCGGCGCCGTGTGGACGAAAGGCCAAAACGAATACAAACTTCTCCGTTTCCACCAAAAAACGTTGTCGTGTGAACGGGCCCTAAGGGGAGGGTCACATTCACTCAATTTGAAAACCCCTGCGCTAGGCTAATTCCACAGCTGTTACCTAGCAATTGTGTTATACAGTGGTCTAAAATAAAAATAGAACTCTTTAATTTTGTAATGTAATGTTTCAAGTTTTCTTTATAAATTGCTTCTTGATTTATGGAAAACTGTTACTTATATATTTATATAGCAGGTATTATCCCACCAAAGTAAGCCTATATACATTTTAAACATGCGTGAATGAAACAAAACACAGCTCCAGGTATGTTTGAGACGAGAAAACAACATTATAACATATAACATATTATGGGCCCTTTAAAGTTATTGTGTAGCTGCACGTTGTTGTTCAGAGGGGCGGGGCTTGTTGATCAGATGTTTGCAGGCGTGCACGGTCATGCTCGCGGCCTGATGTGTTTACAGATTACAGATGTCTACACTGTCAGGAACCCGCAATTTAGTCAGCTGTGTCTACTGACGCCCTCGGGGGTGGTAAACATACAGGATTCTTTAGTGTTTTGAAGGTGAAAACGTTGGGTGACAGGAAGGGGTGGGAGGAGACGGACTTTTCACCAGACCAGACACAAGATTAGGTCCATGAGAGAAGACAATGTGAGATTTTGAAATAATTTGTAATAAAATATATATTTCTTTCATGGTTGATGCTGATACCAGTTGTTTGCAACCCAGAAAAAGTGCACATTTTGTTCGGTATCTTCTTTTTAAAATAAATCTTTGTGCTAAAACAGTGCAAATATTGATACCATCTAAAGTGCTGGATGGTAATGAAGTACAAAAATAAAAGTACAATACTGAAGTACAAATTGTAGGTATCTGTACTTTATTTAATTACATTTTACAGTGGAAACTTTTTATTTTTACTTCACTGAATTTGAGAGCAGGTATGTGTACTTTCTACTCCACTGTGTTTTAGATCTGGATTGAAAAGTCAAAAGTACTTTTCTTTATGGTGTGAGACCTGCTGAAATGGCTGAGAGTTATACTATTTTTATTGCACATTTAATTTAAAGATGCATTGTGTCACTTTTCTGGTGGAGGGTCCATCAAATGCCTTTTTTCATGGAGATGTTATTGTTTTGCCAAGTTTTTCCTCAGTGTTTTTGAGCTCTAAAACCCCCTGTAATTGAATAAATGTAAAGTAGGAACAGGTGACGGACCCCCCAACCAAAAGGTTACATAGTGCACCTTTAACATAAACTTTAACTTAACAAACCATATACACAAATCTACAAAAGCAGCTAGAAAAGTAAAGAAATAAAAAAAAAACTTTATCAAAATCACTGCTTTTTATCCTTTAATTGTTCTAAAAAATCTCTTTATACTTATACTTTTTACTCTTTAAGTACATGTACTTTTAAACTCTGTATTTGTACTTTTACTTCAGTAATCTGACCCCTCTGCAGGAGCACAGACACTGGTCAGTGACAATGACCAACTGGAGTAAAAAGAAAAAGACGCTCTATTAAAAGCACTTCTCTTGTCACACTGCCCAGGTCTCGAAGGTCCACACTGACAGACAGTTAGGGCATCTGGTTTATCCCGTGTCAGAACACCACACCTCCAGCTAAGGTGGTCCTGACTACAAATAGAGACATTTTATTTTGAATTGTTTAACCATATCGGCGGTAACAACGGTATCTACATGGACATTTCAGTTTATGTAGAGTATTTACTGGACTCATTTACGATTAGTCGACCCAGAAAGTCTCAGAATTAGGGATGCAAATTATTGATTAATTCATTCATCTATAGTTGATTGACCTTATCGATTGATTAACGATTAACTGATAAGCGGCGTTTTCCACCTGAATTTTAGTGTTTCAATAGGGTCTTTAAGAATATAAGCTATAGTAACATAACACTGAGTCATAAATATATCATAGTATTATTATATTGTATATTCCTCAATTAATTATTCCTTAGTAAAAAGCAGACAAATGTATTGATGCTGAATAACAAAATACAGTAATCCCTCGCTCTATCGCGGTTCGCAGATTTTTTTTTTTTTTTAGATTTTTTTTTTATAGTGTAACATTTTTTTTATAGTGTAACAATGTGTTCTGCATCCTGATTGGCTAAGAGACTAGACCAGGACTAAACATGGACTAAACCAAGCCTAGACCAGAACTAAACCAGGTCTAGACCAGGTCTAAACCAGGTCTAAACCTGGACTGGGCCTGGACTAAACCAGGATTAAACCACCACGTGCCGCTGCTGGTTTCGTGCGGCTGGTTTGTGGCTCAGGCTGAGACTACGCATTCCGGGTGACGCGGTTCGATCTCGTGCTCAGCAGCCCCGGTGTACGCGCGGGCAGTGCCGTTGAGTGAGCGCGGTGCGCGGTTGCCTTGTTTCGTGACTTCGCGGGTGCGCATGTCCGCAATAAGCGATTAATTACAATTAATGCATTTTGTTCGACCAACGTCTTGATCGACAATTAATCCTAAGTCGATTAATTGTTGACATCCCTACTCAGGATCTTTGAATTTATTTATACAAAGCAGTTCTGTAGTTACTTAAGGGATAAATAACAGCTCCGTAACACATTTGGATCAGTTTTTTCTTTGTTTTAAGGAAGTAGTACGCTGTTTTCAGTCTCTGCAATGGTGTCGGTGGCTATATTGAAATCATTATAGGATCTAAAAAAGCTTTACTGGTGCATCCCTCGTTATGAATTGTAATGTTTATTGGAAATTTAAATGAGACAATCTGCCCAAATCGGCCCAAAATATCAGGAGTGTTTCAGTATCTGCAATAAATTAATTAAAAAAAACAAAAGACAGTTAACTTCTTCTCTTCTTTTTAAAGACAATACAGAAGGAGATGTATTTTCTTTGTTGACATGTTTCGGCTGCTGCATCTTCAGAACCGTCACTGGTGTTGGTGGTGACGTGTCGTATATCCGCTGTTGTTACTTCCTGTGGGCGTGGTCAGCCTGAGTTCCCCGTCAATACGGACGGAGCGTTCCTCCTTTCACACACCTGGAGCGCCCTCCTCCAGAGAGCACTGGGCGACGGGAGGCGTGGTCAGTCTGAGCGACCTGCCAGGTCCATCAGGCTGACCACGCCTACAGGAAGTAACAACAGCTGAATACAACACGTCACCACCAACACAGTTCAGAAGATGCAGCAGCAGCCGAAACATGTCAACAAGGTCAATTCTGTACACGTTACTGTAAGAGCCCAAGAAGTTATTGTACAAAAGACGACAAAATGAACTCTTTTGGATTAAAGGGATAGTTCGGGTTTTTGATGTGAATCTATCAGAAGTCATAATCACTTGGTGCTATTTTCTCTCCAGTCGTATCACTGCGCGCCTATTATTATTATTATTATTAAGTGATAGGACTCGAGAGAAAATAGCACCAAGCAATTTAGTCTTCTGACTTTTTCGTGGGCAACTGTTTTGTGATGCAAATATATCACTTTTTGGACAAATATTGTTTTGAGAAGAAAAACAAGCTTTATTAACTGTCCCCGCTAACTTGTCGGACCTACTTTCTTCAGCTCCAGAACCGGGGCAGAACTCGGCTCAGAGGACACTGTCAGGGGTAAGTCAGTGTTAATGCACGACACTGCTGAAGGGGGCGCCATACAGATTCACATAAAAAACCCGAACTATCCCTTTAACGATACTTAAGCTTTGAGTATTTGCTGATATCCGATATTATGCCTGTGTAGGGAATAAAAATTACATTCCCCCCCAAAAAACACAGCTAACTTATTACAAATTTGATGAGGCAAACTTCTGAACAGCTTTGTATGAATAAAAGTTCAGTAAATAGTCAGTAAATGGCCAGTAAATAGTCTTTATTACATCAAATATTGTTGGCCCAACCAGGATAACGGCTTATCAATATCATGGAACCAATATCTAATCTAGCAAAACTGTATGGGTGCACCCTTACAAAAAACATATTTGGCAATAAAAAAAAAAAATTAAAAAAAGGAAAAAACATTGGTTGAGGTTGATTTGGCAATGAAAAAATAAAGAAATAAAAAAATGTAAAAAGAAAAAAACATATTGGTTGATTTGGCAGTAACAAATAAACAAATGGAGAAATGTAAAAACAAAAAAATTACTGGTTGTTTTGGCAAAATAAATAAATAAAATAAAATAAACATTGGTTGATTTGGCAATAAAAAATGAAAAAAAAAATGTGGTTGATTTGAGGGGAAAAAACATACTGGGTAATTTGGCAATAAAAAAAAATAAAGAATTAAAAAATGTAAAAAGAAAAAAGATATTGGTTGATTTGGCAATAAAAAATAAACAAATAGAAAAATGTAAAAACAAAAAATGTACTGGTTGTTTTGGCAAAATAAATTAATTCATTCATTTTTTTTTTTAAATTGGTTGATTTGGCAATACAGAATGAAAAAAAAAAACAATTTTGCTGATTTGAGGGGAAAAATATATTGGTTAATAAAAAATGTTTTAATATATGGGTTGATATCTAGTCTGATATGACAGCGTGGCTATTTAAGAACAGACCTACAGTATCTCCTGCATTCAAATGTCAAAGCTCGTGACGTCGTTTCTTATTGTTTTGCCCACGCTAAAAACCTGTACAGCAAACCTTTTCTTTACACAGCGTCAGCCAACAGCCCAGACTCTCTCCATCTTATCTCCATATTTTCTAGTATTACATAACTGGACCAGCGTGGGTGCATTCTTTCAGACGGGAGGCTGGGTTCACCTGTTCCGACAGGGCCTCACGTACCTGCACCGAGCCCAGATAAGAAGTCCGAGGTGGGGGCTGGATCTAGGCCTGCCACAAGAACACATTTTGTAATTAAATGGACACAGTGGTGGAAGTTACTTATAGGTGCATTGTGTGACTTTTCTGTTGGGGATCACCTGCTTGTTTCTGTGGATATGTCGTTGTTTTGCTTTGAATGTTCCCCGGTGTGACATTAAACGGATCTACTTTACATTTATTCAAATACAGGTGATTTTATAGCTCAAAAATACCTACAAAAACAACATTGTGACTGTGGCCCCGAGACATTTCCCTTCATTTATACTCATCTTTTACACGTAAATGGCAAATTTACCTCTGAAAATGAATCTTTCTAAAAACTCCAGCTAGAGTGGAGATTCTGGAAAACTACGGTTTCGCGTTTGTGTGTAAAGTGAGATAAATGCCATTTTAGGCAGCTGACGCACCAAAAGTGCGATTCTGATTGGCTTGCAGAGCGTTCTCCTTCGTTTTCAGAGGTGAATTCGCCGGTACAAACAAAGGGAAATGTCTCTGTAGATCATTTAGTAAATGATCGTCTACATTGTTTGTTCGTTACTAGCCACCGTACTCACACCACCTGATCCAATCAGAATGCTCTCCTTCAGGTCACTGATGTTATGTGCATCAGGCGGATTAAACTACAGTTGAAGTACACTTCGTGTCATCATTGATTCACGCACCCATACCAAATCTTTACATGGTGTCAGAAGTTAGACCGAACTTCTTGCCTGCAGACATTTTTTGTCTTTTCCATATATATTTTTTTCTCTGGCCGCACTGAACTGTGTTGGCACAACGGATTTACTGTACAACGATAGCCACAGTTCTACTCACAATGGCGAACGGATTCTGCAGACCTGAGCCTCTTGTCTTCAATGAGAATATCGCAGAGAATTGGTGAGTTTTTGAACGGGAGTACGACATTTTTATAGCTGCAGCATACTCCGACAAGCCAGCTAAAACCAGGGCTTACATTCTCCTCAACATCCCCGGGCCAGAGGCCATCGAAAGGGAGCGTTCGTTTGTCTATGCCCCGGAGGTGTGCACTGCTGCTACGGAGGACGGAAGGTACAGAGTTATCACCCCTGTGGAATCTAGAGAAGATCCCGAGGAGAATTAACGTTTTTTACAATCTGAGCCTTATTTCGGTAATAAAACAAGTTGTTTTACTCACCCATAGCACTTTGGTGTCATATGGAGCACTTCCAGAGATGTTTTAGATTAGCGATAGCCGTAGCGCGAGTATTATATATATATGTATATATTTATAGCATATAATATATGCCCCGAGCGGTCTCCAAATAACACAAACTTTAGCACTTTTCAAATCATAGAAGCTCAATGTCTTAGTTTACGCTTTCGTTTGAGTCAAAAGTGGCCTGTAATCCGAGATTTATCCATAATTTACAGCTTTGTGTTTCATGTTTGGGTCCCTGGAGCTGAGAGTGAAATAAACTGTGACTCCGCACATGCGCACTGGCGTCCTCATCTACTCGAAACTATGGATAAATCTCGGCGTTACGGCTATCGCTAATCTAAAACATCTCTGGAAATGCTCCATATGACACCAAAGTGCTTTGGGTGAGTAAAACAACTTGTTTTATTACCGAAATAAGGCTCAGATTGTAAAAAAAAACATTAATTCTCCTTTAAAGAGAGTTTCTTGAAATCTGTAACCCACAAAACAACAGAATGATGGAAAGGCACAAGTTTCAGACAAGAAATCAGAAATACAAGTGTACGTGTAAACGGGGCCTCATTTTGGAAAACAGAGGGAGAGAAATATTCGTTTCTCAACATACACGGCTATGTGCAAACGTAGCCTGTGAGCTCGGTCGCCTCTCCACAGATCTGGCCTGTAACTTGGTCTGGTTTGGTCTGTATGAAGATAGAAAGCTTTAATGCCATACTGTGAAACATTCCAAACAAAGCAATAACACCTCCAGATGAAAAAGAAAAGCATTTGACTGATCCTCCACCAGAAAAGTTACACCATGCACCTTTAAGTTAAATTAAAAAGCTTAAAAAATGCTCAAGTAAAAGTATCATATGAAAAAAATCCACTTATGTAAAAAGTATTTCACGCAGATTTCAACGGCTTCAGATGTTGTGATTTTGAGAAATAATTGAACCTATGTTTTTTTTTAGCTATTTTTATTTGTATATTTGTCTTTACTCAAATTATGAACTTGTTCAAAATAAACCCCTCAGGCTTTTCAGCACGTCTCAGAATATAATAAAAATTAGAAGAGGTTGTTTGCTCTTGCCTAACAGTGTTGGGCAAGTTACTCAAAAACTGTAATGCACTACTTATTACTTGTTACTTTCATTTTAAAGTAATGCCTTACATTACAATATTACTCTAAATAAAAAGTAAGGCATTACACTACTTTTGCATTACTTTAGTTACTCTCGCCAAAATGACTGGAAATAAGGATTTGGCATCTACAGTGCAAATCTCTCATGTGTCATGACTTTCACCTGCCATCCAGGAGGTTTTGGGAGCCTGCAGACTGAAAACCATTCTCTGGTCGGGTCAACATCAGTTTCGGCTGCTTTGTTGGGGTTGTATCGTTCTCTGTCCCATCCCCTCCTTTCCTGACTAATTTCGTGGTGCTATGGCACCTCTGCAAGTGCTTCGTCAAATTGCTTGTACTGCATTTCGACGTGGAAAGAGGTTTGGGATTTACACACAGTGTGCATTTAATTAAAAAGTTCTTGGAGTTCTTATTTTGAATGAAGTGAAAGTAGTGGGCGTATGTCCATCTTGAAAAGGAGCTAGCACCGATTCTTCTGGTTCTGTCATCCTTTGTCAGTCTGCCAGTTCGAGACGAAGTAAAAGGAAATGGAATGGTCTGCGCGGACTTTTATATCACTAGCTGATCTCGCGGAACTTTGTATGAAATGTAATGTTCTGTGCGGACTTATCAGATTCAGTAGCTGATCTCGTGGTGATCCGCGAACTTTGTATGAAGAAAACGCAAAACCCACAAAAACAAAGCAGGTTAAAAATGCACTGTAATGTGCATTACTGGCATTGTAACGAGTAATATATTACCGATTTTCTTCCCTGTAATGCGTTACATTACTGCGTTACACCAAAAAGTAATGCATTACAGTAATTAATTACTTTTGTAACGAGTTACTCCCAACACTGTTGCCTAATAAAGGAATAAGAGTAAAGTCAAACAAGTGTGCGGTAAACTTCTTTTTTTCTGGAATTATTCAATGTTCCTGTTGTTCCCAGCACCTGGAAGCTGTGCATGGAGTTTTGAACTTTTATAATAAAAATTACTTTGACTTTTCAGTCCGCTTCAAAAACTGGAAACATCTACCGCTCAAATCGCATCGTATCGCCAGAATAAAACCAAAAATAAATGACTCCCGAAAAATTATTGTTGCGTTTTTCATGTATTGGCCGGTAAGTTGATCCAGTAATTATCCTGATTGGTCTCGCTGGAACCTTCGGACTCGTGCACGTGTCACTCCTACATTCCAGCGGCGGCCATGTTGACACAGCAGTGAAAGTGGGTGGTGGCGTTGGGGGGGGGGGGACGCATTGTTCCGGTGGAATTCCAGGGAAGCCAGCACAGGGGCCTGAGTCATGGTTCCCAGTGCCGTGTTTAACCAGTCAGCGGAAACAGCGGGTCCCAGTGCAGAGTCCAGTCATGGGGTAAAGGGTGCAGATAGTGGCCGGGAATGGGTGGGGGCAGTGATGGAGGGATAGTGTAATGAATCGTGAATTTGAGGAGTAGTTGATCTGATCTTAGACAGTACTTTTTACTTCAAATTCAAGTATTTTTATCACTGCAACCTCAATAACATCATATTTCATTGTGGTAAACATCTAAAATGTGTGTTCCAAGACTTTTTAAAGGTGTTATGTTTGGCAAACTTATGTAAAATGCATCTGAAAGTCCTACTGTACTCAGCATCAGTCTGTGGCTCTCCAATATGAATACAGCAGCTCTGTAAAAAAAATAAGAGACCACTCCAAAATGATCAGTTTTTCTGATTTTACTACTTATAGGTATGTGTTTGTGCAAAAGGAACATTTTTGTTTGAGTCTATAAACTACTGACAACATTTCCCCCAAATTCCAAATAAAAATATTATCGTTTAGAGCATTTATTTGCAGAAAATGACAAATAACAAAACAGATCCATGTTTTCAGACCTCAAACAATGCAAAGAAACAAGATCAAATTCATTTTAAAACAACATAATATTAATGTTTACACTTAAGAAGAGTTCAAAAATTATATATTTGGTGCAATAACCCTTATTTTTAATCACAGCTTTCATGCGTCTTGGCATGCTCTCCACAAGTCTTTCACATTGTTCTTGGGTGACTTTATTCCACTCCTGGTGCAAGAACTGAAGTAGCTCAGCTTTGTGTTTGTGTTGGAATTCAACAGACGCTGGAATGGAATGGAATGGCTGTAATACATATAAGATAAGACTTTATTAATCTCACATAGGAGAAATTTACTTGCCACAGTAGCTCCAGGCAGAGACAGTTTGAACAAGAAAGAAAGTGCATGCACGCAAGAATAAAATAAAATAAGTAATAATAAAATAAGTACTGTAATAATAAAAACAGTAATTAGGAGAGTATGGAAAAAATATTGCGTGTTTGGCCTATATAGTAGAATTATACAGTCTGATGGTGGTGGGGATGAAGGATCTGCGGTAGCGCTCCTTCTTGCACTGGGGGTGCCTCAGTCGGCTGCTGAAGGAGCTGTTCAGCTCCTCTACAGTCCGGTGCAGAGGGTGAGAGGTGTCGTCCATGATGGACATGAATTTGGCCAGTACCTTCCTCTCAGCCACCTCTTCTACAGAGTCCAGAGGACAGCCCAGGACAGAGCTGGCCCTTCTGACCAGCTTATAGAGATGCTGATTTCAGAAAAAACTGCAGTGGTCTCTTTTTTTTTCAGAGCTGTCTGTTTCTGTATGCGCCCTTTAGTGGGAAAAAAAAAAAAAGTTTGGACACCTCGCTCTGTCATAGGCACTTCAACCTCCTAAAGGGCCATTTTCTAATCTATGTTATAATGTTTTCATCACAAACATACCTGGAGTTGTGTTTTGTTTCATTCTCAAACAGAAAACACCCTGGAATTGCCAGTCTCTACTGAACTAAAGGTAAAAGGAGCTGTTAACTTGAAAACTACCGCTTTATGACATCACAAGGTGGAACAGAGCATTTTGAGCTTTGGAGATGTAGATGAACTAATAATAAAGTATTACTCAAACGTGTGAATGAAACAAAACACAAATCCAGGTCTGTTTTTGAGGAAGGAAAAATATAACATAGCTTAAAGCTCACAGGAGTCAGTTTTGTGTAACTTAGGGGTATTTCCTCATCTGGATCATATAAACTTATTATTTTTTCAATCAAACTGCCTCCCCACGTCTGGATTTGTTACAGTGAATCACACAACACCCCATCTCCTATGAAAGAGTGCGTTGTCTAATTCTGGTACATTGTGAAACTGTGATTTTGTGTTCCGCGTCTGGAAACACAAGTGTTCCTGTCTGTTCCGAAGCGTTCCATAATGAGCTAACCCACAGCCTGTGTGGAAAACCTGAGGAGCACAGAGCCTCTACAGAACACACAGGGCTGTGGTCCAAACACATCTTCACTGTTTCCACTGAGCAGGCCGTAAGCCACAAGAGTGAAGTCAGAGAAGACTAAAGCAGGACTAAAACAAGACTAAAACCAGGACTAAAACCAGGACTAAGCCTGAACTAAAGCAGGACTAAAGCATGGCTAAAGCAGATGTAAAACAGGCCTAAAACAAGACTAAAACCAGGACTAAGTCTGGACTAAAGCAGGACTAAAGCAGATCTAAAACAGGCCTAAAACAAGACTAAAACCAAGACTAAGCCTGGACTAAAGCAGGACTAAAGCATGGCTAAAGCAGATGTAAAACAGGACTAAAACAAGACTAAAATCAGGACTAAGTCTGGACTAAAGCAGGACTAAAGCAGATCTAAAACAGGCCTAAAACAAGACTAAAACCAGGACTAAGCCTGGACTAAAGCAGGACTAAAGTAGATGTAAATCAGGACTAAAATAGGACTAAAACTAGAACTAAGCCTGGACTAAAGCAGAGCTAAAGCAGATCTAAAACAGGTCTAAAACATGCCTAAAACAAAACTAAAACCAGGACTAAGTCTGTGCTAAAGCAGGACTAAAGCAGATCTAAATCAGGGCTAAACCAGTTCTAAAGCAGGACTGCAGCAGGACTAAACTAGGTCTAAACCAGGACTAAACCAATCTAAATCAGGACTAAACCAGGACAAACTAGGACTAAAGTGGGTCTAAGATGGGACTAAACCAGATCTAAACCAGGGCTAAGTTAAGACTAAACCAGGGCTAAACCAGGTCTAAACCTGGTCTAAACCAGGGCTAAGACAGGACTAAACCAGGTCTAAACAAAGACTAAACTATGTCTAAAGGAGTATTAAACCAGTACTAAAGCAGGTCTAAATCGGGGGAAACGAAAAAAAAAAACTTAAAATGTTGCATGTAACAGGAAGGTGAAATCCATGAATAAAGACGCCATTTTTAGACTCGGCATTCCCCCAGTATGACGGACTGCTCAAATCTTCGAAAGTTCACTGAAAAAAAAAAATCTTAAAAATAACTTTCGGAGGCGTAATATTTCTAGTATTAAGTAATGTGTAAAGAATCTGTTCTCCTCCGCAAAAGCTGATTGGCTGAGTTTGGAAATTGAGATCAACCATCCCACACATGAGTGACGCACTGACATAGTTATGTTGGTGATCAAAGTATATGTGAATAAAACCCGACTATTACACTGTGTGAGTAGAGGAGCTCTTATGGCTATTGCTACAACTATGACCAGAGTTTAAGACATTTCTCTGTCTTACCCCTTCTTCTTACCCCTACCCCTTGGTTTTGCGCGTTCATGTGAGGGCAAGGGGTGTCCCGATTCTAATTTTGATCAAGGGCTCAGGCCACGACCGAGGGCTACATCAACCTTGAAACGAAGTAAGCTCTCGACCGGACTTGAAACGAAGGGGTACACCTACAAGCTCAGGCAGGTTTTGGGATCAGGATGGTAGCGTCACATCGACCAGCCAAGGAGTCTCATAAATGTGTCCAACCGCAGCAAAACCAATACCAAGTCGTCCCTGAGGCGTTTTGAGTTATTCACAGATTCTGAAAGTACAGGTTCTAAGCTTTCCAATGATGTCTTACATGTGAAAACCTGACCATATTTAAAAAAAAGTTGTCTCTATTTGAAAGCAGCCATAGCAGATTTTTTAAATCCCAAAAAAAAGCCTTTCAAAGTTTGCTCTCTTCAGCCCTCCTTGCCTAATTTGCATGACATTAAAGGCAAATTAACGTTTTTTTACAATCTGAGCCTTCTTTCGGCAATAAAACAAGTAGTTTTACTCACCCATAGCATTTTTCTGTCAATTGGAGCAGTATCGCAGAACTTATGTTGAGCCGTTCTGTTCTAGTAATGATCCCGTATCCGTTAACATGGTGCTGTATCATATGCTCGGGGCATTACTTTGCGGTGTCCAAATAACACAAACTTTAGCACTTTTCAAATCATAGAAGCCCGATGTCTTAATGTAAGATTTCGTTTGAAGCAAAAGTGGCCTGTAATCCGAGATTTAGCCATAGTTTCGAGTAGATGAGGACGCCAGTGCGCATGCGCGGACTGCTCCCGGGACCCAAACATGAAACGCAAAGCTGAAAACTATGGATAAATCTCGGATTACAGGCCACTTTTGCTTCAAACGAAATCTTACATTAAGACATCGGGCTTCTATGATTTGAAAAGTGCTAAAGTTTGTGTTATTTGGAGACCGCAAAGTAATGCCCCGAATACTCATGCTAACGGATACACTACAACATAACTTTCTTCAAACAGCTCCAAATGACACGAACGTGATATGGGTGAGTCAAACGACTTGTTTTATTACCGAAAGAAGGCTCAGATTGTAAAATAACGTTACTTTTCCTTTAAGCTAAGCCCTTCCCCATCATGACTATCACTGTGGTCTGTCCAGGTCAGAATCATTCAATAATTTAATAATACACAGGATAATATGTTAAGTCAAAGTTTACTGAAAAATTTAGTTATAGTCAGGAAGTACTAATAGCATAACAAAGTAACCAATATAATAATTTTTAAAAAGTAATAAAATATGTAATAAAAAACCAAGGTACAGTTATTTAATGAGTATTTCACAGGAGGTAATACTGCTCAAATGAATTTCGTATTGCACATAATATAGCACAGTATAATATACTATGCTTTAAATAAATAAAGCCCTTTTGAAATCATACATAAAAATGTATGTAACGTCACTAATGCTGTTTTCTGAAACATGGAGAGGCTTCTTCATGATCTCAACTAGCACATTCTGCAAAAAAAAACAAAAATCACAAATTTTGAAAAAAAACAAACAAAACAAAACACAAAAACTGCATTTTCTGAGAATCTGTAATGGTGACTTGAGGGCTCAGTGTCCGTGGTGCGTCACAAATGTATTTTCAGCAGTTGTAATTATCGATTAACAGTTTAGCAGGTTTACAATTGTGACACTTATGTTCTACGTTACTTTTAGTGAACTGTTGTTGCGGTTTTAATTGTAGTGATGTCTGTTTAGCCGACGTTATCATTTTCATCGAACTTTCATGTATAAACAAGCTAGTTTTTTTGTCGAGCTGAGGTACCCGATAATCCTTGACATTTGTTTACATTTGTTTGTGTCAATTGTTGTCGCCTCTGTAGACGTAGCAGCTCAGGTAGAGGCGAGGGATGATGATGCAAACGGTAATCGAGTGGTGTCCCATTTCCTAGGGGAACATTCGTACCCCGAGCCCTCTCAGCTCGGTATCGAGGGGCAAGACAAAGACGTAGATAAAGGGGAAGGGGTAAGACAGAGTAATGGGATGCAGCCTAAAGCTCCTAAATTACACAAAATTGACTCTTGAGAGCTTTAAGCCATGTCAGAATATTGTTACCTCCTCAGAAACATACCTGGAGTTTTGTTATTTCTTTATTAGTCTGTGTATATCTCCAAAGCTCAAAATGCTCTGTTCCACCTTGTGATGTCATGTAGCTAACAGCTATCTTTTACCTTTTGTTCAGTAGAGATCGGAAACTCCAGGTGTGAAATAATCTAAATGATTGTAGTGAATGGAGTTTAAAAACACAGGGGAGCACAAAACACAACTCCAGGTATGTTTTTGATGAGGAAACAATAACGTAGATCTCAAAATTGCTTAAAAACTGAGCCTGTAAAATGCTCGATCCCACCTCGTGAAGTGCTCCTCTGTGTCGCGTACATCGCCTGAACATTTTTTAATTTTAGACACACAAAAAGAGGTATTATGGACTTTTCAGTGTAATCTGATTGCGCCTTTGTTCAGACCTTTGTGGCGTCTGTGTCCTCTGCATGACTCCACAGAACACTGATTAGCCCTGTCCCTGTGCTTTATGGAGGGCAGTTGGCTAACGGCAGGTGGTACGAGCCCCGGGGCTTTAGCTCTGGCTCTGCTGTTTTAGGTCGTCACAAAAGGCCAGTGTAGAAACATGACGTGCACGATGGGGACTATCAGTGTGAGCGGTTTGACCACAAGCCCAGGATTCATCGTGGGAAAATGTAACTGCGTTTATCGACATTGTGTAACAGCACGTGTGTTTAAGAGGAGCTAAGACACCGCTATGTCAGAACTGGTAATATCCTGAGATCAAGGCGGCTGCAGGGGCCTGGCAGCGTGGGTGAAGGCAGGTGAAGTTGGGTGAAGGTGGGTGAAAGTGGGTCAAAATGGGTCAAGGTGGATGAAGGTGGATGAAGGTGGATGAAGGTGGGTCAAGGTGGTTGAAGGCGGGTGAATTCAGTTGAAGGTGGGTAAAGGTGGGTGAAGGCAGATGAAGGTGGGTGACGGTGGGTGAAGGCAAATGAAGGTGGGTGAAGGTGGGTGAAGGCAGATGAAGGTGGCTGAAGGCAGATGAAGGTGGGTGAAGGCAGATGAAGGTGGTTGAAGGTGGCTGAAAGTGGCTGAAGGTGGGTGAAGGTGGCTGAAGGTGGGTGACGGGAGATGAAGGTGGTTGAAGACAGATGAAGGTGGATGAAGGTAGATGTAGGTGGGTGAGGGTGGGTGAAGGCAGATGAGAAAACACATGGCAGATGTGAAAAAACACAACTGTAGCAGCCTGCACCCGCCTTCATGGACTACAACACCCAAAGGCATGATGGGAAATGCTGTCAAACACGTGCTCTCCCGGCTGACTGACAGCTGATTGGACATAATATGATCTGATAAAGTGCGACCTGCCTGACCTACACTCCTTTTTCTCCATCTCACATCTCTCTACTTTTATAACGGCACAGATGCTTCAAATCAGACAGAAAAGGGGCCAGGGTACATGAGTGATTTATGATCTGTGAGATAAAAGTGTTTAGAAAAGCGTGTGAACGTTACAGTAAGCTCTGTCTTTGCTCTGGTGCTGTGGGGTCAGTCTGGGGAAACAGGAGAACGCATTCACAAAGTTTGATGTAATTTTATTCACTTCAACACTTCAAATAAATGCAAGATCTAAAGGACTAAACCGGGACTAAATTGGGACTAAACCGGGACTAAACAAAGGCTAAACCGGCACTAAATCGGGACTAAACAAGGACTAAACCGGGACTAAACAAGGACTAAACCAGGAAAAAACAAGGACTAAACCAGAACTAAACAAGGACTAAACCAGGACTAAACCAGGACTAAACCGGCACTAAATCGGGACTAAACCGGGACTAAACCAGGACTAAACCAGAACTAAACCGGCATTAAACCAGGTCTAAACTGGGACTAAAGTGGGACTAAACCAGGACTAAACCAGGACTAAACAAGGACTAAACAAGGACTAAACTGGGACTAAACCAGAACTAAACCGGCATTAAACCGGGACTAAACTGGGATTAAACTGGGACTAAACCAAGGACTTTGATGTAGTTTTATTCAGTTCAACACCTTCAAATGAATGCGAGATCCGTCCTGCCAGCAGGACTCCGTGTGATCTGTTCTCGGGCTTGTGGGGTGTACAAGCCATAGACTGAATAAAGAATATATACAACTAGGGACGTGCACAGGGGGTTGCTCAAGTTGCCTAGGCAACTGCCCCTGTGCTCTCCTAGACTGACGCTGCCCTTCCGAGTAAAAAAAAAATTAATATAATAATAATAATAATAATAATAATAATAATACTAATAATAATACTACTACTACTACTACTACTACTAATAATAATAATAATAATAATGCATTGTTCAAAAATCGCCACTCAAAACATTTTTCCTAAAATAAAAGCAGCCTCATTCACTTCCATTCGGACACAGAGTGAAAATGAGCGGGGTCGCCTCTCCACAGATCTGACCTGTACCTTGGTCTGGTTTGGTCTCCATGAAGATAAAAAGGTTTAACACCCACTTGCAGTCAGAATGTCTGTTTTTCTAAGTATTTTTGAGCTCTAAAACCTGCAATTGAATAAATATATTGTAGAGCTGTTTAATGTCATACTCTGGAACATTCCAGTCAGAGCAATGACGTATCCATAGAAACAAGCAGGTGAAGGACCCCAACCAAAAAGTTTCACAGTGCATCTTTAAACATTTACACCAGGTCTAAAACAGCTGTGTAATGTTACACTGTGGAACACTCCAGGCAAAGCAACAACATCATGGAGAAAAATATTTGACGGACCCTCCGCCAGAAAAGTTACACAATGCACCTTTAAGTAAAAGTAAAAATGATAGTCGATGGTAAAATTTGAAGTACAGATAGCTACACTTTGTACAGCACTTTGTCTTGAGTCTGCCTGGTGCCTGCTCTTACATAAACGCTCTGGGCTGACAGACTTTCCGTTTGGCTCAAGGTTGGGCTATTGGCAGATCTGTGTAAACCATGGAACATCTGAGTGTGACCAACTGCCTCCTGGAAACATCAGGAAGAAGCCCTCATCGACTCTTTGACAAATTATGCTTTTGTGTGCAAATCTGGGACTGATTTTTGGCAAGATTCAGTTCACGGTGTTTTAAACATTGAGATCTGAGGAAGGTGGTGGAACGTAACAAGGTTTTTTTCTGGTGGAGGGTCCATCAAGTGCTTTTCTCCATGGAGATGTTGTTGCTTTGCCTGGAATGTTTCACAGTATGGTATTAAACCTTCCTACTTTCATGAGGACCAAACCAGGCCAAGTTACAGGTCAGATCTGTGGAGAGGCGACCCCGCTCACAGTCAGAATGTCTGTTTTTCTAGGTAATTTAGAGCTATAAAACCACCTGTTGTTGAATAAATGTAAAATAGATCTGTTTAATGTCACACTGTGGAACATTCCAGGCAGAGAAATGGCATATCCATAGAAACAAGCAGGTGATGGACGCCCAGCCAAAAAGTTTCGCAGTGCTTTTTTAAACATTTACTCCAGGTCGAGAATTCATCAGACCTACATCAGAACTAAACCAAGACTAAACAAGAACTAAACCAGGACTAAGCAAGGACTAAACCAGGACGAAGCAAGGACTAAACCGGGACTAAGCAAGAAGTAAACAAGGACTAAACCAGAACTAAACAAGGACTAAACAAGGACTAAACTAGAACTAAACAAGGAATAAAGAAATACTAAACAAGGACTAAGCCAGAACTAAACCAGGACTAAACCAGGACTAAACCAGGACTAAACCAGAACTAAACAAGGACTAAACAAAGACTAAACCAGAACTAAACCAGGACTAAACCAGGACTAAACAAGGACTAAACAAGAACTAAACCAGTACTAAACCCGGATTAAACCAGGACTAAACCAGGACTAAACCGGGACTAAACGAGGAGTAAACCAGAACTAAATAAGGACTAAACAAGGACTAAACAAGAACTAAACCAGTATTAAACCAGGACTAAACCAGAACTAAACAAGGACTAAACCCGGACTAAATAAGGACTAAACCAGGACTAAACAAGAACTAAACCAGGACTAAATAAGGACTAAACCAGGACTAATCAAGGACTAAACAAGGACAAAACCAGAACTAAACAAAAACTAAACCAGAAATAAACCAGGAATAAACCAGGACTAAACCAGGACTAAACCAGGACTAAAGCAGGACTAAAGCGGTCACCAAAATAACCCCCTCCATATTTTCTTCCAACATGAACCTCTTGCCCCCATGTTCTCTGTATGACCCCAGTCTGACCCCTGCTGGCCCTCTGACCCCGGGGCAGACTGCAGGCTCCGGTGTCTCTGGAGAGGACATTAGGACACAGACCGGGGGACAGAGGGACAGAGGACAGAGGGACAGGGCCGTTACAGAGGAGCAGCTGTGCAGAAGTTACAATGACGTCTTTTATGTGACGGTTGGAGCTCATGAGTCGCAGGTTAAAGCGCCGTAAAGCAGCTGGACTTTCCACCAAGTCTGCAACACTGGATCTTTATTGTTCCAGTTCGTAGAAAAGCTTTAAAGTGTGCGCTGTGCTCTGGCTCACTTATTCAAATTGTCTTCAGTCAATAAAAAATATATTAACACAGACACTCACATAGTTTTTGTTTTTTTATCAGGCTACAACACAGATGGAGCATAAAGCCTTCCTCGTGTTTAGCACTCAAGACCTGATCGATATTTACGGAGAACAGTGGTGGAACGTAGCAAAATAAAAGTAAAAATTTGAGGTTTCTGTACTTTCCTTCAGTAGATTTTACAGTGGATACTTTTTACTTTTACTTCTCAGGTATCTGTACTTTCTACTCCCCTACAATTTTGAACAGAACTGAAAAGTAAATGTTTTTGTTTTTTTTTAAATGATAGTTTGAAACCTGCTGAAAATGCAGAGGGTGATTTGAGCAAACAAAAATATACAAATATACAGCTAGGAAAAAAGATTCAGCACAAATCTTTATCAAAATCACTGCATTTGAAGCTTTATTATATCTCAAAATCTACACGAAATACTTTTACTTTTTACATTTTTAAACTGGAACTTTAATACTTTTAATTTTTAATTAAATAGCTTTTTTTTAACTCCTTTTACTTGTCCTTGAGTACTTTTTCTTTCCAGTATTTGTACTTTTACTTAAGTAACAAAATTGAGTACTTCTTCTACCACTGATAAAAGCAACATAAAAATGCCCTTAAGGCTGAACACCACTGTTGTTTGTAGGGCCACAGGGACTTGGTCTGTGGACTCGGTCTGTGGACTCGGTCTGTGGACTCGGTCTGTGAACTCGGTCTGTGAACTCGGTCTGTGAACTCGGTCTGTGGACTCTGTCTGTGGACTCGGTCTGTGGTCTCGGTCTGTGGTCTCGGTCTGTGATCTCGGTCTGTGATCTCGGTCTGTGGACTCTGTCTGTGGACTCGGTCTGTGGACTCGGTCTGTGGACTCGGTCTGTGGACTCGGTCTGTGGACTCGGTCTGTGAACTCGGTCTGTGGACTCGGTCTGTGGACTCTGTCTGTGGTCTCGGTCTGTGGACTCGGTCTGTGGACTCGGTCTGTGGACTCGGTCTGTGGACTCGGTCTGTGGACTCGGTCTGTGGACTCTGTCTGTGGACTCGGTCTGTGGACTCGGTCTGTGGACTCTGTCTGTGGACTCTGTCTGTGGACTCTGTCTGTGGACTCTGTCTGTGATCTCGGTCTGTGGACTCGGTCTGTGGACTCGGTCTGTGAACTCGGTCTGTGAACTCGGTCTGTGGACTCTGTCTGTGGACTCGGTCTGTGGACTCGGTCTGTGGACTCGGTCTGTGGACTCGGTCTGTGGTCTCGGTCTGTGGTCTCGGTCTGTGATCTCGGTCTGTGGACTCGGTCTGTGGACTTGGTCTGTGAACTCTGTCTGTGGTCTCGGTCTGTGGACTCGGTCTGTGGACTCGGTCTGTGGACTCTGTCTGTGGACTCTGTCTGTGGACTCTGTCTGTGGACTCTGTCTGTGGACTCGGTCTGTGATCTCGGTCTGTGGACTCGGTCTGTGGACTCGGTCTGTGGACTCGGTCTGTGGACTCGGTCTGTGGACTCTGTCTGTGGACTCTGTCTGTGGACTCGGTCTGTGATCTCGGTCTGTGGACTCGGTCTGTGGACTCGGTCTGTGGACTCGGTCTGTGGACTCGGTCTGTGATCTCGGTCTGTGGACTCTGTCTGTGGACTCTGTCTGTGGACTCTGTCTGTGGACTCTGTCTGTGGACTCTGTCTGTGGACTCTGTCTGTGGACTCAGTCTGTGGACTCTGTGGACTTGGTCTGTGGACTCGGTCTGTGATCTCGGTCTGTGGACTCGGTCTGTGGACTCGGTCTGTGGACTCTGTCTGTGGACTCTGTCTGTGGACTCAGTCTGTGGACTCTGTGGACTTGGTCTGTGGACTCGGTCTGCTTGTACACTGAGGAGATACAGTATGTGTTATAAATAGGAGCTTGAGATAAGATGTTTATAATGGCCCTGGTGAAGATAACCGGAGGAACTCTTCTGAGCTTGTTTCACACTGGCACAAGTTCGACGTATGGCACTGTGTTTGACCTATTTGAATTTAGGTCTGTTCAAATAACTCGATAGGGTTTTTCTGTTCTCGAGCTTTAGTTGGACTTGTGGCAACGGAAAATCCCTCCTGCTGTAATGTCATCACTAACTGCTCCTGTTCCACCGACAGGGATTGACAAGGACTGATGGGGACTGACAGGACACCTACAGCGTTCAGAAAGCTTGGATTTTGTGTCAATTTTTACTTATCAGATCAAAATCCTTCAGTTGTTGTATCCGATTCATGTGCACAGGCTAAGGATCGTATAGGGATTGGTTTCGCGGATCTGATTGGAACCCCTGGCTTAGGCCGATAGTAATCCGCTCGGTGCCGCCTTGTGCACGATATTGGATTGGATTGGCGTACTGCGTATGCGCGGGAATTTTTGCCAGGGATTTCACCCGGAAGTGGCAGGAGGCGCCGAGGCCGTCATAAGTAGCGATTGTTGCCGGAAAAGTCAGACGAAATCATGACTGCGAAGAAAGAATGCACAGCACGTACACCAATGCTGCTCCGTCAAACTCCTCAAGCGCCATCTTTGTATACCGCCACATAGTTTGTTGTGTTTTTATTGAGTAGCCATCACCCGGAAGTAGTTGGACTACAGCGCCACATAGTGTAGCGGAGCCGGCCAGGTCGCTGACCATTATCCGATTACACGAGTTTCATGTGCAGAGTAACGGGATCGGGTTTGGAGAAATCCAATCCGATCCTACCATGTGCACGCAGTGACTGAGACAAATTGGATCGACTTAATATCGGTTCCATGGTCTTGTCCCAAACCCACCTGTGTTTGGACATAAAGGATGGGAGTGCCAGACTACTGGCACAGACTGGAGTGGGCAGTATGAGTAAAATGTCTTGCCCAGCGACACAACAACACACAATGACACAAACCGTGCCTGTGTGCTCAGACGAGTTTGAACCGGCAATCTCCTGGTGAGTGTGTTACAACAAACAGCACAGCCACAAGTGAATGGTCTCATTATATTTTCCTTCGATTCAAAGTACTTTACCATGAACCTTCCTTTGGACAGAGCAAAAACAAAGCCCTCAGCAGACTGAAGCCGCTCTCCAGGCACGAGAGAGAGCCCTCGAGCCCAGGGACAGGAGCTCTTCACCGGGTCAAGGAGGACAGTGTGTACCCTCCTGTACAGGAGTTTGGATTGTTCCATACTGACGAGTGGTGCTGGTGGAATCCTTGTGTTGTGTTGTGATTGTGGGGCTGGCTCAGGTCTGAAGAGCGTGTAGCATCAGCTCCTTCTGAGTTTGATGAGGCTGAAGATGGAGCTTTTGTGTGGGCTTTGTGAAGCTTTTATTAAAGGAAAGTCAAAAGAAGCTTTCAGTTCTTTTGGGAGTGGTACTTGGACAAAGACAGGTTTTCCATACTGTATGTGAGGGAAAAATATAGTTTCCTATACATTTATAAGTTTGTAGAGAGGTGGAACTATATCTTTAAACCTTTTACATCTTTAAAACGTTTAACCTTTTAACAAAAAATTCTAAATGCATTCAAAAATGTTATTTTCATTTGCTTTTATATGTACTGAAAAATGTGTCTATGGAAATGTTATACCATTCCACAGTATGGTATAAAATGTATCTCCATGAAGAATGCTCCACAGTATGATTTTCAACCATGGTGGCTGAGTGGCTAGCACACACCTCACAGCAAGAAGGTTCCGGGTTCGATCCCTTGGTTGCCCGGGCCTTTCTGTGTGGAGTTTGTGTGTTCTCCCTGTGTCTGGGTGGGTTTTCTCTGGGCTTTCTCTGAGGTTTCCCTCATCAACCCAAAAACATGCACCAGGTAAAATCCTCCAGCTGAGGTCCTGACCAAAGTCTAAGCAGTAAGATCATGGAGATGGAACCCGGGCGCCTGAAAGATGAGCGGCCCAATGGGCCAAACGCAGAGAAATAATTTCCATACAGGGATAAATAAAGGATAAAAAAACAAATAAAAATATACAGGTGACGTGCCGCCTCCACAGGGTTATACAGTGGATTTTTTCACATGCACCAAAATCTAATTACTGACAGATTTCTGAACCTTTAAAGGGCCCGTATTACGTTATTTCATAATTTATGACCTGGGGTTGTGTTTTGTTTCATTCACACACTCCACACACTTTCACTAGAATCATTTGGATTATTTCAGCCCTGGATTTGCCTCTACTGAACAAAAGGTAAAAGGAGCTGCTAACTTGAAAACTACCACTTCATGACATCACAAGGTGGAACAGAGCATTTTGAGCTTTGGAGATGTAAACAGAGTAATAATAAAGAGTTACTCAAAGATGTGTGAACGAAACAAATCACAACTTCAGGTCTGTTTTAGAGGAGATAACAACATTATAACATGATTTAAACCGCACAAGAGTCAATTTTGTGTATTAGAGGACCTTTAAGATCCTGATACTGATTGTAAGACTCCATAGGAACTGATGCCGATATGTACGGCTGCTTTATGTCATTTTTCTCAAATTATCAACTTAAATTTTAGTACAAACTCATCCACAGTCTTGTTTTTCTGCTAACTGAGTCCAGTGTAATCATATTTTTTGCAGGACTCTCTTTGGACTTAAGTGTCAAATGAAGCTTTATGGATTTTCATGTACATTTAGGCAGCTGGTTTGTATACTTCCTGCCAGTATACGAAACACACTTTTATTAAATACTTTCACTTCACTTTTTAGTCATGTTTCCTACACTGCTATCTCTACGATCCCCTGTGTTTTTGGGCCAGGTGGGCGTCATACCGGCGGGTGCTTCTGGCGGTTGCTCCTGGCGGTTGCTCATGGCGGTTGCTCGTGGCGGTTGCTCCTGGCGGTTGCTCCTGGCGGTTGTTGGTGGTTCCTGGCGTCCTGATAAAAGGAGCTGTAAATGATTGAGGAATCTGCTCAGGCCTCACGGAGATAAAGAGAAGGACGTGTACAGTACAGGGACGCATGGTCAGGTTTGGACTGTAGGGGGCAGTGTTGTATAGGAATGACAAACCTGAAATGAAAGGATGAATATAAAAAAAAATGTATTCAATATTAAATCAATAAATAAAAGTGATATACAGCATAATAATAATAACAACAACAATAATAACAACAAGGACAATAATAAAGCGTTAGGTCTATTTTAGTTTTCAAGGGTCCATATTACACTATTTTCTGACCTAGGTTATAATAAAAAAACACTGTTCCACCTTGTGATGTCATGTGTTAATGCAGGAAGTGCTCCAATGTGTTTTTAAACCAGTAGTAAAGTTAAAATATTCCGTAACATGGCCTTAAAGAGTTACCTATGCATTCGTTCAGATATAAGAAGTCCCTGGCATGTTGTCTGTGAGTGGACTTGCCTCTCCACAGATCTGACCTGTAATGGGAGCCTGGTAGTATCATCTACTTTTGCCATACTGTGGAACATTCCAGACAAAGCAATAACATCTCCATGGTGACAGACAGGTGGCAGAGCCTTCACTAGAAAAGTTGCATAGTGAAACTTGATTTTACAGTTGTGACTTTACTTTTCCCTAACATAAATATATGAAATAAAATGTAAATTGTAAAATTAGAGTGTGACAGGTGTCATGGGGCAGGGTGGACACATGACAGGAGCGGACAGGGGACAGTTACACTTTAACAGAAGAACAGTTGCCTAATCACGGCTGACATTCCACAGGTTAGGAAAGTGCACGGACAGCAGAAAAATATAGTGTTTAGTCCACCGTTTCCTGTTTTACTTTTAAATCAAGTTGAATAAAAAGTTTTTTAAATGTCCACATCCTAACAAAGAAATCTGTTTTGGTTTTTAAGTACATGTAGTGACTATTTCTGTCACTGATTTTGTGCAAGTCTCTGGACAAGAGCCACTTCATCAAAACTATACTGCCCTCTTGTGGCCAAAATATATACAACTGCAAACAGCTGTGTAGTAGTAGTAGTAGTAGTAGTAGTAGTAGTAGCAGCAGCAGTAGTAGTAATAGTAGTAATAGTAGTAGTAGAAGTAGTAATAGTAGTAGTAGAAGTAGCAGTAGTAGTAAAGAAATAAAACTACAATTTCAATAATTTTTTTACAGATATAAAATACACAAGGGGGTTTATATACAGAAACAATAACAGATAATTGTATATTTTGTAAATTTTTAATTCATGCATATTTTTACAGAATTATTTATATTTATTGACACATTTGAGGAGGAAACTTACATGAAAAAGCCTAGTAGTTGTAGCAGTAGTAGTAGTAGTAGTAGTAGTAGTACTAGTAGTAGTAGTTTAATTATTATTTTTATAAATGTGTCTAACCGCAGGAAAACCAATACCAAGTCGTCACGGATGCGTTTTGAGTTATTCACAGATTCTGAAAGTACAGGTTCTAAGCTTTCCAATGATGTCTTACATGTGAAAATCGGACCATATTTAAAAACGTTGTCTCTATTTGAATGCAGCCATACCACATTTTCTAGTTTCCAGATAATCCCTCTCGAAGTTTTCGTCTCTTCAGCCCTCCTTGCCTCATTTGCATGACATTAAGCTAAGCCCTCCCCCATCATGACTGTCAATGTGCTCTGTCCAGGTCAGAATCATTCAATAATTTAATAATACACAGGATAATATGTTAAGTCAAAGTCAGGAAGTACTAATAGCATAGCAAAGTAACCAATATAATTTTAAAAAAGGTATTTAAGGAGTATTTCACAGGAGGTAATACTGCTCAAATGAATTTTGTATTGCACATAATATAGCATAGTATATATATAGGCTATTTATATATATATATATATATATATATATATATATATATATATATATATATATATATATATATATATATATATATATATATATGCTTTAAATAAATAAATAACAATGAATAAATACAAGCCATATAATATATCTATAAATAAACTTTTGGTCACATCAAAATTGACTTTAATAACAATTCAATAATTTCAACAAGCTAGCTTTAATTCCAAAAACAAAGTAAAGTGCACTTTCAAAGTTCTATTAAATAAATCAATTCGTCTTGGCATTGCAGCCTAATTCATTCAAAAAAGTTACAAAAAGAAAACATTAAGGTTCAAATGCGTCCCATAATAACTTCCATTCAAACCCTCATCGCTAAATTAGCGCCAAGTAAAAAGGGAACAAAAGTACCGAAACGGGTCAAATTGAATCAATATAAAGTATAAGTATAGCCTGTGGCAAAACGTTCGGCTTTTATATAAACAAAAATAGAGTGGAAATTAACCTAAAGAGACTGTTATTGTTCTCACTGGTCGCATTGTTTAAATGCTAGCATTAGCATTAGCTTAGCTGCATTGTGAAAGGAGTTCTGCGGAGCCACAACAAGCTCACCGCACGAGTCCTGCAGTGAGCCAGCCGCACAGCGCGGTCCAGCACACAGCACAGCGCGATATGATCACCACACGAAAGCTGAATTAGTATTTAAACATGTCCTAAAGTCTATAAAGTCCATTTGATGCAGAAATATGATCATAATTATGACTCACCCCGTGTTGCAGTGTTTTCGGTGTATCTCCACATGTATTGTATGTTTCGGAGCCAAATCGCACTCTGTACACGAGCTTCGGAGAAAAAGACGTGTCCCGAACCTGTCCCGAAGGTCTCCCGAACGTGTCATGTTTCCAAGTAGAAGTTAAAAGTCCATTTTCATGTCCATATTGTCTCAGTGCTGCTTGCATATGCACGGCTCCTCAGCTGATCAGCGTAAGGGGGGAAAACCTCCTTCTGCAGGATTGGCGAGCGCACGAGCTTGGTGAATATATGTTGATTTATACACGCCCCGTGTCATTCGCCAAAAACTAGCATTTTTTAAATTAAAAATGTATGTTTTTAACGTCACTAATGCTGTTATCTGAAACATGGAGAGGCTTCTTCATGATCTCAACTAGCACATTATGCAAAAAAATGAAAATCACAAATTTTGAAAAAACAACAACACAAAAACTGCATTTTCTGAGAATCTGTATCTGCCACATGCGCCCTCAGCTTCCGTGGTGCGTCACAAATTACTTTTTTTTTACAGATATAAAATACAAGAAGGGGTTTATATGCAGATTGTTTTACTCTTTTTTATTATATATTATTCGATTATTTTATTCTTTTTGTTTCCAAATGATAGCAGATAATTAACTGTATATTTTTATTTGTCTATTTTTAATTAATGCATATTTTTACAGAATTTTTTGTATTTATTGACACATTTGAGGAGGAAACTTGCATGAAAAAGCCAAATAGTAGTAGTAGTAGTAGTAGTAGTAGTAGTAGTAGTAGTAGCAGTAGTAGTAGTAGTAGTAGTAGTAGTAGTAGTAGTAGTAGTAGTAGTAGCAGTAGTAGTAGTAGCAGTAGTAGTAGTAGTAGCAGAGAAATAAAACTACAAAGGAAACTTGCCTGAAAAAGCCAAATAATCATGTACTTAAAAGTGTATACCAGATCAGTACTTAGTCCTCTCCATAAGGGACACTATTATACGAGTATATTATGTGTTAGTTCCGCTGTCCCCGAGTGTCCAGTCCTGAGGCTCTACTTTGTACTTGTCTAATGAGCAGCAGTGGTCTCCTCCGTGTTTTTATGGACGGCCCTTCTCACCATGTAGGGCCCCTCCTGAGTGGCCCTTCTCACGACAGCGCTCTTGGTAACATTATTTCCAAAAAAAAGCCAGATATTTATGGGGCATTTTGATCCATTTTTGTAAATTATCTGTAAAAAAAAATTATTTATTTATTTATTTATTTATATATTGGCATTTTGTTGCAATATAGCGATAGTTTGGGGTCCTATGTTATTTTCTGATATGTTATAATGTGTTTTCCTCATCACAAACATACCTGGAGTTCTGTCTTGTTTCATTCACACATATCACACACAAAGACAGGAAGTGCTCCACTGTGATTTTAAACTCCATACACCTTCACTAAATTCGTTTGGATAATTTGAGCATTGGAATTGCCAATCTGTACTGAACTAAAGGTAAAAAAAAAAAAAAAAGGTAGTTGTTAATGAAAACTACAACTTCATGACATCACAAGGGGGAACAGAGCATTTTGAGCTTTGGAGATGTAGACAAACTATTAAAAAAGGATTACTCAAACATGTGAATGAAACAAAACGCAACTCCAGGTCTGTTTTTGAGGAGGAAACAACTTAAAGCTCACAAGAGTCGTTTTTGCATAATATAGTAACATATTTAGATCACCATGTTACATTTTTATTGTTTATAAGTTTCTGAGTCCATCCCTTGACTTCACTCCCCCTTCAGAGCGCTATAACAACACAATCACCGTGCATCCTGGTAATTAAGCTACTGCACATCGCATCAGATTTGTGAAGTTGTAGTGTACAGTTTTGTTTGAGCATGTTTACATTATTTTTTGGCATATTTCCCACTCCTACCTTCCAGTGCACTGTATCTGCTTATATAAAACAGTTTAGGAAGGTAACGAAGTACAAAATTAAACTTAAAGATCCCATGACATGGTACTTCTTGATGCTTTTATATGGCTCCTTAATGGTTCCCTAATACTGTAAATGAATCCTTCTTCAAAATCAACACACAGTGCATGAGAAACAGAGATTAGATGAGAAAGAGTATTTTTTCTCTCTCTGAACAGGCCATAATGGGCGTTGTTGCTTGAATGCAAATGAGGAGAAAAGAGCTGGCCTATAGTAGAGGGTGGGGGCGTGGCCAAACTCTCTGCGCTCAGCTCTCAGCTGATCCATTTCCGTGTTTTTGCAGGGGGGAGAGATGGGAAGCTTTCCATTGAAAAATAAACACATTTCCACAGAAAATAAAATTAAACCACTGCTGTTCAAAGGTCCAGAGGCTCAGATAAAGGACTTCCGAGCCTAGAAACACTCGGACGTGCCTCCAGGCAAATAAAAAAACGCATTTCGCATTGCCTAGCGCATTCGCAGTCCAAACTCTCTGGGCGTGATTTACAGAGACGCTGAGTAGAGACAGACGGGGGTGGAACTGCATTTGCATTTCTTTTTTCGATCTGACGTCAATAAGGTGCCTTGTTCAAAATCGCCCGTTTGAGCTCCGATTTTTTCTAACGCAGAAAAGGATCGCAAATGCTCAGTTTAGACATTTCACAACTTTTAACCATGGGGGGGGCTAAACAGGGTAGGGGAGCTCACATTAACGTTCAAAAACCTCAGAAAGTGAAAATTTCATGCCATGGGACCTTTAAGTACATATTTTTATTCTTGCCTGCATGCACTTTCTTTCTTGCTCAAACTGTCTCTGCCTGGAGCTACTGGGGCAAGTAAATTTCTCCTGTGTGAGATCAATAAAGTCTTATCTTATCTTATCTTATCTTACATTTTAGGTATCTGTACTTTACTTAAGTTGACAGGAAGGGGTGGGAGGAGACTTTCCACCAGACAAGACACAAGATTAGGTCCACGAGAAGACAATATTTTGAAATCATTTATAATAAATTTATTCTGTAATTTTCTTTTTCCTTTATCTTTTTTCATGTTTGATGCTGATGTTTGCAACCCAGAAAAAGTATCCGCATTTTGTTCAGTACCCTCTTAGCACTATAGTTTAAATACGTCTTTGTGCTAAAATAGTGTAGTGGTGCAAAGTGACAAAGTACAAAAGTAAAAGTACATGTTTTAGGTATCTGTACTTTGCATAAGTACATTTTACATTGGATACTTTTTACGTTTGAAAATGTGTATCTGTACTTTCTACTATATTCTAAATCTGGACTGAAAAGTAAAAAGTACTTTTCTTTATGGTTTGAGACCTGCTGAAATAGCTGAGACTTATTTTTATCACATTTAATTTGAGTTTCCGTCAGAACTTTGAGCAACACAAAAAGACAAAAATAAGAAATAAATAGAATCACTTAAAATCAGCTAAATTCTTTATCAAAGTTACTCGATTTCATCCTTTAATTGTTCTAAAAATATCCACAAAATACCTTGACCTTTTACTCTTTGTACATAAACAGATAAGTACGTAAACAGATTTTTAAACAGATAATGCTTTTACTGTACTTTAACTTGAGTAACTTTTTTCCCTTGTATCTGTACTTTTTCTTAAAGCCCCAGTGTGTAGGATTCGTGGCGCATAGGTGGATGGTGCTATTGCACTTTCTGTTTTAGCTACGGCAGACCTCGAGGGTCACCCGGACGCGCCGCAACGCGGTCCCGTTTTTTTTTTTTTTCTTTTCTCATGAAAACACACATTCCCGATCATGTACCATGACACTCTACACATCAAATGAAACCTTACAGTCTCCTCTTTTTGACTATGCAATTCATTTCCCTGCACAACAATCACTCCCCGAGCACATGGGGCTTTTATACAGAAAAGCACAAAACGAGGTTAGCTTACCTTAGAATGCTTTGCACAGGTCAAACTCTGTATTTGCACCATTTATTTGCACTCAATATGAATCCGTAAGGATCCAGCGAATAAAATCCAGTAAAACAATTTAGTCCAAAACACGTGTTAATTCCTTTTGGCCGAAATCTGATCCGGCAGCATGCTTGTGTTGTTTACCCAAAACCACGAGCCTAAGCCGGAGGCTGCCTCTGCAGATACCGCGGCGGTCAGTGACTATATCTAAGTCCAAAAGAATACTGGGTGATGGCAGTGAAAACGCTTTCCACCACTGTATTTTTGAATGGGTATCTTCAATTTCAGTAATTAACAGGTAAAAATCTTACACACTGTCCCTTTAAGTAACAAAATTGAGTCCTTCATCCACCACTGACGCAGAAGCAGAACACGGTTAAAAAGTTTGTGTCCAGGTTTGAAGTTTTGTTTTCATTGTGTGGATGTTCTATTCCCCTGTCCAACCCTTGTCCCACTGCAGGCTTCAAACATTACCTCAGCACTTGCATAAGGAGAGATTTGAGTCCCAAGCTCTGGAACTTTTTAATAAAACATATTACGCTACGTAGAACAAAGACAAGAGGCTTTATTACGATATCGCCGCCTCGAATATATTCTTATCACGAGTAGAATCCGCACATGGCTGGCGGCTTCAGGGAGGTACAGGCTCATGAAATGAAAGAGGAAATCTCACAAGTCAAAGTTGGTGTTTTTGAGGCTTTAGAACAGGCTGTGCAAACACTAAAACATGCCTGGGAACATGGGAGCACGGCACTAGTCCAGTACGGGGCTTACCGGGGATCGCGTAGTTGGTTGACTATATATGGAAAAATGTACATCTTTTTATGTATGTGATTACGAAATGATTTTGATTTGCAATTCATCAGAAATGTGTGTTGAAATCTTCTATTGTGATTTTCTCATTGATACTTTGCAGTGACGTCACGCTGGGGGTGTTCTACATGTTACCAGGGTGACACAGTGAACACATTAGCAAATATTGTCAAAAAAATAAGTATTTTAGAAAGTCAAGAATGTGTTTGACTTGTTGAACAGCACAAATCACTTCAACTGTTGTAATTTTAACTAAATCAGCTCTTTCTGGTCAGATTTAATTTGCCACGTTTACATGAGAGCTTTAATTCTGATTAAAAGTAAGTTAATTCTGAATAAAAATGAATTCCGCTTAAAATAAAAACATATAATCAAGATTATGTGTAATTAAACTGAATTCTGAATTAAGTGGGTGGTTTATTCTGATTTTAAAGCTGAATTAATTTATTCCTCGATCATGTAAACGTTTATTCTGCTTAAATTAATTCTGGTCATTCGGTGCGCGCTCATTGGGGCGCTCATTGGGTTGCAAACGTTGATCTCAAACCGAAACTATTTTTTAATTAAGTTCACTGGAAGAAATACAAATAATGAAAAGATTGAATGGCAGAAAACAGAAAAACGCTAATCAAAACAAGATGACAAAAAGCCGGTAGCAGCTGAAGTGTGTGTGTTTTCTTCTCGACGTAAATACGTTCGTGTCCCTGTTCAGTCAGAACCCTTCCCGACCCCCAGACGTTGAGCGGAATTAAATCAAGCCGATTTAAAGATCCCATGACATGGTACTTCTTGATGCTTTTATATGGCTCCTTAATGGTTCCCTAATACTGTAAATGAATCCTTCTTCAAAATCAACACTCAGTGCATGAGAAACAGAGATAAGATGAGAAAGAGTATTTTTTCTCCCTCAGAACAGGTCATAATGGGCGTTGTTGCTTGAATGCAAATGAGGAGAAAAGAGCTGGCCAATAGTAGAGGGTGGGGGCGTGGCCAAACGCTTCGCTCTCGCTCTGAGCGCACAGCTGATCCATTTCCTTGTTTTTGCACGGGGGGAGAGATTTGAAGCGTTCCATTGAAAAATAAACACATTTCCACAGAAAATAAAATTAAACCACTGCTGTTCAAAGGTCCAGAGGCTCAGATAAAGGACTTCCGAGCCTAGAAACACTCGGACGTGCCTCCAGGCAAATAAAAAAACGCATTTCGCATTGCCTAGCGCATTCGCAGTCCAAACTCTCTGGGCGTGATTTACAGAGACGCTGAGTACAGACAGACGGGGGTGGAACTGCATTTGCATTTCTTTTTTCGATCTGACGTCAATAAGGTGCCTTGTTCAAAATCGCCCGTTTGAGCTCCGATTTTTTGTAACGCAGAAAAGGATCGCAAATGCTCAGTTTAGACATTTTAACCATGGGAAAGTGAAAATTTCATGCCATGGGACCTTTAACGTGTTTTCCATGTAAACCTCAATCTGGAATTATTATTTCCCTGTAAACTTGAAGAATAATTTAATTCTAAACTGTCAGAAAAAATCATTTGGAATTAAAAAAACATCATATAAATGTGGCCAGTGTGTTAAAATAAAGCCTTAGATAGAGCAGTGCCTACTGTTAACACCACCACCAGGGAATGTTGATGACCTGCGAAGTCTCAATATTTGTGTAAATGAAGTGAGCTCGTAGCAGAAATGTGTTGTACAGTCAACACTGGCTTCTGTTGTTTGTCTAACTGCTGCTGTGTCTCTTACGTACAATGAAGTAAAAAACACGAGGAATATGAACATAAAACGGCGATTGTGTTCGTTTCAATCGCCCAAGACCAGTGGTGCATGAGGCCAGTATTATATTTGTGTTGCGTATAACTTTCCTTTTTCTGGCCCAGTGTTCGGGGTCAGAAAACATCAGAGCAGAGATAGAGATGAGCAAAATAGACTATTCCGGAGCTAACATTTTGGATTTTTAACTGAGAAAAGGGTCATGTTGGGAGAGTAGATTAGAATCCCTTCAAAATGTGACCTTTGTGAAAGTTGTAGGTGTCTGTCAGCTAAACACGAGCAGTCCGAGTTCACAAAGGAACACTGTGTTCTGTGGGAGCTGTCTTCATTAACCTTTCGAGCCCTGACCAATTCTTACTGTATCATTCATCTTTTTGTAACAACCTCTCTGGCTACCAAATTCCTTCAAAATTTGATCATTTTTATTTCATTTGATTGCTCCAAATAACAAACTATAATGACTCTGACGCACCAGTCTATGGAGAAACTTTAGGCTTATCTTCAATAGGATGTAATTAAAGGAAAAGTAATGTTTTTTTTTTTACAATTTGAGCCTTATTTTGGTAATAAAACAAGTTGTTTTACTCACCCATAGCACTTTGGTGTCATATGGAGCACTTCCAGAGATGTTTTAGATTTGCGGTTAGCCTAGCGCGACTTCTAGCCATAGCTCGGGGCATATAATATATTCCCCAAGCATGTAATATGCCCCGTGCGGGCTCCAAATAACACAAACTTTAGCACTTTTCAAATCATAGAAGCCCGATGTCTTAGTCTATGATTTAGTTTGAAGCAAAAGTGTTCAAGTTCAAAAGTTCAAAGTCAGCTTTATTGTCAATTCTGCCATATGTGTTCAACATACAGTGAATCGAAATTTTGTTTCTCTCTGGCCAGGTAGTGCAAAAGACAGTGTACAAAATACAATATGAAGACAAAACACAACAAAAAACTATCTAAGACAGAGATCTAAAGTTAAAACTAAAGTCTACGATCTAAAATCTTAAAACAGTGCAACATAATAAATAAACTATACTATATACAGATTTCCAAAGTGTGCAGTGTGCATCAAAATGTGCAATGGAAGATACAGCAGTGACTTGGTCATGTGCAGTAGAATGTGCATTAAGATAAAATAAAAATAAATGTGCAACAGTAGTAATTCTAGTGCAGTAACAGGAGTAAACAACAGTACTAAAATTCCAGTAGTCAATGTGCAATAACAGTAGTAAACAACAGTGCAACGGGGGTAAAATTCAATAACAGGAGTAAACAACAGTACTAAAAATTCCAGTAGTAAATGTAAATGCGCAATAACAGTAGTAAACAACAGTGCAACAGGAGTAAAATCCAGTAGTAAATGTAAATGTGCAACAGTGCAACAGTAGTCCTTAGCAGCAGTTTTTTAAAGTGTCTGACGCACCAGTCTATGGAGAAAGTGGCCTGTAATCCCAGATTTATCCATAGTTTACAGCTTTGCGTTTCATGTTTGGGTCCCGGGAGCTGAGAGCACAGTCCGCACATGCGCACTGGCGTCCTCATCTACTCGAAACTATGGCTAAATCTCGGATTACAGACCACTTTTGACCACACGATATCGTAGGATAAGACATTGGGCTTCTATGATTTGAAAAGTGCTAAAGTTTGTGTTATTTGGAGACCGCAAATAAGTGCCCTGAGAACTCACATGAAGGAGATCGCAAATCTAAAACATCTCCGGAAGTGCTCCATATGACACCAAATTGCTATGGGTAAGTAAAACAACTTGTTTTATTACCGAAATAAGGCTCAGATTATAAAAGTATACATTTCAGGTTCTGCACTTTACAGAAGTACATTTTAAAGTGGATACTTTCTAGTTATCTGTACTTTCTAGTCTACTACATTTTTTAACTGGAGTGCTGAAAAGTCAAAGTATTTCTCTTGTTATTGTCTGAGACCTGTTGAAAAGGCTGAAGGTTTATTTTTAACACATTCATAGTCTGAGCATACGAAAATATGCAAACGCCTAATTCCTTTCCATTGTTTCTGTTGCGCACAAATGAATTCCACACAAATCTCTTAAAATCCATGCAAATATACTAAAATTCCCAAGATGAATCCAAGATGGCGCTGTATTATTTTCAATGGCCTGGGCCTTTGTTTCATTCACGACATGTGAATCTTTATTAGATCTCAAAATTTGTGCAAAATACATTTTATTTTTACTCTTTAAGTACATTTTTAAACATGTACTTTAATACTTTTACACAAGTAGCCTACTTCTTCCACCACTGGGCCACTTCACAGCACGTGTCAGTGAGCTTCAGTGTGAAGTTTCCCTGTGGAAGTGTCAGCCACTCGTTACTACATTTGGTCAGAGCAGAGACTACGACAACGTCCACATGACAACACTCCTGGATTTTCTTTTATGCGGGTTGAAAAAAAATTGCATCCACACGTGTCAGATCAGTAAAGATTCACGTCCAGACGAAAACAGAGTGCTGAATAAAAATTGTGTAATACAAACGCCACACCGATATGTGGCGCTGTAAACAGGAAACCAGGCCAGAGCCACCGGAAACGCAATACTACAAAGAGCGCATGCGCATAAAGTCCTTTCTGTTCCGCAAACAAACACAAGAAGATAATAATGATGGTGAACACACGTACAAAAGCCGACAACGAAGTGGAGTTACTTCTACGAATTTACGTTGGATTACAAAACACGTCAGTATCAGTAGAACGTCGACTGGGAGTCCTGCCAAAGCAGATGATGACGGCATCGCGATGTCACCGTTTTCCAAAAGCTGCGTTTTGCTTGTCCACACGACAACGCAACCCCCGCCGTTCTCAGATTGCTCCACTCTGGAACCTGGTTTCAAAAAACACAGTTTTCGACCCCCCCCCAAAAAAAAATTTAAAATAAAATGCCGGCGCCGTGTGGACGAAAGGCCAAAATGAATACAAAGTTTACAAACTTCTCCGTTTCCACAAAAAAACGTTCTCGTGTGGACATGGTAAGAGTAACAAGCTAACACAAAGCACAGCTAACTCACACCCGGGCTAACAAACAAAGCTAACTCACACCCAAGCTAACAAACAAAGCTAACTCACACTCAGGCTAACAAACAAAGCTAACTCACACCCAGGCTAACAAACAAAGCTAACTCACACCCAAGCTAACAAACAAAGCTAACTCACACTCAGGCTAACAAACAAAGCTAACTCACACCCAGGCTAACAAACAAAGCTAACTCACACCCAAGCTAACATCCTGCTAACGTTTAGATCAGAGTTGCCAAGTCTGTTTTTTTAGAGTGACTTTGGGCTTCTTTTTTTTTTGGAAAGTGATTTTGACAATCCCGAGTTGCGTTTTCATTTTTTTATTTTTATTTTTTTTGTCTTTTGTTGTTTTCATGTTTCATTTTGAGAACTACACACGTTGTTGTTTTGTTGTTTTTTTCTTGAGAGGCACTTTTATGGCATACAAAGAACTGTAGCCTTTTTTCAGTTTTAGTTTCATGCGTAAATACCCAGTAATGACCAAAGACTGTATAAAGAAGTGGACTAAGGTGTTCCAGTCAAATGAAGCTCATGAGGCTAGCAGTTACAGGGCTGAATTCAGAGCCGAGTTCCTTATTAGGAATTGATTTACGGACAAAATAGTGAAATAAAAACAACAGGATCACGGGTTAATACAAACATCATAACAGTTGGTTTCAATGGAGCTAGAAGTACGCCCGTGCTCATTTCCTATTTGGAACGTGGCGGCTAGCGGGTTAGCTATGTCCATTTATATACAATCTATGGTAATGACTGAACTACAACCAGTTAATACTATGTTACAGGTGCACAGGAGAGTCTATCATCTGCTTGTCTCCATGGAGATGTCCCTAAAATGTTTCCCATTATAACCATAAACTTCATGGAGACTCGAAAGCCAAATTACGCATTCGATTTGTGGAGAGGTGACTCCACTCACAATAAGAATGGATATTTTTTAAGATATTTTTGAGCAGCACTTTGAGTAAATGCAAGACTGTGTGTGTAAATGCTGTGGACAACACTGTGGACAATTTATACCAAAGGAGCATTAACATCTCCACGGAGACAGGTTGAGGGCCCTATCCAGAAAAGTTACACAGTGGCACCTTTACATATTTAAAAAAAAATCATTTAAATCTTATTCACGTTCAGTGGCAACATGAACTTCTCTGGCACTACATTGGGGGAACTGAACTTGCAACGTGGCCTGCACAGTAATTACTTTATCAATATTCGACGAACGGGATAACGGTTCAAGGTTCAATATTCTTCCATACCCAAGATTTCTGGCATATCTTCGAAAAGCATAGTCATAGAATTCAATTTTCTATACACGAGACAGAGGGGCTATGTTATCACAGCTGCTGGCTCTTGTTGGGCTTCCATATACGACTTTTGACCCCACGTCCAGACCTCCTCACAGCGGGGACGGACTGTTTACGCTGAGATCAATGCTCCGGATAGGCCTATTTATTTGCTTGAAAACAAAATATAAATATAACAAAAATTGGTGTACATTATCAGATCTATTTGGACTATGTTTTGCTCTGAACACAGATCAGTGATTCTTACAGCCCTCTACAGCACAAAGATGACCAAATTATAATATTTTGGGATCTATTTTATAATGTTTCCTCATCACAAACATATCTGGACTTCTTTCATTCACACGTTTAACGCACAAACCTGCATATAATCAGAATAAAATCATAAAAATACAATAGCCAATCTTATTCCATTCCATATCATTAACTACTTGGTATTTCAAAGCAGCTCTATGTAACTTTTCTAGTGAAGATTCCGCCTCCTGGTTGTTTCCATGAAGGTGTTATTTGCTGAAATGTTCCACAGACCGGCATTAAACTCATCCATTTGTATTTATTTAATTTGCTGTGTTTTCATGCTCAGAAACACCTTGATAAACGTGCATTCTTACAGTGATTGGGTTTGCCTCTCCACAGGGCTAACCTGTAACTTGGCATGGTGTCGCGACCTGCTTGTCTCCATGGAGATCGAGGTGTTTAATATCATATTCTGGCACATTTGAAGGCCTTAAATGTCCTATAATTCGCCAAATTGAGCCATGTTATAATGTTGTTACCTGGAGTTGTGTTTTGTTTCATTCACACATGTTTGAGTAATCCTTTTTTATTACCCTGTCTACATCTCCAAAACTCAAAATGCTCTGTTCCACCTCATGATGTCATCTGTAGTTTTTAAGTTAACAGCTCCTTTTAACGTTTGTTAAATTCCAGGCGTGTAAGATTTTAGTGAAGGTGTGTGGACATCTCCATAAAGCAGGTGGCAATCTCAATAGTTTAATTTGAAATATTTGATCAGTTTTTCTTCTTAATCTTTTCTTTAAAATATAATAATAATAATAATTAAATAAATAAAACTTTCATGTCAGTGTACCTCTACATTGGTAGTACTGCTAGTAATATCGCTAAATGTCTAAATTGAGGGTTATCTAATTCTAGGTTCAATGAGGAGGTTGGTTGGAAATTGATCAAACAGTTAATAGACTGGCAGATTCCACTCCAAAAGAACCACATTGCAACGGATAATTATTGGTCAAGTTCAATTATACCGGTATTTGTTCATTCACACAGTAATTTACAATAACATAAAATACCTTGACACATTGGCCAAAATAACCTCTGAGATCTCAGGGAATAAAAACAAAATAAAATATTGTCCAATCCAAATCTACCTTTGTGTCCTACCGCCCCCTTAATACTCGACGTCATGTACATGCACCCAGTGAAACCGGGGAAACAGGCTCCAGGGTGAACGAAGAGGAATCCAGCGTCGGTAGATCCAGGAATAGGATGAGACCGAGATTCAAGATTTATTTGTCATATGCAGGGTCAACAATACAATGAAATGCTTAGGATCAGATAGTCAAGAAGTACTAATAGCATGCAATAATAGTACATGGTAAAAAAAAGTGCAGGGGAACAGGTAAACAATATAATACAAAAATATGTAATGAAATACAATAAAATACAAAGGTACAGATAGGATTAAATAAGGTGTAAGTAGAGCATTTCACAGATTACACATAATATAGTGTAGTATAAGTATTGCACGTGGGTTATTGCACAGGTAACATTAGTTTACAGTGAGGTCGTGACATACATGATATATTCATATAGAGCAGCAGCAGTAAACATATTATTTATAACGAACAGTAGTTTAGTGCAGTATTATTGAGAGGAATCAGGACCAGACCAGACCATGAATAATTATCAGGATAACATTAACAATTCACCCTGACTGGTTTTATCAACAACAGGGTTCATAACAATTTTATAATGATTTACAGTTTGTTTCTCAGTGACACAACAGAAAATATGGTCATAACTCACCGGGAAAACCAGGTACTTTTCAATATTCACTTCAAATATTCACAGGACCTTTGGGATATCATTAGTTAGTTTTGCATCTAGTTAAATTACAAGATCAACATTTAGTTAGTTTTGCATCTAGTTAAATTACAAGATCAACATTTTATTTCAAATTTACCTCTTGTTAGTTTAATCCACTCGTGCTCTGTTTAGCAAAATGGCCGCAAGAGGAAGAACAAAGCGAAGAAGAAAATTCTAGAGCACTTTGGTGTGCTGCCATCTAGTGACAAAACTGGGGATTGCACTTAAATTTGGTTTAACAAGCGCTGATATTATAGCCTGGGAATTCCCAGGCCGCTTCCGTTCGTTTCGAACTGGAAGGCGGCCTGGCAACTCGTCCAAGCGAGAGTCCCAGATTTAGGGCCCCAATCAGAGAGCGGGGGAGGGGTGGAAAGACGGTGACGTGTACTACATGACAAACGGAAGCTTGTAGTTTGAACTGACAACTGACATGATTGGCTATGGACTTACGTATATGCTCAATGATAGACATTCATAACGCCCAATAAACGGCCGTTGGCAATCGCTAACCACACCTCCGCTACGGGATTTTTCGAAGCGAGCTCCCAGATCCATATCTCACTTGTGATATGGTCAGGTGTTAACCAGACTACTGATATTAGGTTTCGTTAGGGTTTTACTGGGGCAAAATTAACAGGGTTACGTCAAGTCTTAGGGCGTATTCACACCAGGAAAGTCCGATAGTTCACTTGCTTTGGTCTGGACCAAATTTTTTTATTTTTTAAATTTTGGTGCAGTTCGCTTTCACACTGCACTTTTTTTGTAAGGGGACCAACATCTGTAAACAAAATCACATGTGCCATTGGATAGAAATGAGCAGTGTCAAAGCGCCATGTCCAAACATGTGAAGGAGGAGAATCATAGTGTTGTGTGCTGTTTTCAATGTCGGCATAGCGATATGGTTTGCACAGTTTTTACAGTTCGAACAAATGTTTGAGCAGCATCGTGAGGTTTACACTATTTTACAATCAATTTCCAAATGACGAAGACACAGGGCGAGACGGGTACGGAGGACAATGTGCGCACATCAAGTTGTGACTCTTGCTCTTCACGCAAAACGTAGCCTATCCTCCTCGCTGAACAGTCGCACTCTGCGAATTCTCTGGTGTCTGGTAAGCCTCAGTTTCCCATAATGCTCGACATACGACGGGAGCTCGTTAAGTACAAAAAGCCAACTTGTGTCGGATCGAGTCCGGTCTGCATTCTCACCTCAAACGAACCGCACCAGGGTTCTAGCCAAGACCGAGCTTTTTAGCTTTTTTCAGTTCGCTTGTTTGCTCCGGATCGAGATTTTTGGTTTTTATTCACACCAGCCCAAAAGGTCAGAATCAAAGGAACAAACGAACTCTGGTTCATTTTAAACGAACCAAACAAGGCAGGTGTGAATGCATCCTAAGTGTAAGAATCTTAGTAAGAATGGGACGAGAGACAGGTCATGAGAGTCCACCAATGAGAACAAGACAAGATCAGATTTTGATGTCATTTTTAATAAATTAATTGCTCTGTTTCAAATTTTGGCATTACAATGTTTGTATTTATTTAATTGTATAGTTTTGCACTAATTATAGCACTGCTTTTTGGTATTGTAGCTTCCAAAGACAAGTTACTCTGCAAAGTTAGAATTTGTATCCAAGGAAAATGCAAAAATATGAGGAAAAAATCTCACGAGATCATTTTCCTCATGTTTGCCCAGTCTTATTTACCTGGCCAGCCAAATGATATCTCTCTGTATTTCCTATACACCGCGATACCATTTGGACACTCTCCATCCACTCTCGCTCCTCCGGTTCCAAACCGACTCCGCGATTCTGATTCGTTCAAAGATGGTGACGTCAGTGCACCCGCCTTTGCCCGCAAAGTCACTCTTAGGCAGCGGAAGTTCCGCCTCAGTTTTGAATCAAGATGGCGCAATCTCTGATTGGTTCACTTAGCTGTCTGTCTACGCGCAACCGCAGCGCATTCTGTGGATCAAGCGTTACCAGACTCATCCGCTGGTACAGCGATGAGTCATGGATTCTTCCAGGCAACAGTCTTATGGCAATTTTGCCTTGTGAGATATCCCATCCCTAGTTCTTAGCGGTTTGAATCCACGCCAAATTTAAAACTAATTGCTCTCGCCCTCTGTCCTCACCCGCCCTCTCCGTCTTCCATTCAAACTAATCGCCTCCGGATAACTCCACGATTTCCATGGCAGACCCCTGCTCCCTGGAACAATCCCCCTTCAGGCCACCACGCTCCCGACCGCTCAGTTCTATTCGTGGACATTTTGTTTTGGTATCTTAGCAACATGTCCCCGAGACTGGAACATTTTCAGGTGGCGTTGTGCAAAATTAAGTCTTTCTGTGTTGCTTTTGAATACTTTGGTGGACTAAAGACATGTGCTGATTGGTCAACTAAAAATGGCACGACAAAAACTCTTAAAACTATAAAATATCTCTGTATCTGACACAAACTGCACTCACAAGACTACACCTGCAGGGGGATTTCAGGCAAAAAATACTATTTATGTAGAAAAAAGTACAAGGAAACAGTGTATTTATATAAAAACAGATTAAAATTGTGAATCATGAGTTTAATCTGACTTTTTTTTTAACACTGAAATATTAAAAAACTTAATCTTCAACTAACTCCTTCACTCACTTCTCCTTTCTGCTGTTGTCCTGTAAAAATATTTTTAAATTTTTAAAGCCTTTATTGCACAAAATGGATTCTTGTGAGCTTTAATCGTTAGAAAACAGACCTGGACTTGTGTTTTGTTTCATTCACATGTTTGAGTAATCCTTTTTTATTAGTCTTTTTGCATCTCCAAAGCTCAAAATGCTCTGTTCCACCTTGTGATGTCATGAATTGAAGAACTCAGCGTAATAAATATGCAGGGTTTGTGTGTTTAAACATGTGTAAATGAAACAAAACACAACTCTGGGCATGTTTTTGATGAGGAAACAACATTATAACACTGATCAAATAGTGTAATACAAGCTCTTTTAAATGTCTAACGGGTCATTTCCTTGTAGAGTCCAAGGTGCGTTCCTGAACCAGACGGTACAGGCCCTTTAACGGGAAAATCGTGTGTTTAAAAGTGTACAATATACCATGTTATAATGAAAAGTACGCTGTAATTTTTACGGCTATTGATGTCGGAATAACAACAGTCAGTCGGAGGAAGTCAGTGGCTGATTCAACACCTGTCTCTGTAATTAGACTGTGACATGGCATGACATCAGGTGTAGAGTTAGTCACCTGCACACACAAGACAGAAGACAACAGGAGCAGACAGACAGCGAGAGAGAGGAAAGAGAGGGCTTTGTCTGGGTTTGTCTGGGCACGGGCCTGTCGTCGCCATGACAAGTGTGGATTTAAGTGAAGGTTAGCGCTGATATCACTGAGTCACATTGGTTTCAAAGAATGTTGTTTACTGAAGAGATCGCTTTAACCAGAAAAGGCCTTGGGAGTTTTGTTTTTAACTACAGAGCTGTCATGTCATGTTTCTGTAATGTTTAATGGGTCATTCCGGGTCGTTTCACTCACCAGGGCCAGCACTGCCCTGGTGCCAGTGCCTGGTCTATTTCCTCTCCTTTGTATCACACATACTTGTCCATGCCCGGGCTCAGGGGCCTGGGCTCAGGGGCCTGGGCTCAGGGGCCTGGGCTCAGGGGCCTGGGCTCAGGGGCCTGGGCAGTACGTGGAGGGCAAACCAGGTGCCACCATGGGCAGCAGTGGCTTTATAGGAAAATGTTGTTGTATCCTTAGGAACTGTTGTCATGTCCTTAGTCAAGACATTTCACCTACATTCGCTAGTATGAAGGCCCGTCCACACGACAAAATTTTTTGGTGGAAACGGAGAAGTTTGTATTCATTTTGGCCTTTCGTCCACACGGCGCCGGCGTTTTGGGGGGCAAAAACAGTGTTTTTTGAAACCAGGTTCCAGAGTGTAGAAATCTGAGAAAGCCGGGGGTCGCGTGGATGAGCACAGTGCAGCTTTTGGAAAACGATGACGTCGCGATGCCGTCATCATCTGCTTTGACAGGACTCCCAGTCGACGTTCTGCTGACGTGTTTTGTAATCCATCGTAACTCGTAGAAGTAACTCCACTTCGTCGTCGGTCCAAACAAGAGAGTCGGATTGTGCGTGTGCGTTCGCCATCATTATTATCCTCTTGTGTTTGTTTGTTTGCGGAAGAGAAAGGACTTTATGCGCATGCGCTCTTTGTAGTATTGCGTTTCCGGTGGCTCTGGCTGTTTCCTGTTTACAGCGCCACATATCGGTGTGGCGTATGTATTACATCGTTTTCACTCAGCGCTCCGTTTTCGTCTGGACGCGAATATTTACTTATCCAACACACGTGTGGACGCAAAAAAATTGTCAACCCGTATTAAAAAAAATCCAGCCTGAATGTGTGCATGGTCAGAGGGGCCGATGGTGCAGATTTTCACACCTGAATGATGCTTTGTAAAGTTCTTTGGGTATTGAAAGGTTCTATATCAGGGGTGTCAAACATCTGGCCCTCGGCTGATTTTCTATTAAAATATTTATCTGTGGGCTTGGACACATTGTCAGTTTCTCTTGCCAGGATATCCTAAGTTAACAGCGCTGGCTGCAAAAATGCTTTGCATGTTCAGGACTATCTTTGTGAGCAGGTTTTCTCTGTAATGAACATTAATAAAACAAAGCTGCGCTCAAAACAAACACACAAACACAATGACATTCTGAAGTTGGCAGCTCCTCAGGACGTGGTGCCTGATGTTGATGCACTTGTTCAGGCTAAAAGATGCCAAGTTTCAGGAGCAAAAAGAAAGCATGACTAAATTCTGTGAAATGCATATGAGTTAAAGGGATATGCCACCCCCAGGGCAAATTTGGGCATCTCCCCACAGTCCAGAGACTAAAATAAGTGGTGGAAAGCGTTTTCCTGCTCACCCAGCCATTGTCCGAGTCTGTCGCCACTGACCGCCGCGGTATCTGCAGCTCCTCCGCCTTAGACTGGAGCCTAACGTCGAAAGAGAAAGATTTCGGCCAAAAGGAATTAATTTGCTCGATGCGTTTCCCAATTACTTTCTGTGTAGTGCGCATTCATATCGAGTGCAAATAAATGTGCAAATCAACACGGAGAGCTTGCCTTGGTCATTTTGGGTGGGAACTATTTTCCAGTGCGGAAGAATACAGTCGAATCACGCACCACGTTGTGCAAAAGGGGAACTCCCTTCCTGGTGCGTAACTGGGATTCCCCTGGCAGCGTGCTGCGTGATTCGACTGTATTCTTCCGCACTGGAAAATAGTTCCCACCCAAAATGACCAAGGCAAGCTCTCCGTGTTGATTTGCACATTTATTTGCACTCGATATGAATGCGCACTACACAGAAAGTAATTGCGAAACGCATCGAGCAAATTAATTCCTTTTGGCCGAAATCTTTCTCTGGCGACGTTAGACTCCAGTCTAAGGCGGAGGAGCACCAGATACCGCGGCGGTCAGTGGCGACAGACTCGGACAATGGCTGGGTGAGCAGGAAAACGCTTTCCACCACTTATTTTAGTCTCTGGACTGTGGGGAGATGCCCAAATTTGACCTGGGGGTGGCATATCCCTTTAATGTTAAAACATTGTGTTGAAATTGCATTTTTCTTAAAGTTTCAGGTTGTTCGTAATATTATAATATTTTGTAAAAGAAAGAGTTCATCAAATAAAAACTTAACTTCTCTAATAGATTTGTGTTTCTCTGCAAAAATATTTGGACTTTTTTCTATTTTTGGAGTATTTTGCCATGAGTTTTCTGATCCAGCCCCTTTGGGATCAAAATAGGTTTGACACCCCTGTTCTAGATAAATCAGTTATTATTAAAGGGCTGATATTACGCTATTTTCTGATGTATATGTTATAATGTTGTTTCCTCATTAAAAGCACCCGAGATATGTTTTTGTTTCACTCACAACTCACTCATATTTAGCCCGAGTTCTTCTCTCAAACTGAAATTTTTTCTCTTTTCCACCTTGTGATGTCATGTGGTAATACACGAACTGCTTTATTGTGTTTTTAAACTCTATACACCTTCACTAGAATCATTTGGATGATTTCAGCGCTGGAATTACAAATCTTTATTGAAATGAAGCTGTTAAAACTACCGCTTCATGACATCACAAGGTGGAACAGAGCATTTTGAACTTAGGAGGTGTAGACAGACTGATAATAAAGGGATACTCAAACATGAATGAAACAAAACACAACTCTGGGTACGTTTTGGATGAGGAAATAACAGTAAATTTCGTGTAATATGGAACCTTTAATGAATGTTATTAATCTTTTGTGCTACGCTTCGTGGTAGAGTGTGATGAACCTTCTCCCTCTGACCATTAAAGGCATCAAACTCCTCAGAGATTTCACTCATTCTTCCTGTTGGCCCCTGACAGTGTGAGGGTCTATTTTGGGTATGAGGCGTCAGATGTGGTGGTTTTGGCAGACGGGGGGCGGAGCCTGTGATTCCCCGTCCTGTCTGTGCCTGTGCTTTTACAGTAAGGCCCAGGGCTGTGTTAACCCCACATACGCCTCACTGCTCATAATCTTTTTTTTTATTTTTACTATTATTATTTATTTATTTGTTTATTTGGGCAAGTAAGCAATCAACATTCTTTTACATATAATGGAATGGAAGCTTTATTTGTCATTGTAAACAACGATATACATATAAAAGTGCAATCATAACAGAAATTTTAAAAAAATAAAATAAAAAATTTGCCTAAAAAGGAGTGGGAAGAAGAAAATTTATTTAATTCCACCCCCTCTTCTAATTTAACATAATGAGCTTTCTTTTGCATTCTTCAGACATTTTACATTAGATCATATGAATTATTTACATGTGAGGACAATGAGTGACTGTTATATTGTGGTAACACAACTATCATCATATTGCAATAATACAAAAGGATAACAACAATGGTAAAGAAATGAAGGATAACAACAATGGAAACAAGCAGCAGATACAAGTGTACTTTATTGTCAGTTTACTAAGTAACAGGCATTACACAGAAATTGCATTTCACCATACACCAAATGTGTAATTTAAACTAAAAACACACACATGCACACACACACACACACACACACATACACACACACACACACACACACATACACACACACACACACACACACAGCTACACTCATGGACATGAAGTGTACTCAGACAACAATAAATAGACATAAGACATACAGGGAAACATTAGGGCTGTCAGTTTAACACAATTAATTATGACTGGCAATTCAATGCGCATTTTAAATTTGGCGTGCGGCGAGCAAATCGCTGCCAGGGCCTTTGAACGGCAAGTTTATTTATAAAAAGAACAAAGACAATCAACAAGAACGCGCTGATTTGTAGTTTTTGTCTAAAATAATTTTCCGATCACCAAAGCTGCTCCAGCCTGACAGATCATCATCGTTACTGGTGATAGTGCGCACTTCACCAAACTACCAAACCACACACGCAGAATTTGGCAAACGATTGAGCAAAGCAACCACATGAAAATTGACAAACTCAATCGCAAAGTGGGTTCACGCGCTCGATCGCTCACTCACAATCTCCCTCTTTCTCTCTCACTCTTAAAATGCGATTACTTAGATTAATTAATTGTAAATCCTGTAATTAATTAGATTTTTTAAAAATATAATACACTTCCAACAAGAAGGAAAGTTCGAGGTGGCTCTTCTTGGTAGCTGGTGTAGACGAAAAATGAAATGTGCAATATGTAAGGTGCGATAAGTGAAGGTGCAATTGGTAAAGTGCAAGAGTGCTGAAAGCAGCATGGACATCAGTGTGTGTGAGAATATAGTAGAAGTAAAGGACAGAAAAAAACAACAATGGTGCGGAAACGACAAACATAAACCAGCGCTACAGAAGACAGTTTGTTCTAATATTCAGACCCACTCTGTATAAACTGTGACCTTATGTTTATAAAACAGCTTGAATTTATGGATATTTTGGCACTGCTTGAGACGTGTATCCAGATTGTTCCAGAGTTTTACACCACATATAAACACACAAACGTTTACGGGTAGTTTGAACATTGGGCAATTTGAAATTTCCATCCCCTCTTAAATTATGAGTTCTCTCTCTCATTTTGAACAAGTTTTGTAGATTATTTGGTAGTAAATTGTTGAATGCTTTAAATATTAAATATTTTACAAGGTCAGGAATCTTTAGGAGCTTGGATTGAATAAAAAGATTATGGTTGTGTTCTAAAACCCATCATTTTGACCTGCCCTTACTGTCCAAGTGTGTCGGAGAGGCTGTTTGTGATTATCTCTGATGCACGGGTCTGACTGCCCCTGACTAATCCACTGCTGTCTCCGTCTAGTCCCACTTTTTATGACAGAAGTTCCTGAAAATAGGCAAGGTAGGGGCAGGGCTATTAAACAGAAACTGATTCACAATACATGTTTGAGTCGTTTGTGGGAAACTTTACACCCATTCATCTTTGTGACGTATGGGTGTCTCCATGTACACACAATGCCATGACAACACAATTTACAAGTACCTATGAACACAATGCCATGACAACACAACGTGCACAACACCATGATAACACCATGAACACACAACACCATAACAACACGATATACAAGTACTGATGAACACAATGCCATCACAACACAAGGTACAGAACGCCATGACAACACCATGTACACAACACCATGACAACACCATGTACACACAACGCCATGACAACACCATGTACACACAACGCCATGACAACACAATGTACACACAACGCCATGACAACACAAGGTACACAACACCATGACAACACCATGTACACACAGCGCCATGACAACACAAGGTACACAACACCATGACAACACCATGTACACACAACGCCATGACAACACAATGTACAGAACAGCATGACAACACCATGTACACACAATGTCATGACAACACAAGGTACACAACACCATGACAACACCATGTACACACAACGCCATGACAACACAATGTACAGAACAGCATGACAACACCATGTACACACAACGCCATGACAACACAATGTACAGAACGGCATGACAACACAATGTACACACAACGCCATGACAACACAAGGTACAGAACAGCATGACAACACCATGTACACACAACGCCATGACAACACAATGTACAGAACGGCATGACAACACCATGTACACACAACGTCATGACAACACAAGGTACACAACACCATGACAACACCATGTACACACAACGTCATGACAACACAACGTACACAACACCATGACAACACCATGTACACACAACGTCATGACAACACAAGGTACCCAACACCATGACAACACTATGTACACACAACGCCATGACAACACAATGTACAGAACGGCATGACAACACCATGTACACACAACGTCATGACAACACAATGTACAGAACGGCATGACAATACCATGTACACACAACGCCATGACAACACAAGGTACACAACACCATGACAACACCATGTACACACAACGCCATGACAACACAATGTACAGAACGGCATGACAACACCATGTACACACAATGCCATGACAACACAATGTACAGAATGGCATGACAACACCATGTACACACAACGTCATGACAACACAATGTACAGTACAGCATGACAACACCATGTACACACAACGCCATGACAACACAACGCCATGACAACACAACGCCATGACAACACAAGGTACACAACACCATGACAACACCATGTACACACAATGCCATGACAACACAACGCCATGACAACACAAGGTACACAACACCATGACAACACCATGTACACACAACGTCATGACAACACAACGTACACAACACCATGACAACACCATGTACACACAACGCCATGACAACACAACATACACAATGCCATGACAACACAACGCCATGACAACACAACGCCATGACAACACAACGCCATGACAACACAATGCACACAACGCTATGACAACACAACATACAAAACACTATGACAACACGATGCACACAACATTATGACAACACTGTATGACATTATTAGGCTACAGTGGCTCAGGTGGTTCAGCGAGCAGCATATAACAGGAAGGCTGCCGGACCATTTCATCTTTCACTGTGCTGTTTGTGAACCTTTAACCGGCACGTTTTAGCAAAAATCCAAAATCTGAATATTGTCCCAACAGAGACAGAAGATTAAAAGTAGGGATGTACTGATATGATGCTGGTATCGGATATCAGCTTTCAAGAAATCAAGGTCTTTGCACTGTTTTACTTACCTGGCCAGCCAAATGATATCTCTCTGTATTTCCTATACACCGGGATACCATTTGGACACCCTCCATCCACCCTCGCTCCTCCGGTTACAAACGGACTCCGCGATCCTGATTCGTTCAAAGATGGTGACGTCAGTGCACCCGCCTTTGCCCGCAAAGTCACTCTTAGGCAGCGGAAGTTCCGCCTCAGTTTTGAATCAATCTTTGATTGGTTCACTTAGCTGTCTGTCTACGCGCAACCGCAGCGCATTCTGTGGATCAAGCGTTACCAGACTCACTCGCTGGTACAGCGCTGAGTCATGGATTCTTCCAGGCAACTGTTTTACTGCTGTTTTTGCTACTTTTTAGAATGTATTATTATTACCATTTATATAGTTTTTCTCTTTGTTATTATAATATATTATAAACTTGTATTTTTCTAAAGTTGTTCAGTGTTTACAAAACACTTTTGAATACATTTTTTACCTTATGTGTTTTTACCTGTGCTGTTTAAAGGTGCAACTTTGTAACTTTTTGGTTGTTTCTATGGATACGTCATTGCTTTGCCTGGAATGTTCCACAGTGTGACATGAAACAGCTCTACTTTACATTTATTCAATTACAGGTGGTTATATAGCTCAAAAATACCTAGAAAAACAGGCATTCTGACTGTGAGCGGGGTCGCCTCTCCTCAGATCTGACCTGTAACTTGGTCTGGTTTGGTCTCCATGAAGATTGAAAGGTTTAATGCCATACTGTGAAACATTCCAGACAAAGCAATAACATCTCCATGGAGAAAAGCATTTGACGGACCCTCCACCAGGAAAGTTACGCATGGTATCGGTTCATATCGGGGAGGCCAAAGTATGGACCTCAGTATTGGTATTTGCTTTCCAAATTAAAAGCACCGATTTTTCATTCCACACTTCAGCATGACAGTTTTTCCCATCTGTCTATAGAAACGTCAGATGAAAAATGACTCTCTGGTTAATTCTGGTGCAGAAAATGTGATTAATGTAGATTGTCCCTGTTAAATAAACGTAATAAATAAAGTCAATAAACCTGAGGAAAAGGGAAATGCTACGCGATAATCGAAACTAATATACAGTAACGTTCACTGATAATAACTGTAGTGCTGGTTTATTCTCAGTTACAAAAACACTGGACATTTTGGTGTTTTGGTTTTCAAGATGACACACATACCTGCATATTTTAGGCTGGGTTCTTCTCTCAAACAGAAAACACTCTGTTCCACCTTGTGATGTCATGAGGTAAAACAGGAAGTGCTGTGTTTTCAAACTCCACACAACTTCCTTAGAATCATCGGGATAATTTCAGTCTTGGAATTGCTGATCTTACATTTAAAGGGATATGCCACCCCCAGGGCAAATTTGGGCATCTCCCCACAGTCCAGAGACTAAAATAAGTGGTGGAAAGCGTTTTCCTGCTCACCCAGCCATTGTCCGAGTCTGTCGCCACTGACCGCCGCGGTATCTGCAGCTCCTCCGCCTTAGACTGGAGTCTAACGTCGCCAGAGAAAGATTTCGGCCAAAAGGAATTAATTTGCTCGATGCGTTCCCCAATTACTTTGTGTGTAGTGCGCATTCATATCGAGTGCAAATAAATGTGCAAATCAACACGGAGAGCTTGCCTTGGTCATTTTGGGTGGGAACTATTTTCCAGTGCGGAAGAATACAGTCGAATCACGCACCACGTTGTGCAACAGGGGAACTCCCTTCCCGGTGCGTAACTGGGATTCCCCTGGCAGCGTGCTGTGTGCTTCGACTGTATTCTTCCGCACTGGAAAATAGTTCCCACCCAAAATGACCAAGGCAAGCTCTCCGTGTTGATTTGCACATTTATTTGCACTCGATATGAATGCGCACTACACATAAAGTAATTGGGAAACGCATCGAGCAAATTAATTCCTTTTGGCCGAAATCTTTCTCTGGCGACGTTAGACTCCAGTCTAAGGCGGAGGAGCACCAGATACCGCGGCGGTCAGTGGCGACAGACTCGGACAATGGCTGGGTGAGCAGGAAAACGCTTTCCACCACTTACTTTAGTCTCTGGACTGTGGGGAGATGCCCAAATTTGCCCTGGGGGTGGCATATCCCTTTAAATTTACAATTAAAGGATGAAATGTAGTGATTTTGGTAGGAGAATTTAGCTGATTTTAAGTGATTCAACTGATTTCTTATTTTTTCTAGTTGTTTTTGTGTATTTGGTTCGGTTTGGGACAGAAAACTCAAGCAAGTGATTTCTTAAATTTTCTAGTTTTTTTTTTTTTTTTTTTGTATAGGCCTACTTTTACTTTTTACTCAAGTATTTTTTTTACTTACTTTTACTTCATGTAATACTTTTACTTGAATGTTGTTGTTTTTTAAATTTTTCTTTTGTTTGTGTTTGTGTGTGTTTTGTTTGTGTGTTGTTCGTTTGTTTTCTAGTTGTTTTTGTGTATTTGGTTTGGTTTGGGACAGAAAACTCAAGTAAAATGTGCTCAAAAATAATAATAATAATAATAAAGTACGTGATTTCAGCAGGTCTCACACCATAAATAAAAGTACTTTTTACTTTTCAGTCCAGATCTAAAATGTAGTATCTTTATTGAACTTAAGATAAAAGGAGCTGTTAACTTGAAAACTACTGCTTCATGACATCAGCTTTGGAGATGTAGACGGACCAGTAATAGAGAGTTACTCAAACATGTGGGATTAAAACAAAATTGAATTCCGGATATGTTTTTGAAGAGTCAATTTTGCGTAATATATGAACTTCATGTATTGGTGACATAACTGCAGTCCACTGAATACAAGTCCAGTAAGCGGGGACTTTCTATTATTAGTGGAAGTGATTCTCAAATCTACTTCCCTCATCACTTATCAGAAGAACAATGCTCGGAAAGTCCTGCAAAATCATCTCCCGGAAATAAGCCAAACTCAGATATTCCAGGTTTATTTAAGAGAGCTTTTAGTGGTTATGGGCATACCTTTGTTAATGTTATTAGTCCAGTTAAAGTGCCGAGCGTGCGTCACTGCAGCAGGTTTCATACTCACACAAGCTGTCATTCTGTGGGCTCGGAGGAGGAGGAAACGGGCCCACATCTGGATTTCTACTTACTCATTTGTTACAAAACTGAAATGGAAACGGCTATTAAAGAGGGCATATCATGTACTACTTTTTAAACAGGGCGTGTTATGCAAAATCGTTTTGTTTGTTTTTTTCACAGATTTGTTGTTATAACGTTGTGTCCTCTTCACAAACATACAGCTCTGGAAAAAAAAAAAAAGAAAAAGAAAAGAGACCACTGCAAAATGATCAGTTTTTCTGATATTTACTACTTATAGGTATGTGTTTGGGCAAAAGCAACATTTTTGTTTGAATCTATAAACTACTGACAACATTTCCCCCAAATTCCAAATAAAAATATTATCGTTTAGAGCAGGGGTGTCAAACTCATTTTGGTCTGGGGGCCGTATCCAACCGACTTTGATCCCAAAGGGGTCGGATCATAAAACTCATGGTAAATATACCCCAAAAATAGCAATAAGTCCAAATATTTGTCCAGAGAAACACAAATCTATTACAGAAGTATTTTTATTTGATGAACTTTTACAAAATATTATAATATTATGAACAACCTGAAACTTTAAGAAAATGCAATTTCAACACAAGCACACAGGTTTCCCATTCACCTCCGTCAACAAATAGGAATTAGTCAATTTTTCTTGGAAAATCCTGCACTCGGCGTCCACTTTTCTCATTTTTGACATTTTGCTGATGAGCGTTTTTTAAGAGCGTTTGGAAAGAGGCGAGTCTTCATTTGTGCTACTCTGGTGGGAGGGGCCACGCACAGAGGCTAAACTGCGCAGAAAAGAGGTGCAGAAAAGTACCAATATTTTAATAGAAAATTAAAATATAATTAAAATATTTTAATAGAAAATCAGCTGAGGGTCAGATTAAAGGTCTTGGAGGGCCGGATCTGGCACCCGGGCCGCATGTTTGACACCCCTGGTTTAGAGCAATTATTTGCAGAAAATGACAAATGGTCAAAATAAGAAAAAAGATACATGTTTTCAGACCTCAAACAATGCAAAGAAACAAGATCAAATTCATTTTAAAACAATATACCTAGAAATGGAAAAGCGGAAGAAGATGGATGGATGGATGGATAATACTAATGTTTACACTTAAGAAGAGGTCAGAAATCAATATTTGGCGCAATAAGCCTTATTTTTAATCACAGCTTTCATGCGTCTTGGCATGCTCTCCACAAGTCTTTCTTTTTGTTCTTGGGTAATAGTTTAGACCTGGTTTAGTCTTGGTTCAGACCGGGTTTAGTCCTAGTTTAGTCCTGGTTTAGTACCTGTTTTAACCTGGTTTAGTCTTGGTTCAGTCCAAGTTTAGGTCTGGTTTAATCCTAGTTTAGTCCTGGTTTAGTCCCCTTTTTAACCTGGTTTAGTCTTTGTTCAGTCCAAGTTTAGGTCTGGTTTAGTCCTAGTTTAGTCCTGGTTTAATCTTGGTTCAGACCTGGTTTAGTCCTAGTTTAGACCTGGTTTAGTCTTGATTCAGACCAGGTTTAGTCCTGGTTTATCCCTGGTTTAGTCCTGGTTTAGACCTGGTTTAGTCCCAGTCTTTCACATTGTTCTTGGGTGACTTTATTCCACTCCTGGTGCAAGAAGTGAAGTAGCTCAGCTTTGTGTTTGTGTTGGAATTCAACAGACGCTGGAATGGAATGACTGTAATACATGTAGAGATGCTGATTTCAGAAAAAAAATGCAGTGGTCTCTTTTTTTTTTTCCAGAGCTGTACCTGAAGAGGTTTTAGAGTCATTCATGCATGTTTGGGTAATTTAGCGATCTCTCCTGGTCCCTATTCCCTTTTTACGGTCTGTCCAATGCTCCGCCCACAAACCTACGTCACCCACGCTCCCACATGACAATTCTCCTTAAATATACAAAAACGTGATACAAAACTGAACACTACAACTTCACAAACCTGATGCGATGTGCGGTAGTTTCATTAGTGGGATGCACAATGTTTGTTTTGTGATTGCGCTCTGAAGGGGGAGTGATTTAGCGTAGAGAGCATGCTATGTATGTATGTATTTTCAACACAATAAAAGGTAAAATGGTGTTCTAAATATTTACATGTTAGCAGTTAATACCCCATAGAAGTACGACCTCTTGTATACAGCTGAGATATATTTGTACTACTGTATTTCTATATTCTATTTAGCGTCTTTGAGTGTCTTGAAAAGCGCTTTATAAATAAAATGTATTATTATTATTATTATTACGTTACATATACATTTATATAATTATGCCTTATTTGACATCGCTTCATATTATTGCAACTTATTTTGAATTTATTTTTGCCATTTATACTGTTGCTTTTTGTTATTATATACTGTGACGCGTGAACTACTGTTTCCAAGTAATTTCCCTTGTGGATCTAAGTTAATATCCTCTCTTTAACACAACTTGCTTCTTAGAATCCATTCACTTACGGATACTTTTATATAATGTAAACCTGTAAACTGAGAGAATTCATTATAGAAACCAAATAAGGGAAGCAGACCTCGTCAAGATGGTTATCTGTAATGTCTCCTGCCCACTCGCAGACTCACATGGACACACAGGAATTCTATAGTTTTGCTGTTTTACTCATCGAGTGGTTTGGATGTTTGGACCTGAACCTCCTGTTTAAAGAGCCCATATTTCTCTATTTTCTGATCTACATTCTATTGCAGCGGTGCTCAACCTTTTTTTTTAACCAAGATCTACTTTTGAGGTTGATGGTGTGCCGAAATCTACCAAGAGGGATTATTTTTAAAGTCGCATAGGGGCAAAAAAATCAGATTTGGGTCACTTCAGGCTGCAGTGTGAATGTAGCCCAAGATATGTGGTCCTAAAACCGATATCCGATCTTTTGGCATGCGACTTCAGTCTGAACGGCTAGGTCGCGTTCCTCCGACCTGGGTGTGTTTCCTCCAGTGAGAGTGGTACAAGTAGGCGCTCACAAATGTACATAAACGTTCTTCTCGTCATGCGAAAATAGTATATGAACTCCGTCTCAGTGAAGCGGCGAAGCACGTAGCAATCCCACCACTCTTGGCCGTGACTCCGCACCAGCACGTTCATTTCTACGGACGGTTCTTCCACTGCCCCACAAAACGCTGTGGCCAAAAACCTTGTCCTTTTCTTTTTCTGTCTCCTCCTTAAAACAAATAAGCTGTACATGTTCTGGCTCCGGTACGACAGCGAGTTTAGGTGACTTCCGTAAACACTGAGCACGATCACTGCACGTGACCTCATTGTGTCCTCCAAGGTGCATGCGTGACACTTTTGGGGCGTTTAAAATTCACACTGGAGATCACATATAAGTCACATTTAAATGGAAATGTGAACGACCTCGCAAAAAAATCGGATCTCACAAAAAAATCGGAATTGAGCAATAACCCCTGCAGTCTGAACATATCCATATGCGATCGACTGGTAGATCGTGATCGACTGACTGGGCACCCCTGTTCTAATGTTTCCTCATCACAAACAAACCTGGAGTTGTGTTTTGTTTCATTCACACATTTTACACAGAAATCCTACATATTTAAGCTGAGTTTTTCTCACTCTGTTCCACCTTGTGATGTCATGTGGTAATACAGGAAGTGCTCCACTGTGTTTTTAAACTTCATACACCTTCACTGTTCCACCTTGTGATGTCATGTAGTGGTAGTTTTAGGTTTACAGTTACCGTTTACCTTTTGTTCACTTCACATTGGCAATTCCTGGTCTGAAATCATCCAAATGATTGTAAGTTCCACCTTATGACATCACAAGGTGGAACAGTGATTATGCAGGTTTGTGTGTTAAACATGTGTGAATGAAACAAAACACAACTCCAGGTCTGTTTGTGGTGAGGAAACAACATAATAACATAAATCAGAATGATCGTGTGACTGAGCTCCTCACCCTATCTCTAAGAGTGGCTGGGCGCACCCTTAGAGATAGGGTGAGGAGCTCAGTCACACGGGAGGGGCTCGGAGTAGAGCCGCTGCTTCTCCACGTGGAGAGGAGCCAGCTGAGGTGGCTCGGGCATCTGTTCCGGATGCCTCCTGGTCGCCTCCCTCGGGAGGTGTTCCGGGCATGTCCCACCGGGAGGAGGCTCCGGGGAAGACCCAGGAGACGCTGGAGGGACTATGTCTCCATGCTGGCCTGGGAACGCCTTGGGGTCCCCCCGGAGGAGCTGGAGGAAGTGTCCAGGGTGAAGGAAGTCTGGGAGTCCCTGCTTAGACTGTTGCCCCCGCGACCCGGCCCTGGATAAGCGGAAGAAAATGGATGGATGGATGGATGGAGAATGATCATAATATGGGCCCTTTAATAACAGAAATAGGTTCATAGAGTTCTGTTTAAAAGTTACATTTTTGTTATGTTTTGTTTGTTTTGTATAGGCCTACTTTTACTCAAGATTTTAAAATAAAAATTTTAACAGATAATTTAATACTTTTACTTAAGTCAATTTTCATGTGATACTTTTTTTTTTTTGCTCCAGTCGCTGTACTTTTACTTAAAGGTACACTGTGTAACTTTTCTGGTGGAGTGTCCGTCAACTGCTTGTCTCCATGGAGATATTTCTGTTTTGCCAGTATGAAAATAAACTTGGTAATCGCAATGGAGACAGGTTATATCTGTGGAGAAGCGAGCCTGCGCGTGTACAAATTCATGTTTTTAAAGGTATTTTTGAGCTTTAAAACCCCTGTAATTGAACAGATACAAGGGGGATATGGTTTAATGCCCTACTACGGAACATTCCAGGCAAAGAAATAACCATGGGGACAAGCCAGTAGCAGAGACTCCACCTTAGAAGTTACACAGTGCACTTTTAAGTAACAAAAGTGGAGTACTTTTTTCACCACTGCTTGTATGCTAGCACTTTCATCAGTTGGGCCTGTGCTACTAGGGTTAGCGTTAGCGTTAGCACGTGTGACTCAGCGGCTGCTAACAGCGAACGTGATGTCATGGTTTTCCCCGGGCGGCTGGCTCCTCTGCACACCGCATTTTTCCACTGGAGTTGGAGGAACATCTGGACAGCGAGCGTGAGCTGTGAGCGCGGGGATGTATGCTAGGCTACATGATCCCGCGTAAATGCCTGGAGCTAGTTAGCGCAGCGCGGAGTCAAGACTGCAGATTGACGCCAGTGCTTGATGAAGTACTCAGTTTTGTTACTTAAGTAAATGTACAGGTATAAAGGTAAAAAGTTGCTAAAATAAATGTATTAAAGTACCTGTTTCAAAATGTACTTAAAGAGTAAAATGTAAAAGCATTTTCCAGAGATTTTTAGAACAATTAAAGGATGAAATGTAGTGATTTTGATAAAGAATTTAGCTGATTTTAAGTGATTCAACTGATTTCTTATTTTTTCTAGTTGTTTTTGTGTATTTGGTTTGGTTTGGGACAGAAAACTCAAGCAAATGATTCAACTGATTTCTTAAATTTTCTAGTTTTTTTTCTAGTCTTACTTTTTACTCTTCAAGTATTTTTTTTTAAACTTACTTTTACTTAAATCGTTTTTTCATGTGATACTTTTACTTGAATGTTTTGTTTTTGTTTTTGTTTTTTCTTGATTTCAGCAGGTCTCACACCATAAATAAAAGTACTTTTTACTTTTCAGTCCAGATCTAAAATGTAGTAGAGTAGGAATTTAGGAAGTACAGATACACGTTCTCAAATGTAGTGATGTAAAAGTAAAAAGTATCTCCTGGAAAATGTACACTTTTACTTTTGTACTTCGTTCCACCACAGATTGAGGCTGACTGTAGATCCGGGTTTGTTTTAAGTCCGGGTTCAGTTGGGGTTTGGTCTAAACTTAGCCTTGGTTTTTGCCTGGAAGTTCACTTTTTATTACTTGTGGTTTAAAGTACTTTGTCCTGGTTTAGTGGAGCGGATTATGTCATTCAGGGTTTAGAGAAGATGTAAAAACAAGATTCTTGTTTTTAAAAGGGCCCATATTGAGCTATTTTCTGATCTATGTTATAATGTCGTTTCCTCATCACAAACAGACCTGGAGTTTTGTTTTGTTTCGTTCACATTTTTAACACACAAACTCTGCATATTTAGGCTGAGTTCTTCTCGCAAACAGAAAACACTCTGTTCCTCCTTGTGATGTCATGTCGTGATACAGGAAGAGCTCCACTGTGTTTTTAAACTCTGTAGAATGACTAGAATCATTTGGATTATTTCAGTTCTGGACTTGCAAATCTCTCTCTCTCTCTCTCTCTCTCTCCCTCACTCTTTCCCTCCTTCCCAGACATGTGGAGCTGAGACACCCCCCCACTCTCTCCCTCGCTCCCCTTTCCTTTCTCTTTCTCTCTCTCTCTTTCTCTCTCTCACTCCCCTTTCTCTTTCTCTCTCTCTCTCTCTCGCTCGCTCTCCCTCCCTCCCAGCCCCTCTCACTCCCTTTTCCTTTCTCTCTCCTCCTCTCTCTCTCCTCATCTCTCTCTCTCCTCCTCTCCCTCTCTCCTCCTACTCCTCTCTCTCTCTCTCTCTCTCTCCCTCACTCTTTCCCTCCCTTCCCAGACATGTGGAGCTGAGACACCCCCCCACTCTCTCTCGCTCCCCTTTCCCTTCTCTTTCTCTCTCTCTCTTTCTTTCTCTCTCTCTTTTTCTCTCTCTGACTCCCCTTTCTCTCTCTCTCTCGCTCGCTCTCCCTCCCTCCCAGGCCCTCTCACTCCCTTTTCCTTTCTCTCTCCTCCTCTCTCTCTCCTCATCTCTCTCTCCTCCTCTCCCTCTCTCCTCCTACTCCCTCTCTCTCTCTCTCTCCCTCACTCTTTCCCTCCTTCCCAGACATGTGGAGCTGAGACACCCCCCCACTCTCTCTCTCTTGCTCCCTTTCCTTTCTCTTTCTCTCTCTTTCACTCTCTCTCCCTCTCTCCCAGCCCCTCTCACTCCCTTTTCCTTTCTCTCTCCTCTCTCTCTCTCTCCTTCTTTCCCCCCCTCTCCTCCTCTCCCTCTCTCTCCTCCTCTCCCTTCCTCTCTCTCCTCCTCTTTCTCTCTTCGTCCTCACTCTCTCTCCTCCTCTCCCTCTCTCCTCCCTCTCTCTGTGTCAGCCTGACAGTCGGGCAGATTCAGAGTCAGAGTCAGACTCATAGTCAGTGTGGGCTGTGGTGTGTGTGGAGAACAGTAAGAATGTGTCTCTCCGTGGGAAGAAGCCAGATGCCCTGACACGCTCACCGAGGATTTACACTTTACCAAGGGAAAGACACAAGATGAAAATAACGCGTGAGTGCATGCAGACAGTATGTTGTTACATTTATTACAATATTTCTGTGTACTTTTACTACTACTGCTGTAAAGTACTGTACTGAATTAGAAATTTAAATGATCTATACTTCACTGGAATACATTTTCAAGTACTTTTTACTTCAGTCCATTTGAGAGCCTCCCTCCACTATTAGAGTAAAAAAGTACAGATACCTGCTCTCAAATGGACTGAAGTAAAAGTAAAAAGTACTAGAAAATGTATCTGTACTTTCTGCACTACATTTTTGTACAGGACTGAGAAGTAAAAGTATTTTTTATTATAGTTTGAGACCTGCTGAAAAGGCTGGAGGTTATTTTTAAAACAGTCATAGTTTGAGCAAACAAAAATATACAAATAACAGTTAGAAAAAAATAGATTCATTCAGTTTTTGTTGAACAAAATTCAGCACAAATCTGTATCAAAGTCAATGCATTTGAAGCTTTATTCGATCTGAAAATCTGTGCGAAATAGTTTCACTTTTTACTTCTTAAGTACAACGGGTACTTGGCACTTTCACTTAAGTAGATTTTTTTCATATGATACTTTTACTTGTTTTTTGTTTATTTTTATATATATATTTTGCTGTGGTATCTGTACTTTTACTGAAGTAACAAAATTGAGTTTTTCATCCAGTTTTAGCTTTGAGTTAAATTTGGTTTCTGCTGTATGTGTTAATTTTATATGAACTGTTGGATTAAAGGTGCACGGTAACTTTTATGGGTGGATAAGTGGGTTACATAGTAGTAGTAGTACGTAGTAGTAGTAGCAGTAGTAGTAGTAGTAGCAGTAGCAGTAGTAGTAGTAGTAGCAGTAGTAGTAGCAGTAGCAGTAGCAGTAGCAGTAGTAGTAGTAGTAGCAGTAGTAGTAGTAGTAGTAGTAGCAGTAGTAGTAGTAGTAGCAGTATTAGTAGTAGTAGTAGGAGGAGTAGCAGTAGTAGTAGTAGTAGTAGCAGTAGCAGTAGTAGGAGTAGCAGTAGTAGCAGTAGTAGTTGTAGCAGTAGCAGTAGTAGGAGTAGTAGTAGTAGTAGCAGTAGTGGGAGTAGTAGTAGCAGTAGTAATAGCAGTAGTAGCAGCAGTAGTGGGAGTAGTAGTAGCAGTAGCAGTACTAGCAGCAGTAGTAGTAGTAGTAGCAGTAGTAGCAGCAGTAGTAGCAGTACTAGCAGCAGTAGTAGTAGCAGTACTAGCAGCAGTAGTAGTAATAGTAGTAGTAGCAGTAGTAGCAGCAGTAGTGGGAGTAGTAGTAGTAGTAGTAGCAGTAGTAGTAGTAGTAGTAGGAGTAGTAGGAGTAGTAGTAGTAGTAGGAGTAGGAGTAGGAGTAGTAGGAGTAGCAGTAGTAGCAGCAGTAGTGGGAGTAGTAGTAGCAGTAGTAGTAGTAGTAGTAATAGCAGTAGTAGCAGCAGTAGTGGGAGTAGTAGTAGCAGTAGTAGTAGGAGTAGTAGTAGTAGCAGTAGTAGGAGTAGTAGTAGTAGCAGTACTAGCAGCAGTAGTAGTAGTAATAGTAGTAGTAGCAGTAGTAGCAGCAGCAGCAGTAGTAGTAGTAGGAGTAGCAGTAGTAGTAGTAGTAGTAGTAGTAATAGTAGTAGTAGTAGTAGTAGCAGTAGTAGCAGCAGCAGTAGCAGCAGTAGTGGGAGTAGTAGTAGCAAGTAGTAGTAGTAGTAGGAGTAGTAGTAGTAGTAGGAGTAGTAGTAGTAGTAGTAGTAGTAGTAGTAGTAGTAGTAGTAGTAGTAGTAGTAGTAATATTCCAAGAATTACTACTAAAACCACTCAAGTAAAAGTAACTTAAAGAAACTGTCAGGACGTAACTTCTGATATATAACTGTAATGTAATGTATTAATATTTTGAAGGACAAAATATTAAATTATTCCCAAAAGCTGCTCAAAATACCTTGAGAAACATGTATTCTTACTGTGAGCAGGGTGGCCTCTCTGCAGATCTGACCTGTAACTTGACCTAGCGACCTCTCTATTGAACCAGTAACATTAGTAAAACTTCATTTGAATTTTCTGTGTGCCTGTGTGAATGGTTATTTTAGACTTCTACTATATTTCTTCTGCTGGTGCGCTATGGAGTGAAGCAGTTCAAATGAGGCTAAAACTATAGCTGTTAGCTTCAACTTTGAGATGAGTTTTAGTGAAGGGAGTGTTTATAGTATGTGAAATAAGCAGGGTTGTTTGGTAAAATCAACTTTCTAGAGCTTTCTACCATGTTATAATGTTGTTCCTTTATCAAAAAACATGTCTGAAGAGATGTTATCCATGCATGTTTGAGCAATTTAGCGATCTCTGCCAGGCCCAAAGATAAGATTCTGTAAGATTCTGCCCAAAGCTCCACCCACAAGCCTACGTCACCCATGCTCCCACATGACAATTCTCCATAAATATGCAAAAACATGACAAAACTGAACTTATTCTGTCTGTGTAATGTAGTCCGTGTTCAGTCGTGGCTTTGCTTTTATAACAATCTGGACAATATATTTCTGTAATGAAATGTTAATTTTTCCATTACAGTATCAATAGTTAATACTAAAGCTCTGGAAAAACATAAGAGACCACTGCAAAATTATCATTTTTTTCTGATTTTACTACTTATAAGTATGTGTTTGGGCAAAAGGAACATTTTTGTTTGAGTCTATAAACTACTGACAACATTTCCCCCAAATTCCAAATAAAAATATTATCGTTTAGAGCATTTATTTGCAGAAAATGACAAATAGTCCAAATAACAAAAAAGATACATGTTTTCAGACCTCAAACAATGCAAAGAAACAAGATCAAATTCATTTTAAAACAACATAATACTAATGTTTACACTTAAGAAGAGTTCAGAAATCAATATTTGGTGCAATAACCCTTATTTTTAATCCCAGCTTTCATGCGTCTTGGCATGCTCTCCACAAGTCTTTCACATTGTTCTTGGGTGACTTTATTCCACTCCTGGTGCAAGAACTGAAGTAGCTCAGCTTTGTGTTTGTGTTGGAATTCAACAGATGCTGGAATGGAATGGCTGTAATACATGTAGAGATGCTGATTTCAGAAAAAAATGCAGTGGTCTCTTATTTTTTTCCAGAGCTGTATATGTCAATATTGCCATGTGGTATGACATTAAGCGTCTTTAGCTTGTACTTATCCAGTTAATGGCTTTAATTGCTCCAAACTACCCCAAAGAATCAGTCACTGAAGTGCAGAAATGTCAACAATAAAAATTCTGTTCCATAATGGATATTAGAGATGATTCAAGATCATAAAACAATATAGTTTCATTGCCCCACGCTGAGACTATTGTAGTGTCATTCTCCACTTGCTCTTCACACCTGCTGGCTCGTCAAGTTCACTCTTCTTCTTTCATTCTGTGCTTCTAGTTTGTCCTCAGGGTGTCTCCGTACTCCAGCCCCTTCATCTGCCAGATTCTTTACTGTTTATTACATAACTCCTCTATATGATACGACACTCTGTACGTCTCTGCTTGCTGTGGGGCTCAGACAGGCTTCCTTCTCTTTTGTCAAAGTGAAATGTGAGCTTCTGGACACTTAGGCCTAGTCCCCACGACAATGTTCCTGTTTTTTTTTACCCGGGGTGAAAAAAAGTGTTGTTCACACACGTGTTGGATCAGAAAACATTTGCGTCAAGATGAGCACGGAGCGCTGAGTGAAAACGATGTAATACATATGTCACACCGATAAGTGGCGCTGTAAACCGGAAAGAGCCAGAGCCACCGGAAACGCAAGACTACAAAGAGCACATGCGCATAAAGTCCTTCTCTTTCATAAACAAGCAAACACGTGTACTTTAGGGACCGTCAACAAACGCGAATTTATTTTGTCCCTCTGCTCCACCAATGTAGCAGGGACTCACTCCGGTAATGTGAAAATGTTGACAGTCCCTAAAATAGACAGACGCCACAGAACGAAGATTTGCGCTGAGTGAGCAGAGTTTTTGCCTATAAATCGATCGTTTCTATTACTTGCTATCGTTTTATTAGATAGACATTAACAAGTAGAACTCTCGTTAACCTTGCTTGTTACGCTGGATTACAAAACACAACAGTATCAGCAGAATGTCGACTGGGAGTTATGCAACATTATGTTGGCTTTTCGGCGTGAATATACTACCGGGGACACAGCCGAAGGGAAAGATTTTTCTCACAATCCCCATACCATCACCAAAGTGCAGCTAACAACAAAACAGTAGGCAGTAAGGAACAAATACAAACATGCCTTTGACTCTGGGCGTCGCACTGTTTGTAAAAGATACATTTTCTTTCAATAAAAAAAGACAAGAAATGGTTGCTCTTTTTCTTTATTTACAGCACACAACACACTCAAATTGGTATGGGCTCCTCATTGTCCACTATCTGCCTTTTCATTGACGTGATTTTTCCAGTTTTAAAATATGTGTTTAGCTTTGAATTGGCAAACACTCGTGTGTCGTGCATACTGCGCACCTTCTGGTCACTGATTTTCATTTTCCCAACAGTTGCGTTTTTTGCCGCCCACACGACAACGCGACGGGGGGCGTTCTCTGACTTCTCCACTCTGGAACGCTGGCGCCGTCTGGATGATAGGCCCAAACGCACACAAACTTCCCCGTTTTCTCCAAAAAACGTTGTCGTGGGGACATGCCCTTAAGCTGCAGTTGTGAAGCGTCCACACACCTCGCTGTCTCCGCCCATGTCTTTGTACGTGTCCACAGTGTCCTCAGATGGGGACAGGAGGACAGAGAGGACACAGTGTCTCGGAATTAGGTTACAGAATGCAAAACACAGAGGAATCGCCAGCTCAGGTTTTACACAGGACACTGACCGGGCCTGATAATGCAGACTGTAAACAACGTTACATGTTAGAGCATGTTATGCTAAAAGGGACATGTTATGCTAAAGGGGACATGTTATGCTAAAGGGGACATGTTATGCTAAAGGGGACATCTTATGCTAAAGGGGACATGTTATGCTAAAAGAGACATGTTATGCTAAAGGGGACATGTTATGCTAAAGGGGACATGTTATGCTAAAAGAGACATGTTATGCTAAAAGGGACATGTTATGCTAAAAGAGACATGTTATGCTAAAGGGGACATGTTATGCTAAAGGGGACATGTTATGCTAAAGGGGACATGTTATGCTAAAGGGGACATGTTATGCTAAAAGGGACATGTTATGCTTAAAGGGACATGGTAAACATGTCCCTTTTAGCATTATATGTCCCCTTTATAACATCATGTTATAAAGGGGACATATAATGCTAAAAGGGACATGTTATGCTCAGGGCTCTCAAGTCTCACGCATTGAGAGTGTGACACACGCAATTCGACGTGTTCACACATGCACACGCCACACATGGCATTTCTCACGCTGATTTCTTTTTTTTTTTTTCTTTTTTTTGTGCCCAGAAAATCAGTCTGTGTGGCTTAGTTTATGCAGGCTCCGCGCGTTTTCAGCAACAAAAAAAAACTCCCCCTGCTCCGGGCGCACGGTCCGAGCGGAGGCCGGAGCAGACGCGCCGTCCCCCGGGCACGTCCTGAGCTTCAGTCCCGGTGCCACGTCTCCTTAATACTGTAAAAAAGAATGTTTCTTGTTTCTTGTCTTTCATTATTTGTTTGGAAAATACTTATATGACACCGGTCCCGGTGTCTCCGTCTGTGCGTAACGTGTCCTCCCCGACGGCTTACGCGCGGAATACGCGCGGCCCAGAGCCGAACTGCCCATGGTGAAACGCGGTGAGACGCGGGCCCGGTGCATTAACCAGACTCTTACATGAATCCGTTAAAAATGCCCCCCCCCCCCCCTCCCCGGTCCCTCCTCCACCGCCCCTCTCAGCGCGCACTGACAAAGTGCGGTGATGACTGAGAACCATCAGGTAATAACTTCATTTATATAACTCTCATTAGTTGCTTTGTAGTTAAAGTTTGCTCTTTAGACAAACAGGGCTCTCAACACGCAATTCGACGGCATTTCTCACGCAATTCAAGCGCCCCCCCCCCCGCGCCCCCGGGAAAATTGTTCACTCGCACCCCCCCATCCTCGGAAATTACAGTCTCACGCACCACCCCGCTCAAAACTTGAGAGCCCTGTTATGCTAAAAGGAACATGTTATGTTAAAGGGGACATGTTATGCTAAAAGGGACATGTTATGCTTAAAGGGACATGTTAAACATGTCCCTTTTAGCATAACATGTCCCTTTTAGCATTATATGTCCCCTTTATAACATGATGTTATAAAGGGGACATATAATGCTAAAAGGGACATGTTATGCTAAAGGGGACATGTACTAAAAGAGACATGTAATGCTAAAAGGGACATGTAATGCTAAAAGAGGATATGTTATGCTAAAGGTAACATGTTATGCTAAAAGGGGGACATGTGATGCTAAATTGACTTTTTTGTTTAATTAAAAATATAGATTACCTGGTGCAGATGTTTTTGTCATGCATTTTTGAGCGATTATAAATTCTCTTGGTGAGTGTGGCATGGACTCTGACCTAACAGCAAAAAATGTGTGGGTTAGATTCCCGGATTTGTGTGGGTTTAGCATGCTTTTGACCTTCAACGATGTCCTTTTGTCTAAATACATGGCGGTTTTATTCATCTGCCATTTATACGCCTGCACATTTCCTTCAATGATTTAATCCTTCAATTCAGTCTTTATTAAAAACACATAATATCTGTTTCATAGTAAGTAAATAAGCAAGTAAATAAAATAAAATAAAATGGTCAGATCAGTCATGGTTGTTTGCAAGAACTTTAATTTGTGGAGAAATTCTGGGAGTTATAGGAAATTGTTTGCGCAGTGAACAATCGGCTATCCCTTTCGACCACGTTATATTGATAGAATTATTGATAGAGTTTTAAAAGAAAGTTTAGTATTTGCTGTCATAAAATCTACATTGGTTTAATATATGGCAAACTGAAAATTGTTTTAGCTATGACAGCACAATCCTGAGCGCTATAGTAAATTGTGGGTGTTGTTGGGGGATGTTACATGTAAGTTTGCGGCCACATTGAGTTGGTTGGTTAGCGTTAGCATGAGCACTGCTAATGGATTCACTAAAGTCACTGTTATTGTCCAACTCTTGATCTCGGTGTGAACGCAGCAGTGGCAGATGGGTTCAGGGACACGGGCTAATGCTAATATTTGTTCACTTGGCCATGTTAGCAGGCATGCTAGCTCAAAGTCGCTTTCTATCGATCTTTGGCTTATGCACGTGTTTGTTTTTTTCGGTCATTGTGGGTCAAACTACACAGGTTGCTAGGAAAAAGAGTGAGAGAGGCAACGTTAATATCGAAGAGGAGACAGCGTGTGGACTTGTGAACAAAAATGGGACTATTTAAGGTCTTATAAGGGATTATCAAATCTGGTGAGAGTTATTTTGCATGTTTTTGTTAACTGTGGAATGAATATTGCAGTTTTTAAAATGTTTTGTTAGTTTTTCTGCTAATTTTATATGCGCTTTTCATGTTTTCTTTCTATATTGTTTTATTCACACATGTAACCTTTTTTATTATTCTATTAGTCTGTCAACATCTCCAAAGCTCAAAATCCTCTGTTCCACCTTGTGATGTCATGAAGCAGTAGTTTTCAAGTTAATAGCTCCTTTTTTACTTTTAGTTCAATAGAGATAGGCAGTTCCAAGGGTGAAATCATCCAATTGATTATAGTGAAGGTGTGTGGAGTTTAAAAACACAGTGGCACGTGACGTCACAAAGTGGAACAGAGTGTTTGACAGAATGACTCGGGGCCGTGGGTTGAACAGGGTATCATCTCTGTACACCAACTGTTTAACAACAAAGGCATCACCCTATCTTATAGTGAATTTCTCAACGCTTACAATTTTCCAGTAAGGCCAAAAGAATATGCAATTGTTTTTGATGCCATTCCTTCTGGAGTGAAAATGTTATTGTCCACTTATGTCCATGATCCTAATGATGGTCCTGCTAGGACGGAGCTGTTTATTGGTAACTCAGACCCATTTTTAAGCTTTAAAGCAAATAACAAATGTATAAGAGAACTTATCACAAGAGAGTCTGTCAGTAGACCAGCTTCTGTCTTTAGTTGGAACAATACTTTTACGGACATTAATTGGAACAAAGTTTGTTTTTTGCCGAGAAAATATTTTGTGAGGTATGCCTAAAAATCCTACATAGATGTTACCCTGTTAATGCTGTAATCTCAAAATTTCGCTTAAATGTAGATCATCTCTGCTCTTTTTGTCATAGCGTTGAAGAAACAATCATCCATGTGTTTTGGGATTGCTCATATACTCAAATCTTTTGGAATGACATACTTCTGTTTGTGAATGGAAAGCTTGATACAAACCTACAGTTGAATGTAAAACATGTACTTTTTGGTATCTTTGAAAAAGACATTCCTGTGAAAAAAAAATGTGTTGAACTTGTTTCTCATCTTTTCAAAATACCATATTCATTGTTGTAAATTTTCTAGCCAAAAAAACAAATTTGTCATCTATTTCAGTCCCTCCTGTCTTCGTATTTAAACTCTTTAAAATTTTGTACAAACCAAAAAGCCATGAAAACCAAGGTACTTTGTTTTGATTTTGAAATTTCTTAAGCCCTGAGTATTGTTCTTGTTTATATCTTTGCTTATATTTTTGTATATTTTTGTATGTTCAAGTTTAAAATTTGAAAAAACCAAAACAACCACAACATTATAACATCATCAGAAAATAGAGTAATAAGGTAAAAAAAATGAGAAAAATGAGAAATGAGTTGATGTATTGACATTCAGGATCAATACAGATGTTCCACACTCACATGAAACTATTGTTGTGTCCCTGGGCAAGACACCTCACCCATATTGTTTCTGTGTGTCTGTCAGTAACAAATGTCTGTTCCACTGTTTGATTAGGCGACTGCTGTTATGATTTTTGTCTTATACAAAAATACATTGAATTGAATCATTGGGAACTCACATTCGAGTCATTTGAGCGTCTGTTTACTGGGGTCTTACATCATGCGAATTCTTTGGGCTCATTCTATTTTAAACTCAAGGTCTTTGTACATGAGGCTCACGTATGGGAGTTATGGCTGAAGGATGTACAAGACATACCTCAAATCCCTTTTACGTTATGTAGAGTTATGTAATGAAAACTCCACATCACAATCGCATCATATCCAACTACCTTGGTTGGTTTGGTGGGATAGTACTTGTGATCAATACTTATAGTTTTTAGAGATGGGATGAGACACAATTTTCACAAGACAAGATGAGATACGAGATTGGGTCAACGAGAACGAGATGAGACTTTAACATATATTCTAATATGTAACGCACCACGGACTTTGAGCCCTCATGTCGGCATTACAGATTCCGAGAAAATTATTATTTTTTTTTTTTTTTTCAAAATTTGTGATTTTCGTTTTTTTGCAGAATGTGCTAGTTGAGATCATGAAGAAGCCTCTCCATGTTTCAGATAACAGTATTAGTGACGTTGAAAACATACATTTTTCATTTCAAATGGGCTTGTTTTTGCTGAAAGAAACGGGGCGTGTATAAATCAACATATTTTCCGACGCTCGCGCTACATTTCATGGTTTAGTTTCCAGTTTTGGGATCACAATTTCTTACTTTTTCGATTTCACAGTTCATAGTTTTTTGTCCAATACAAATGTAAAAAGTTGGGGGGGGGGGGGGGGGATACGATAAGATAATTTTTCTCTTGTGTGCACGATTTTGTGGTCATTTTGTCTCGCGAGATCTTTTGGCACGAGAACTTGTACCACCACTAATAGTTAAGTGGCAGTTTGTGGGATGAAAAGTTATAGGAAATCAGGAAATACAGGAAATAGCGCTGCAGGAAATAGCGCTGAATTCTAAAACTGAATACCTCTACTATATCATCTACACTCAAAATTCCATCCAAAATGCAGGGACAACAGTAATAAAAAATAAATAAATAAAGGTGTTTCCACTTATTTTTACTAATCTAATCATAACTACTGTAAAAATTAGATGAGTTTTGACCCTTCTTAACATTTTGGTTGCTAGGTAACAGTACACCTTGTCATATCTGCTGCCCATGTCCAACCAGAAAGTGAAATTATAACCAAAATTAAAAAAAAAAAAAAAAAAAAAGTAAAAACTAGACAAATGTTAAAACTTTTTGGTTGGGGGGGTCTGTCACTTGCTTGTTTCTATCCATATGTCATTGTTCTGCCTGGAATGTTCCACAGTATGATATTAATTCAGCTCTCCCTTACATTTATTAAATCACAGGTGGTTTTGTAGCTGAAAAATACCTGGAAAAACAAGGATTCTGACTGTGAGCGGGGTCGCCTCTCCACAGATCTGACCTGTAACTTAGTCTGATTTTAGTTTTCATGAAGATAGAAAGGTTTAATACCGTACTGTGAAACATTCAAAACAAAGCCATGATAGCTCCACGGAGAAAAGCATTTGACGGACAGAAAAGTGCATTACAGTCTAACATATGCACAGCAGGTACAACACAACTGCACAACTTTCTTTAAAATACAACAATGCAACATATTTTGATTCCAAACTAAATCTGTCACTTGCGTATGAAATCTGAGTTGACATTCAGATGCCCTCCCTCTGTGTCCTCCTCTGCTTGTGTTGACATTACGCTCTTTGTCTGTGTTTCAGAGATCGAGGCCAAAGAGGCGTGTGACTGGCTGCGTGCTGCTGGCTTCCCTCAGTACGCCCAGCTCTTTGAAGGTAACGCACAAACACCATTCGAGGCATCAGTTACATAGCTCACATTTGGACGTGCTGTGTTTTACAACTTCAACTACGAAAATAAAATAGTCAACTGCTAAATATGTGCACTGCAAAAGAGCCTAAAATCTGTGGTGGATGAAGGACTGAAGTTTGTTCCTTAAAGGGATAGTGCGTTTTTTTAAAAAAAAAGTTAATCTGCATGGGTTTCCTTCTAAAAGTTCCGTGTGTTGACACCGGCTTACCTCTGACAGTCTCAGCTGATCCCGGTTCGGCTCGCTTTCTGGAGCCCACGTAAGTAGGTCCGGTAACTTCCCTGGAACATGAAATAAAGCTTGTTTTTCTTCTCAAAACAAAACATTTGTTAGAAAGGTGATATATTTGCGTCCGAAACAGTTGTCCACGAAACATCCAGTAGCGTATTTTGCATTCGTGTATTGTCTCAGCGGATGTCTACACCGAAGTTTACAAGTGAACAGGCTGATAGAGTTAACATGGGCGTAGTGATACGAGTCGACAGAGACAATACGCGAATGCAAAATACGCTGCTGGATGTTTCGTGGACAACTGTTTCGGATTCGTATCACTGCGCGCTGCTCCCAGCTGGACAGATGCGCGCAAACACAACACTTTTCAGTTGTTGTTGTTGAGCAGTGGCTCCAGCCTCAAACACTTCTCTGTCCCTCCTCACTTTCCCTTCCCATTCCAACTCCCTCTGCCTAATTTCTACATCTGTATATTCAGGTTCATACAGGTAAACCTCTGACTCTTTACTGAAGCTAACGTCCTCCTCGTCAGTGTCGTCGTCAGACATTTTACTTCCCGAGTATTAAAACACAAATGGGTACGGCTGTCCAGCTGGGGGCAGTGCGCAGTGATACGACTCAAGAGAAAATAGCACCAAGTGATTATGACTTCTGACTTTTTCGCTGACAGCTGTTTTCTGACGCAAATATATCACTTTTTGGACAAATATTGTTTTGAGCAGAAAAACAAGCTTTATTAACTGTCCTTGCTAACTTGCCGGACCTACTTTCGTCAGCGCCGGAACCGGGGCAGAACTTGGCTCAGAGGACGCTGTCAGGGGTAAGTCAGTGTTAATGCACGACACTGTTGAAGGGGACGCCATACAGATGCACATCAAAAAACCCGAACTATCCCTTTAAACAGTTCTACCTTACGTTTATTCAATCACAGGTGGTTATATAGCTCAAAAATACCTAGAGAAACAGACATTCTGACTATGAGCGGGGTCGCCTCTCCACAGATCTGACCTGTAACTTGGTCTGGTTTGGTCTCCATGAAGATAGAAATGTTTAATGCCATACTGTGAAACATTCCAGACAAAGCAAAAAGTAAAAGTATCACAAAAAAATCCACTTAAGTAAAAGTATTGAAGTAGCTCTTTAAAAATGCACTTGAAGAGTAAAAAATAAAAGTATTTTGCAGAGATCTTTAGAAAATTAAAGCATCAAATAAGTAAAGTACAATAGTTAAGTAAAGTACAGATACTTAAAATTGTACTTGAGCAATGTACTTTTACTTTTGTACTTCGTTACCTTCCATCACTGAAAAGAACTGAGAAACGGGGCAGATATGAACGAAAACCAATGACCATCTCAGATAACACATTCACTGGAACAGATTCTCACAGCCGAGCGACTAATATTAGAAACTGGATCAGTAAATGTCTTGCCCAATGACACAATACGACTTCTCAATGCTTTTATTGTTTAACTTTTATTTTTATTTTCTGTGAATCAGTGTAGCTTTGTTGAAAATGAAAGCAAAGTTTTCCCCAAAAGATTTAAGTTTCATTTTGACAAAGATTCTTTCACTGCATTCTTTAACACAACAAGCTCATACACAACACAACAACGAACCCTCCACCAGAAAAGTTACACAGTGCACCTTTAAGTACACATTTAGGTCAGGTATCTGTTCTTTAGATGAGTAGATTTTAAGTGAATACTTTTTAATTTTACTTCATTACATTTAAGAGCAGGTATCTGTACTTTTTACTCCACTGAGACCTGCTGAAAAGCCGGAGTTTTATTTTTAACACATTCATAGTTTGAGTAAAAGAAAATATACAAAAAAAAAAGATAGAAAAAACTAAATTCAGCCCAAATCTTTATTAAAATCACTACATTTGAAGCTTTATTAGAATTTCAAATATGTGCGAAATACTTTTACATGACATTTTTCAATACTTTTACTTTAAGGTGCATGTGTAACTTTCACGGGGAGGGTCCACTACCTGCTTGTATCTATGACGATGTTATTGCTTTGTCTGAAATGTTCCACAGTACGCCATTAAACTTATCAATTTTGGATTCATTCAATTAAAGTTGTTTTTCTTGCTCAAAAGTACACTGAAAAGCTTGCATACTTACTGTGAGTGGGGTCATCTCTCCATAGATCTGGCCTGTATCTTAGCTTGGTGTTGTCACATGCTTCTTTTTATTTAAAAAGACTACATCTCCATGGAGACGAGCAACGAGCGGACCCTCCACCAGAGAAGTTACACAGTGCACCTTTAGATTTTTTCATGTGATATTCAAGGTTATTATAGTTAACGAAAATGAACGAAAAAACAAAAACTAAGATTTTCTAAGATTTTCGGACTGAATTAGAACTAAACCAGGATTAAACTAGAACTAAACAAGGACTAAACTAGGATTAAAGCAGAACTAAAGCAGGACTAAAGCAGGACTAAACTAGGACTAAACAAGGACTAAAGCAGGACTAAACAAGGATTAAACTAGAACTAAACCAGGACTAAACCAGGATTAAAGCAGGATTAAACTAGGACTAAAAAAGGACTAAATCAGGACTAAACAAGGACTAAAGCAAGACTAAACCAGGACTAAACAAGGACTAAAGCAGGATTAAGCAGGACTAAACTAGGACTAAACTAAGACTAAACAAGGACTAAAGCAGGACTAAACCAGGATTAATCTAGAACTAAACAAGGATTAAACCAGGATTAAACTAGAACTAAACAAAGACTAAACTAGGATTAAAGCAGGACTAAACCAGGACGAAAGCAGGACTAAACAAGGATTAAACCAGGATTAAACTAGAACTAAACTAAGACTAAACAAGGACTAAAGCAGGACTAAACCAGGACTAAACAAGGTCTAAACTAGAACTAAACCAGGATTAAAGCAGGATTAAACTAGGACTAAAAAAGGACTAAAGCAGGACTAAACTAGGACTAAACAAGGACTAAAGCAGGACTAAACTAGGACTAAACCAGGACTAAACAAGGACTAAAGCAGGACTAAAGCAGGACTAAACCAGGACTAAACTAGAACTAGACCAGGATTAAACTAGGACTAAACAAAGACAATTAAAAGAAAAAAAAACGATAACTAACTGAAACTGTATTGAGCGTTTACAAAACTAACTAAAACTGAAACTGAAATTACAGATACGATAATTACAGATTTGCTCTTCGTTTTCATCTTTGTCAATTTATTTCCAAGCCCTTTTTGGAGATGGTAAATTTGGAAATTTTGGTGTGTATTTTTTTTGTTTTGTTTTTGCACTTAAGGCTGCAGCTTGTGGACTGTTTTGGTTGTTGTGGGGGTAAATCTGAATAAATGTTATTGTATTTGTTTGTTGTAAGTTTGATAACACAATACTTTCTTTTTGAATCCTGCACTTGACAAATAACCCAAAGTATAACCCAAAAACTAAAACGAATAAAAACTAAACTAAAACTGAACAAAACTAAAAACTAAAACTATCAGAGGGAAACAAAAAGTCAAAACTAACTACAAATAAACTATAATGAAAAATCCAAAACTATTATAACCTTGATCATACTTTACCTTTAGTTGAGTTTTTTTGTTGTTGTTGCTCTAGTATCTTTTACACTTTTACATAACAAAATTTAGTAGTTCTTCCACCACTGGTTCCATCCAGTTGACCCCAGTGTTGACTCTCTTGTCTTTATGTCATCTTCTCCGTATGAAGCCTGTCAAGTCCTCTTTCTAACCCTCTGTGTAACGAAGACAAAAGAGGGATTCTGGAGGAAATTCTGGAATCTGTTTTTCCCGGCGGTCATGAATTACAAATGTCACAGATGATGCATTCTATTCTTGGGATGAAATGAGTCTTGGGAGCCCATGGGTGAGGGAACACTCCGGGTTTTGTGTCCACGCGTTCCGATGCTTTTCATAAAAACATTACGACTTCTCATGAGCGCAGTGGAATGTTGGAGAGTTTCTGGAAATGCTCTCAGGAGTTACATAAGAGGAGGCCACGCTAAACCACCGCGAAATACTGCTATCTGTCCCTTTTGAATTGGTCGTAAACAAGTTTATGGCCATTATACAAGAGTGCTGTGGTTTGAGTGGTCTGTAGTTTCACTTTGGTCCACTGTTTTCTGAAAAAGTGACTTCTCCTCTTGTATCTCCAGATTCCCAATTCCCCATCGACATCAGGCCAGTGAAGAAGGACCATGATTTTCTGGATAAAGACCTCGTAGAACCTCTGTGCAGGTAACTCCTCTAGACCAGGACTGTTTATTCATGGCTGAAGCAGTGGGCAAAGAGAAAAGTCAAATCTTAATTAAGTTCATTCACAATAATTCATCATTTTGGAGTGTTCTGAGCAACTTCTGAACCAGCTGAGAACTTAGACAAATTTTATTGATCCACAGGGAAATGATTTAAGGCCAAGAAGAAGAGAGAAGGCAAAATTATCATGATTGACTAAAGACCCAACATTTTTGTTTGAAATTGTTTAATTTGGTCATATTTTAGTGGGTGGTTGCCATAGAATATTTTAAACCCAGAAAGTTTGATGTGACTAAAAACGTTTTTTTAGTACCGGACTCCATTTGATGTCCATTCACACATAGGAACTTACGGCGCCCGTAAAGGCTCACAGAAAATCTTTTTTGAGGGGTGTCAATAAAGCGTGCGCTCACTTTGCAAAGCGTGTCCTCGTTTTGTGAAATCACACAGTCGCTACTAAAGTACATCTCTTATTAAGTCAGCAGTAATGAAAATGTTGAGGGAACGCACGTGTTGTAGAATACACTGTAGTAGCCTGAGATTTGAAGAGAAGACACATGAAACTGCAGTTATAATACAAGAGAAGGCAAAAGGAGAAATTCAGTATGTCAACTGGACAAAGTTTATTTGGTCAAATACGTTTCGCAGCTCATCCAAGCTGCTTCTTCAGTTGTGGCTAGAGTGCTGGTGGACACTGCTTATAACTAGCTGCAGGGAGGAGCTAACTACAAGGAAATGACTATGAAACAATTTGTCTCCCATCTATAACTCTATTCTCAATCAAAATCTAAACATCAAAACAAACAAAGAAAACAATAGGGTTAGCCAGGTCAGGTCCAGAGGTGTGAAAACATCCATTATGGTCCTGAATGGGTATGCCAACAAGACCTCATAAAGTGAAAACAAATAGATGTGATAGTTTCATAGTAATTTCATTGTAGTTAGCATTGTAGTTATAAGCAGAGTCCACCAGCACTCTAGCCAGAACTGATGAAGCAGCTTGGATGAGCTGCGAAACGTCTTCGACCAAATAAACTTTGTCCAGTTGACAAATTGAATTTCTCCTTTTGCCGTGGATTCTACCTGGACGACTGAGGGATTTTTCACACAATATAAGAGAAATTTATTTACATCAACACAAGACCGAGCACAGAGACATGAACCCTAAACACACTCTGATAGTGTTGTCCATTTAGGTCCAGTCAGGTTTCTGTTACCACTGATGACGCAGGCCAAGATAACAAGGGCTGAGCTGGCAGTGAGCCCCCTCTGTACAGCACAGCGGTACAATTTCTCTATCAGTCGGAAGATACAAAGTGAAGATTCTACAACTATAAAAAGCCAAGATGTTCTGCACAAGATTAGAGCTAAATCCTCTCTATTTGGCCTAATTTTCAGTGCCCGTGTGGCAGAGGGCATCTCCAGAACTTGAAATCATGGTGAGGAGTACCTAGCTGAAGGATTAGTCTGTTGTGCATGTTTTAGATTGGCGTAGGAAACGGGGAAAGCACCCAGACGCAGGGAGAACATGCAAACTCCACAGTGACAGGCTTACATAATGACCATGTCTGGTGCCTCTATAGTGCTTTACAATGTAGTGCCCTGAAGCCACTCATCTGCATTCCGAAGTGTCCCGGCAGAAATAGTGCTCCATTAAAAACACTTCCACCTCGCTGTGACTTTCCACCATCGCCATGGAAACACAGGGAAGGCTTTTACTGTCCGTTACACCAGCACAAAGGAGCCCCATTTCTGAATAGTGTGTGTTTGTGTGCCCGTGCATTGCAAAAACAAGAGAAGTAGAATAGCATTAATAGTTAAAGGTGCACTAAGTAACTTTTCTTTGTTGGTGGTCTGTCACCTGTTTGTTTCTGCCTGGAATGTTCCACAGTATGACATTAAACAGCTCTACTTTGCATTTATTCAATTACGAATGGTTTTATTGCTCAAAAATACCTTAAATATTGGTCTAGTTTGGTCTCCATGAAGATAGAAAGGTTTAAAACTGTGAAACTTTCCGGACAAAGCAATAACGTCTCCTCGTCTCCAAAATTTAACATACCCTCCACCAGAAAAGTTACACAATGCAACTTGAAAGTGAAACCAAACACTAAATACACTCTTTTTTTGGCTACATAACACTGTATATTGTGATTTAATCGCATTGTCTTCTGTTCCTGGTCCCTTATTGTGACAATTTTAGCGTGAACTAGGAAAATTTGTCAAAATGTGCTTCCTCTAGTGGTCAATTTCAAGTACTACGTGATGTCACACTGAACTGCCCATATTAAATAAAGCTTTTTAAGCTTTGGAGATGTAAACAGACTAATAATAAAGGGTAACTCAAACAAAATGAAATGAAACACAACACAACTCCAGGTATATTTTTGAGTTGGTATTCTAACTTGGCTTAAAGATCCCATGACATGGTACTTCTTGATGCTTTTATATGGTGCCTTAGTGGTTCCTTAATACTGTAAATGAATCCTTCTCCAAAATCAAGCCTCAGTGCATGAGAGAGCCTCATGAAGACAGTCAGAGTCATAAATATGTCTCTGAAACACTTTATTCTGGGCGTTGTTGCTTGAATGCAAATGAGCAGGACAGAGACAGGCCAGTGCAGCGGGTGGGTTGTGGCCAAATACTCTGCTTTTTCCTGGATTAGCAGTGTGCTGTGCGCTGGCCCCACTTCCGTGTTTTAAGAGCGGAGGAAGATATGAGACGCTTTCCATTAAAAAAACACATTTCCACAGAAAATAAAATTAAACCACTGCTGTTTCAGAGGTTCGGAGGCTCGGATAAAGGACATCTGAGCCTGGAAACACTCTCACGTGTCTCCAGGCAAATAAAAAAACGCATCTCGCATTGTGTAGCTCCTTTGCGGTCCAAACTCTCTGGGCATGATTTCCAGAGACGGTGGGTAGACATCCAGACGGGGAGTGGAAACCTTTCCGCGAGTGTGACGTCAGAAAGTTCCCTTGTTCAGAATCGCCCGTTTAGGCTGTCTTTTTTTCAAATGCGGAAAAGGATCGCAATTGCTCAGTTTACACATTTTGCAACTTTTAGCCATGAAAGGGGGGGGGGGCTAAACAGGGTAGGGGAGCTCACATTAACGTTCACAAACCCCAGAAAGTGAAAATTTCATGCCATGGGACCTTTAAAGCTCACAAGAGTCAATTTTAGTTTAATATTGGACCTTTAAAGTAAAAACACTAACATCACCATGGAGACAAGAAAGTGTCATTCCCCCACTCGAAAAGTTTTGTATTACAACTTTAAGAAAAAAATGTGTTGAAACCAGATGAAAATCATTTTAAAACATTGTAAGATTTTAAAAAATCTTAAAGTAATGTAAAATACAAAATTGTTGTGAACAGTGAGATCATAAAACACAGTTCACACAGATTGCTCAATTAGCAGAGTTCTATTTTAGCCTTCAAAAGCTCTGTAGGGCTGTGGAACGTATCGTCTTTATCTGGGACAATCATGGGAACTTGTTTTGATAACCTTTGTGCTAACCGGTATGCTAACCCTAGTGTGTTCTAACAGCGCTAACAGCAATGGATTCAAATGGAGAAACAGCTGTAGTCATGTGCTGCTCTGTAATCATGCAATCTAAAATAGCTCTGTGTTTGTGGAGTGAGCGCTTTCAACTGTAGAGTCAGGACTGTAGTGCGTGGGTTATGGAAGTCAGTCATTGCTGGTGCATTTCAGATGAGGGATATATTTTTACAATAGGCTCTGTGCACAATACGCTCAGCTACCACACTGTTAGCGTCACTACTTCCTGTCCAGACCTGGGTTTTTCACTGAGTCGTGCTAAAAATGATTGAATATTTAAAGATAAAGCAGTGGGCAGAGAGCTGCGGGTGGATGTCATTGATGACCAAATACTGTACTTAAAGGGACAGTGACAGTGTGTAAGATTTTTACCCGTTGAAGATACCCATTCAAAAATACATTGTTTTCCAAGCCTTTTCACTTCCATCATGAAATCAAAGTATTCTTTTGGACTTAGATATAGTCACATAAAAGGGGGATCTTCCCCATGCAGAGGCAGCCATTTTGAATATGACAGCCGCAGAAGGACATTTGGGCTCCGCCTTCGGCAAGGCTCATGGTTTTGGGTAAACAACACAAGCATGCTGCCGGATCAGAGGTCGAATGGATCTAACACGTGTTTTGGACTAAATTGTTTTACTGGATTTTATTCGCTGGATCCTTACGGACAAATTGAGAGCAAGTTTATGGTGAAATACAGAGTTTGACCTGTGCAAAGCATTCTAAGGTAAGCTAACCTCGTTTTGTGCTTTTCCGTATAAAAGCCCCATGTGCTCCGGGAGTGTTTGTTGTGCAGGAAAATGAATTGCATAGTCAAAAAGAGGAGACTGTAAGGTTTCATTTGATGTGTAGAGTGTCATGGTACATGATCGGGAATGTGTGTTTTCATGAGAAAAAAACAAACAAACGGGGCCGCGTTTTATTTATACAGTAGCGCCCGGGTGACCCTCGAGGTCTGCTGTAGCTAAAACAGAAAGTGCAATAGCACCATCCACCTATGCGCCACGAATCCTACACACTGGGGCTTTAAGTAAAACAAAAAACAAAATGTGTGAAGAATCCCTCAGTCGTCCAGGTAGAATCCATGGTAAAGGGAGAAATTCAATTTGTCAACTGGACAAAGTTTATTTGGTCAAAGACGTTTCGCAGCTCATCCAAGCTACTTCGTCAGTTCTGGCTAGAGTGCTGGTGGACACTGCTTATAACTAGCTGCAGGGCGGAGCTAACTACAGTGAAATTACTATGAAACTATAGGATTCTTCCTTGAACAGGAATGGAGGGGTCAGACACAATTTGTCTCCCATGTATAATTCCATTTTCAAACCTAAATCAAAACAAACAAAGAAAACAATAGGACTAGCCAGGTCAGGTCCAGAGGTGTGAAAACACCCATTATGGTACTGAATGGGTATGCTAAACAAGACCCCAGACAGAAACTGAAAAGAAAGAGGTGATAGTTTCAGAGTAATTTCATTGTAGTTAGTTCCGCCCTGCAGCTAGATATAAGCAGTGTCCACCAGCACTCTAGCCAGAACTGAAGAAGCAACTTGGATGAGCTGTGAAATGTCTTCGACCAAATAAACTTTTGTCCAGTTGACCAATTGAATTTCTCCCTTTACCACAAAAAACAAAACAAAAACAAAAAAGAAACAGGGTATTTGGGGGTTTGTCATCTGCTTGTTTCTATGGATATGTCATTGTTCTGCCTGGAATGTTCCACAATATGACATTAAACAGATCTACCTTACATTTATTTAATTACAGGTGGTTTTATAGCTCAGAAATACCTAGAAAAACAGACATTCTGACTGCGAGCCGGGTCGCCACTCCACAGATCTGACCTATAACTTGGTCTGGTTTGGTCACCATGAAGATAGAAAGATTTAATGCCGTACTGTGAAACATTCTGGACAAAGCAATAACATCTCCGTAGAGAAAAGCATTTGACGGACCCTCCACCAGAAAAGTTACACAATGCTCCTTTAAGTAACCAAATTGAGTCCTTCATCCACCACTGGCGCTAATGCACAGACACACAGCCAGCAGACCTCTATAATGAGCCAGACTCCAGGACAGAGCTGCAGCATTACCGCTCTTTATCCCAATTACGATGCATCAGTGTGGGCTTAACCGAGTTTCCCATGTGCCCCGGGAGTCTATTTGTACATGTCAAAACAGATTAGATAACATGAGCTCTTTTGTGTTTCATTCTTCCAGGCGACTCAACACGTTAAACAAGTGTGCCTCCATGAAACTTGATGTCAACTTGCCAAAGAAGAAAGTAAGTGGAATACTTTTGACAGTATGGATTACATAGATCCATTGCTGTTATGAAGTAAAGTGATATTTCATTGTACATAAATTGCCCATGGTCATAGCTGCAGAGGTAGTACTCAGCATACTTTTACTCCTACTTGTGTATATATTGAAGTACTAGTACAAGTAAAAGTTGTGGTTCCTCTTCCCACATTTGTGTTTCTTGCATATTTCCTTTAAATATTTGTCTCATTTTTCAAATTTTTGTGTCTATCCTTTGAAAATACCAGATTTTTGCATTATTTTGTAGTTTTGTCCTTACAATTACATTAACTTTAAATAATAAATCAGATGTTACCTCCCAGCAGTTACTCCTTAATTTACTATTACTTGAGCAGTATTTTCCTCAATTACCAATACTTTCACTTGAGAAATTCTTGGATCACTACTTTGTACTTCTACTGGAGTAATATTATTTTAAAGTAATGATACTTTTATAAAAAACAGAGGAAGTGAGAGCTTCAGGGTATCTTAGTTGATGGTCCAGAACTGTTGCTCCTCAAGGACAAAGCTCAAACGCTAACAGATAATGAAGATGGCCAAGCTTGTAGTATAAAAACTTACTGTGATAAAGTAAAAAGCTTGTCCCATGTATTCATTAAAGGGATAGTGTTTTTTTTATGTTAATCTTTATGGGTTTCCTTCTAAAAGTTTCGTACGGTAACACTGGCTTACCTCTGACAGTCTCCGCTCAGCCCGGTTCTGCTTGCATTCTGGAGCTCACGTAAGTAGTTCCGGTAAGTTCGCGGGTACATTTAATAAAGCTTGTTTAAAACTTCTCAAAACATTTATCCGAAAGGTGATATATTTGCGTCCCAAACAGTTGTCCACGAAAAATCCAGCAGTGTATTTCGCATTCGCATATTTTCACTCTAGATTCGTATCAATGCGCTCACGTTAGCTCTATTAGCCTGTTCACTTGTAAACATTCGTTTATGGGGGATGTCGCTGTACCGCATCTGCCGTACACTTCCGCTAAAGGTTAACAGGCTAATACAGCTAATATGCGCACAGTGATACGAATCGAGACGAAATATGCGAATGTGAAATACGCTGCTGGATTTTTCATGGACAACTGTCTGGGAAGCAAATATATCACCTTTCGGACAAATGTTTTGTTTTGAGAAGAAAAACAAGCTTTATTAAATGTACCTGCGAAATTACCGGACCTACTTACGTGAGCTCCAGAACGCGAGCAGAACCGAGCTGAGCGGGGACTGTCAGAGGTAAGCCAGTGTTACCGTACGAAACTTTTAGAAGGAAACCCATACAGATTAACATAAAAAAAAAACGAACTATCCCTTTAAAGGACTCTTACTTTAATTCCCTCAGACTTTTTGACCGCTTTTTACTTAATCACAGCAAGTTTACATTCCAAGGTTGGCCATCTTCACTATCTGTTAATTTTACTTTTACTTGAATAAAGTTTTTGGCTTCTTTACCCACCTCTGCATACTTGAACTTTGTACTTAACAGCTCCGAAACAACGATATTTGATACAAATCTAAACATTCCTGATATGGATAAATGGCAGCTATGCTATTTAAAGAAACATGAGCTAAGAGGATTCTGTGGGTCAAATTGCATCACGATCTCAGCACATTGTTGTTAATGTAGATTAAATGGTACAGCTGTTTCCTGACGGACATACTTAGACGTCCTTCCTGTGTCAGTGTGTGAGAGAGGATCCTCTGGGACATCCTGTACAGAGGGATTCTTATGTCATACTGTCTCATTAAAGTCCATAATTGTTCTTGAAAAAAATAATAAAAATAAAGGCTAAAAAATAAATTCACAGTAAAAAATACTATTTGAAAAAGTGCTAAGACTACCTTGCTAAGACCATAGACCATAACCACTTTTAAATGTCAGATTTCGTCACATCTTGGAAGCTAATAAAGGCCAGCCTCGTTAGTACTTGGATGGCAGACTGCTGGAAATACCCGGTGCCACAGTGGGATAGCAGTGGCTCTAGTGGAAACTGTAGGTGTGTCCTTAGGCAAGACACTTGATTCACAATTTACCCCAGGTCAGCTGTGGCTACAGTAGTAGTTTACTGCTGCCAGTGTGGAGTAAGCGAATAATGCAGTGTAAAGCGTCTTTTACTGCTCTGCATAATACAAGTATAATAAGGAAAAATTATCTCCGTAGAAATTATTTGTAGACATTTACAACCCCGTTTTACCACTAACTCATTTTGTGCAATGCCCTTGTCACACTACATTACATTGCCCTATTAACATAGAGCTTTATGGAGGTCTATGCAGGAGAGTTAAAGGGATAGTGCGGGGTTTTTTTTGTTTTTTTATGTTAATTTGTATGGCTTCCCCTTCAACAGTATCCTGAGATTAACACAGATTTACCCATGACAGCGTGATCTGGTCCTGGTTCACCTCGGGTTCTGTCGCTCGTAAACATAGTTCCAGTAAGTTTGCAGGGACATTTAATAAAGCTTGTTTTTCTTCTCAAAACATTTGTCCGAAAAGTGATATATTTGCGTCCCAAATAGAAATTCAAAAAATTCAAAATTCAAAAAATGCAAAAAATTCAAAAAATGCAAAAAATTCAGCAGCGTATTTCGCATTTGCATATTTTGTCTCGATTCGTATCACTGCGCACATATTAGCTGTATTAGCCTGTTAACTTTTAGCGGATATGTACGGCGGATGTGTACGGCGGATGTGTACGGCGGATGTGTACGGCGGATGTGTACGGCGGATGTGTACGGCGGATGTGTACGGCGGATGTGTACGGCGGATATGTATGGTGGATTTGTACGGCGGATGTGTACGCCAGATGCGGTACGGTGACATCCCCCGTAAGCGGATGTTTACAAGTGAACAGGCTAATAGAGCTAACATGGGCGCATAGATACGAATCTAGAGAGAAAATATGTGAATGCGAAATACACTGCTGGATTTTTAGCGGACAACTGTTTGGGATGCAAATATATCACTTTTTGGACAAACGTTGTTCTGAATAGAAAAACAAGCTTTATTAAATGTCCCCGCGAACTTACCGGAAATACGTTTACGAGCTACGTTACCGGAGGTGAACCGGAACCAGATCACGTTGTCATGGGTAAGTCAGTGTTAATCTCATGACACTGTTGAAGGGGAAGCCATACAGATTAACATAAAAAAACGTACTATCCCTTTAAGGCCCATAGTCACATATTGGCCCGGTAGGTCTGCCTCTGTGTCATTCTTCCTCTTGTTGATTTGCAGATGGTAATGAGTCTCTCACCTGCCCTCTCCTGTCCTCATTTGTCTTTACCTGTCTCTCACCTGTCCTCACCTGTCTCTCACCTGTCCTCACCTGTCCCCATTGTGTACCCTTAGAGTGAAGACTCTGATGAGGACGACGTCTTCGCCATCAGTGACCGATGGACTTTCGAGTGGACCAGCCGGAGATGGTCCCGTTTGCAGGACATCGACTCTCTGCTGGGACACCCCCCTGACCCGGGACCCCGCCACTGTGAGGAGCACACGCCACTACGCACCACCACCAGCAGCGAGAGCGTGCTAACAGACCTGAGCGAACCCGAAATCTCCTCCCTCCACAGCGAGAGCAGCGGAGGCAGTGTGCAGAGAGGACGAAGTACAGAAGACTTGGATTCTCCCGCCATGCCTGATCAATCTTCTTTCACAATCACTAATATTCCTAATCACTATGACAACCACGGCAAAGTGAATCGGGCTAAAGACTTTCTCCGACGCATGGAAAAACTACAACATCGAGGGGCTGTACGTGGCAGTCGCAAAAACTTGGTAATTAGCGCTCCGGTGCTAACACAAGAAGCCCACGCTCTCAAAACCTTGCATTGCGTAGACATCGTAAATGGACACAACGGAAGTAGCGTACCGAAGAAAAATCTCACTTCGTCTCAATCTGGCAGTGACGGCAACCATTCTAGCGATAGCACCGTTAGCACGCCTAGCTTAAAGGAACGCAAACCTCACAGGGCCGACCACAAACGAAGTGGTATGTATTTAGAAGACGTCGACATTTTCAGGAACGGGAGTAAAGTCGCTGAAGAGAATCGGAAGAACGAATTTTGCTCGTACGAAGATTTGGTGGTGCACATACCTGAGGACCATAAGCCAGGCACCTTCCCCAAAGCACTGTCAATCGAAAGTTTATCGCCAACCACTGTTGCGCCTCTCAACTGGCACCCCGCTAGCATGCATCTTGATCCCGAACACATAACCTTTCGAAGGGAGTCTAGACCTGTTACGCAATGCTGCTCAAGGAGGGGTAGCAGAATTAGCATCTACGACAATGTACCCGGTTCGCATTTGTACGCTAGCACGGGGGACTTGATAGACTTGGAAAAAGAGGACTTATTCCCCCATTTGGACGATATTTTGCTTCACGTGAATGGTCTTCAGCAGATAGTAGATCATTGGTCGAAGAACGTGTTACCAGGAAGCGGAGGAGGAGAGAGATTGAACGAAGAGGACGGGGAGTTAAGAGGAGAGAATCTGCAAGCATCCAGTCAGATCACGCTGGATTTCGAAGGACAGTCGGTGACCGAGAGCCAGACTACGCCCAGTGATGGGGACAGAGAAGGGGACAGGGATAGGGTGTCGTTGGCTGAGACGGAGCTGACCAGGGTGAGAGAACGGAGGGACTCTGGCGTGGGTGCGTCCCTCACAAGGCCAAACAGGTGAGTAAGATGTTTTAAAATGAGTGTCACTTACTGTTTGGGATGGGACAATAAACAAACAAAAAAGGATAGACAAAGGGTAGATAATCGCCAACAAATATAACAGCCAGAATGTGCAGAAAAAGATACTTCTCCATGATGTTTTCTTTCTCTTTCATTATTGTTTTCACTTTCTAACAAAGTACAACACTATAACAGTTGTTTAAATGGAACCTATTGGTAATATTTAAATTAAACATTTTTAAACTGTCTGCAACTTTCATAATTATCGTGATCATTAATCGTGACACCAAATTTCTATATTGTTGCATGCCTACTTACAGTCCTTGTAGACCTTGTAGATATTACAGTGTGCATGTTATAATGTTTTTATGTTCCCTTCTCAATGACCCTCTCAGAGTTGTATTTGCAGTTATTTATGTATGTTTCAGTAATCTTTATACTCAGCGCTCTCAAGTCTCACGCTTTGAGAGTGTGACACACGCAATTCGACGTGTTCACACGCTCACACGCCACACATGGTATTTCTCACGCTGAAATTTTTTAAAGCAATTCAAAACTGTAGCCACTGTTCACAGCGCTTCTGTGCCCAGAAAATCGGTTGTTTAATGCAGGCACCGCGCGTTTTCAGCAAAAAAAAGTTATTCGTACCCCCCCCTCCCGCTCCTCGGAAAAATATCACTCGCACCCCCATCCCCTGCTCCTCGGAAAAAACGCAGTCACACGCACCACCCCGCTCCCCCAATATAAATCTCACTCCTACCAATCTTCAAAACTTGAGAGCCCTGTTATACTCCTGTATTCAAGGCGTCATTGCTCCTAATAGTCTTGTTTTCCCTCATAAACACCCGCTGCTCTGTACTTTGTGTAGGCCCATCTTGAGCATGACTATATCGACTTATCATTCAATATATGAAAGTGGAAACAATGTATTTCGGGGCTCATATTTTGTTTATATTTTCTTTGCAATAGAGGTATGTTTTTGTTCTTTTTGTTGTAATTCCACAAGATTTGAGCTGTAGAGGATTGATCATTTTAATTCTATGACCTATTGGTTTGTTAAGCTATTTATTTGTTGCCGCTCATGCCTTTTAATAATACTGTAGATATAATAATGGGATTATATTGCTTTTAGGGCTGTCAGTTTAACGTGTTAATTAGATTAATTAATCACACTGCAAATTAAGCGTTATAAAAATTAACGCAATTAATTATGAGTGGCAATTCAATGCGCGCACATTTTATATTTGGCATGCGGCGAGCAATTGCTGCCCGGGCCTTGGAACGGAAAGTTTATTTATAAAAAGAAGAAGATGGGACTATCAACAGGAACGGGGTGATTTTTAGCTTTTGTCAAAAAAAAAATTCCTATCACCGAAGCTGCTCCAGCCTGACGGATCATTTGAACGATAAACACGTCCAGACAAGTTCCATCGTTACCGGTGATAGAGCACACCTCACCAAACCACCAAACCACGCTTGCAGAATTTGGGAAACGATTGAGAAAAGCGACAGCAGAAAAATTGACAAACTCAATCACAAAGTGGGTTCGCTCGCTCACTTGTTTGATCGCTCGCTCGTTTGATCGCTCGCTCACTCACTCACAGTCTCTCTCTCTCTCTCAATCTCACACTCTTAAAATGTGATTAATTAGATTAATTAATTACAAATCCTGTAATTAATTTGATTTTTTTTTAATCACCTGGCAGCACTAATTGCTTTATTTCTATTATGTCATTTGTTATAATATTATCTTTTATAGTATATTTCTCAGTAGCAACATACTGTGCTTCGTAATCTGTTATCGTGACAGGTGTTTTCTCTAACCACAGCACTCTAGTAATATGGTATTATTATATTTGTATCAGGTTACGTTGGCCCAGTTTCCAGATCTCCAACCGCCTGAGCCGCTCCACAGCCTCTCTGCAGATCAACAATCAGTCTGCAGCCCAGCTCAGCCTCCTGCAGAAGTTCTCTCTGCTCAGACTCACAGCCATCATGGAGAAGTACTCACTGTCCAACAAGCACGGATGGACCTGGTACGCTCGTCTCCTCACTCATTCACAAGAGGAAGGCTGTGTTCATGACTATACACAATTAGCTCTTTCACTGCCAGCCTGTTTTCAAAATCTAACCCCTTAGAGTGCCAGAGATTTAGAGCATTTTCACTGATTTTACAAGACTCACAGAATACTGAGTTCTTTGACTATATAAACATGGCACACATCAAAATAAAGCGTAGACTCTCTTCTTTCACCTGGAAAAAATATGTTTCTAACCTTTTCGGTTCTCAAATAACTGATAGTAGAACATAGGGAAGTTTCAGCAAAAACACTGGTTTTTGACCAAAAAATTGAGAAAACGAGCATTTTGTTCAAAGAAGGATTTCGAGCAGATCAGTGACTTTGACATCAATATTTATCGATTTAGTGACACCTCAAACATCTAAAATAACAGAGAAAGAGATTTTTGATGACAAAGTACATTTTTTATTTACAAATATAAGAATATAAGGCTCTGTGAATTGAAAATTCGTTCAAATCAATAGTGCCAAGAGATGTTTACAGGATATAATAATATCTTTTCCTATAAAATAGAACTTTGTTGAGGCTTTGTCTGAGGCCCAGAGTACAGACCCATAATAAAAACTAATACACACACACACACACACACACACACACACATACATATATATGTACATACACACAAGCCCATGCATAAACCTTTACACACACACAGCTACACACGCACACGCGCGCGCGCACACGCACACACGCACACACGCACACACACACATATAACTTCATTCATTACAATTACCACACAGCAGCATCACTGCTCCAAGTCAGTAAACTTCTTCTTTGGCGCTGTCGTAATTCTGATCAGAGTCCCTGCTCCGCGCAGCGCACACATGACACGCCCCCAGCAGATCTCGGCACCGACCTCGCTGCTTGATCCGGCTTGTCTCTGCGATCCTCTGATCCAGGATCCTGGGTCCCAAGAGCGATCTGATCGCTCCATAGGCGCTGATCAACAGTCCTCTGCTTTTCCGGATTCTCTGGCCTCGCCATCTTACGCCTCTGGCCAATACACCATACACACACTGCACTCTTCCTCTCTTCCGCGTCTCTGATCGGCAAATAATGATACAAGATCGCCACCTACAGGTTGAGAGGTGTGAATTACACCTTAGAAGTTGCTCCTTATCCTAGCAACCCCCGCTGAAAAACGCGTTGAACGTCTATAGACATTCTGGCAATCAACGGTTGGGTTCGCCCGAACGTCTATAGACGTCTCTGGCAGCCAATGAGTTAGATAATTTAGTCCAGAAAGTCCAGAAAACAGGGCGATATGTGACACAAATGTGAATAATCATCATTAGTAGAGCGGCAAAAATCATTGTTGACTACCTTAAAGCAGAACTCGTACCTTTCAACAGTAGAGCTCCCCCTGCAGCTCCCTTATGAGAATACACTGTCAGGGAACAGATTCAAGAGTACTTTTTCCATTTTCTTCTCTATTATTTTCAATTTAAATAGCATATTTAAGTACATAAAGTAAAAAAGTATAACCAGGAGTAATAAACTAGTTGAATGTTTTACTTGAATGTTTGCACTGAGGTCGGAGAGGACAGCAATTTCATCTGGGTTATATATTCTTGTATGTATATGTACATGTGACAATAAAGAGAAATTAAAATAATTGTTGGTTGCAGCCTTAAACTGACACATATCACACTCAATAACACTTATTGAGTGTGATATGTGTATTTATAAATATTTAACCTCTTTTGCAGACTTTGGTGTCAGTTTTTGTTTCATTTGGATAGGCTCAGTAATTACAGAAAATAACCAGGTGAAAACATTTGTATTTTTACAGAATCCTACCAAATCTGTTGTAAAATCCACCTGCCCTGACCTCACAGCATTTTATAAGGGAATATTAATTAATACAAATGGGGGGCAGCCAAAATTAAAATTGTTAAAATGCAAAATTAGTCACAGAAAATACCAGGTTCAACATTTGTGAGTTTACCTTTTGAATATTTCATGGCAAAATACAATGTTATCAATAGGGAAATATGGCCCTTGCCACCCATCTGGGAATATGACATCTTCACATTCTCAAAACTGAAAACCAATACTTTATAATGAATGTGTAACTGTGTGTCTACAGGGCTGTCCCCAAGTTCATGAAGAGAATGAAGGTCCCAGACTATAAGGACAAGAACGTGTTTGGAGTCCCACTCATAGTCCACGTGCAGCGGTCAGGACAGCCCCTCCCTCTGGGTCTGCAGCAGGCCCTGCGCTACCTGAGGAGCCAGTGCCTCGACCAGGTCAGAATATGGGAACAGTGCAGTTTAGGAAAAACTATATTGCGTCTCTATTAATTATGCTATTTTTTTTTCCTAGTAATTGTTTTAAAGGTCCCATATTATGCAAAATTTATTCTCGTGAGCTTTAAGCCATGTTTGAATGTTGTTACCTGCTCAAAAACATACCTGGAGTTGTGTTTTGTTTCATTCACACATGTTTGAGTAATCGTTTATTAGTCTGTCTTCATCTACAACGCTCAAAATACTCTGTTCCACCTTCTGATGTCATGAAGCTGTAGTTTTCAACAGCTACATTTTACCTTTTAGATCAGTAAAGTCATATGGAGTTTAAAAACACAGTGGAGAACTTCCTGTATTACCAAATGACATCAGAAGGTGGAGAACTCGGCCAACTCTTTCTGGTCAGTCTAACAAAGCCTCGAGAAGAGCCTACAGTTAGCATCACACATCCAGGTTGGTTGGTTCCTTATCATTGACTGTGGGCTGTTCCCTATCCACAGGTGGGTCTGTTCCGTAAGTCCGGGGTGAAGTCTCGGATCCAGGCTCTGCGTCAGCTGAACGAGAGCTCTCCAGACCACGTGAACTACAAGGAGCAGTCTGCCTACGACGTGGCCGATATGGTCAAACAGTTCTTCAGAGACCTGCCCGAACCTCTGCTCACCAGCAAGCTAGGGGAGACCTTCCTGCATATATACCAATGTGAGTGCAGAAACTATGACAAAAACTGGACCAAATGTCTCTTCGGCTCTTTAAGATCAACAAACTTGGAATATTAATCTGATGTCTTAAAGGGCCCGTATCACACTATTTTCTGATCTGTGTTCTAATGTCTCAAATTGAAAACACACTCAAAAATGCTCTTTTCCATCTTCTGATGTCATGCAATACTACAGGAAGTGCTCCATTGTGTTTTTGTAACTCCATACACCTTCACTAGAATCATTTGGATGATTTTAGCCCTGGAATTGTCCATCTCTACTGGACAAAATATAAAACAAAATATAAAAAATAATTTAAACTCTTTTCCCGATACCTGTACCCCTTCTCATGTCTAGTCTTTAATGCTGACACGTCTGCACTCTTAGAAACTGTTGTTTAATTTCCAGGCTAAATTTTTTAAGCATTTACATAATTTTAGCTCAGTTGGAAGTTTGTTCCATTCTGAGATTGTTTTAAATGAAAATGCTGATTGTCCTAATGATGTTTTCCATTTTGGTATTACACATTGGCCATTGACCGCTGACCTGGTTGTTCATCTGATCAGATGTTAAAGGTTCCATGGCATGAAATTTTCACTTTCTGAGGTTTTTGAACGTTATTGTGAGCTCCCCTACCCTGTTTAGCCCCCCCCCATGGCTAAAAGTTGCGAAATGTCTAAATTGAGCATTTGCGGTCCTTTTCTGCGTTAGAAAAAAACACAGCTCAAAGAGGCGATTTTGAACAAGGCAACTATGTTACGTCACATCGAAAAAAGAAATGCAAATGCAGTTCCACCACCGTCTGGATGTCCACCCCCTGTCTCTGGAAATCACGCCCAGAGAGTTTGGACCACGAAGGAGCTACGCAATGCGAAATGCGTATTTTTATTTGCCTGGAGGCACGTGCGAGTGTTTCTAGGCTCGGAAGTCCTTTACCCGACCCTCTGGACCTCTGAAACAGCAGTGGTTTAATTTTATTTTCTGTGAAAATGTGTTTTTTTCATTGAAATTCCTCTCCTTTCTTCCTCCGCGCTTAAAACGCGGAAGTGGGAGACAGCGCACAGTAACAAGGAACAAGCGGCGCATTTGCCCCCCCCCCCACCCGCTCCTCTAACCTATCTGTGTCCTTCTCATTTGCATTCAAGCAACAAGGCCCAGAATGAGTTGTTCAGAGAGAGATATTCTGAATCTGACTGTGTACATGTGTCTTTCTCATGCACTGAGTGTTGATTTTGAAGAAGGATTCATTTACAGTATTAGGGAACCATTAAGGCACCGTATAAAAGCATCAAGAAGTACCATGTCATGGGACCTTTAAATAGAACTTTTTCAGTGGTGGTGGTGCCACATTATTGATAATCTTGAATAATAACCTTAGATTGGCCAATTTAATTGTATTATCAAAGTTGAGAATTTTTTGTTTATTTAATATGTGACAGTGATGGCTTCATGACATCACAAGGTGGAACAGAGCATTTTAAGCTTTTATAGATGAAAACAGACTGATAATAAAGGATTACCACAAAGGAATAAAACAAAACACAACTCCAGGTCTGTTTTTGAGGAGGTAACAGCATTCCAAAATGGATTAAAGGTGCATTGTGTAACTTTTCTGGTGGAGGGTCCGTTAGATGCTTTTCTCCATGGAAATGTTATTGCTTTGTCTGGAATGTTTCACAGTATGGTATTCAACCTTTCTATTATCATGGAGACCAAACCAGACCAAGTTACAGGTCAGGTCTGTGGAGAGGCGATCCCTGTCAGTCAGAATGCCTGTTTGTTTGTTTTTTAGGTATTTTTGACCTATAAAACCACTAGTAATTGAATAAATGTAAAGTAGAGCTGTTTAATGTCATACTGTGGAACATTTTAGGCAGAGCAATGACATATCCATAGAAACAAGGAGGTGATGAACCCTCCACCAGAAAAGTTACACAATGCACCTTTAAAGCTCAAAGGAACCAATTTTGCATAATATAGAACCTTTAAAGACCTTTCAACTGACAATAAGCTCGTTTTTGGTGTTGCTACCGACCATGTGAACCTTTTCTCTGTATTTTCAGACGTGCCCAAAGAGCAGCGCGTGCAGGCGGTGCAGGCGGCCATCATGCTGATGTCGGATGAGAACCGCGAGGTGCTGCAGACGCTGCTGTGCTTCCTCAGTGATGTCACTTCCTCTGTGCAGGAGAATCACATGACCCCCATGAACATCGCCGTGTGCCTGGCTCCATCACTGTTCCACCTCAACCTCCTCAAGAAGGACAACCTGTCTCACAAGTAAGGATACAAGAAGAGGACATGTTTGTGTAACAGTCCAGTACGATGGAGTCTGACAAATAAGAGAAAAATGAACGACACAGCAATCAGTTCAGTTCAGTTCAGAGCAGCATGATTAATCACAAATGACTTGAACTCACAATTTAAATGGACTCAATTAGCTCAAAGGCTGCAATTTTTGAACTAATTTCCTCCACAAAGAACAAAATCTCCAATCTTATTCTGGATAAAAGCTGTTAACCCTGTAGTTTAGAGCTGTAAAACATGTTCTGAAATGTGATTCTTGTATTATTTTATACATTCATATTTCAGTCTTCTTGTCAGTTATTCTCGGTGCATTTAAATCCTGTCTAATGGCAGTCTTAGTGCTTTTCAAAAAGATTGCAATTAAATATTTTTAGCCATTTGAACAGAGCAGAATTTTGAACACTTTTGAAAAGTGTTACTTTCATTGATATTACCTGAAGTAAATATGTCTTTAATACATCTCTAAGCTGATGAATCTGAAAATCCAATTCATATCCTCTCCAAATGTACATGTTTACGTGGTGTTTTGCACTAAACAGAGCAGACCCGTGTGAGCCCTGAGGCTGCAGCACATGTCCTCCTGTAAAACACTCACAAACAGCACAGACACACAAAGCTCTTATTTAGCCGCTACAAACTGTGCCTCACAAGATCAAGAGGACTTCCTGAAGCCTCGGGTTTAAACTGGTTTCAGTCTTGTTTACTCATTTATTTCAGTCATAATTTCAAGGAAGAGGGTAGGCGATCAATACATCAATATCACTGTATTTATCCCAGGGGAGCACTTCAAGCACCAAGCAGAACTGAGCTGTAAAATACAATATTTATAGAAAAGCTCAAACTAATGTCTCAACAGGTCAGTAAGACAAATGTCATGCTAAGTTATTAAAGTTCTATAAGACGTACTGTATGTACACAAAGTTTATTTTATTTTTGGTTTTGGTTTTATTGCCACAACTCTAGGTTTATCACTATTACAGAACAATTTAACAATTTCTCAACTGTCGTATGTGTTAATTCCTGAAGTAGAGCACTGTTACATTGGCTATAGATTTCTATCATTACTAAAATGAATCAGTTCTTTCCATGTCGTATAGTACTCTGTTCCACTCTTTTGGTTCTTAAATAATATTTCTTAAAGGTGCATTGTGTAACTTTTCTGATGGAGGGTCCGTCACCTCTTGCTCTGCTTGGAATGTTCCACAATATGACATTAAACAGAACACCAGAAAAGTTACACGCTGCATTTTTAAAGGTAACACTTCATTTCTAACCTTGTGGGTGATGTTGTTCCTGTTTGACCCAGGGCCTTACAGAAGAAATACTCCACAGGCCGACCAGACCAGAAGGACCTCAACGAGAACTTAGCCGCCACACAGGGCCTGGCCCACATGATCACCGAGTGCAACAGGCTCTTTGAGGTATCAGCAGGACACGGATATGACCAGTGCTATGACCTGTCTCCACCGTTACTCATCAACAAACTTCTATCTCATATTAATCTCGTCTGAAGTGAAATGTTTAGGGCACCTGCAATGTGTCCAGTAGTTCTGGGCTGTTGTCAGTTTTTTCTGTTTAAAGGTGACTTGAAGGATAGTAGTTTTTTACAGCTTCGATTAACATTAGAGTTACGTTACTCTGGCAAAGTATAATCATGTTTGTATTGATGGCTTTCAAGTTCCTGTTATCTGAAACTTTTTTTTTTTTTTAACAAAGATATATGTGTCGTCCCGGAGGCGTTTTGAGTTATTCACAGATTCTGAAAGTGTAGATTCTAAACTTTCCAATGATGTCTTACACATGAAAATCTGACAATATTTGAAGACGTTGTGGCTATTTGAAAGCAGTACATTGGTTTATGCTCAGTGGAGAAATGAGCTCGTAAAGTTTCCTCACTTTAGCCCTGCTTGCCTAATTTGCATGACATTAAGCTAAGCCCTCCCCCATCAATGACTCACTGTGGTGTGGTGTTAATGTCCAGGCAGGTCAGAATCATTCAGTAATTTAATAATACACAGGATAATATGTTAATTCAAAGTTTACTACAAAATTTAATAGACTACCAAGATTCAAGATTCAAGATTGTTTATTTGTCATATGCGAGGAACCGTTGACTCGCCAAGATAGTCAGGAAGTACTAATAGCATAGCAAAGTAACTAATATAATAAAAGTAATGCTGTTATCTGAAACATGCAGTGCCTTCTTCATGATCTCAATTAGCAGATTCTGCAAAAAAACGAAAATCACAAATTTTGAAAAAAAACAAAACCTAAAAACTAATTTATCTCGGATTCTCTAATCCCGAGATGAGATAAGATAAGATAAGATGCTGTTATTAGTCCCACAGTGAGGAAATTTCAGTGTTGCAACGCACACTCAAGAACAGCAGGAAAATGTAGCATGCAATAAAACAAGATAATAAATAATGGCTTAAAATAACTACAAAATAGACTCTAGATCAGGCCCGGATCTACACTGCACAGATTGGGGGGGCATTTCAAAATTTTGGTGGGGCATAGTGTGGAGTTTCATGTGGAACATTTTTCTTCTAATGCACGCACGCGCGCGTGTGCGCACGCACGCATACACACAGAGAACTGGCGCACATGGGCCGGACAGCGGGCTGCTTCCACTGCGCTTCCCGCCCCGTGGAGCTTGCTCCGCGGCTGCACGTGAGGACCGACCCCGGGGTCGCGATGGAGCTGTGGGGCTGAAGCACCGTGCAGCGCGTGTGTTCAGTGGGAGGCGAAGCGGACAACTAGCGACAAAATGAGCGCGTTGTGCTCGGGTAAGCGGCTTGGCGAATCAGAAGTTGTGGCATTTTGGCGGAGCAAACAAGAAAACATGATAGGCAGGTTGAAATTACATCAAATACAGCTGACCAATTGGGTGGGCAGGAGAACATTTTGGGTGGGCATAGCCACCCCTGCCCACTTCTAGATCCGGCCTTGCACTAGATGTGGACTAAAAAGCTGTGGTGCGTCACATATTTTGTTAAAGAGTGTTACTTGACATTTTAAATTGTAATTGTATCAGTCTGAAACCAATGGATCGAAGAGACAGACATACAGTATACTGTAATAACAGCAGTACAAGTTTTAAAATAATGAAGACTTCTTGATAGAGAATATTTATTGATAATGTGTATTATTGATGATTAAGTCATGCATTTTTTATTTCATAATTCCTTTTGGCAGTCCAGATAACAATTACAATGATCAAAGTCTGATTATAATTATTTAAATAGTCACAGTTATTCTGAATCATTGCAGGGGGATAATACCTGTTGTAAATATAAATTATAGTTTTACACCAACCAAGAAGAAGTTTGAGAAGAAAAGTTGAAAAATATTTTGAAAATTAACTGGAAGTAGAGAGTTCTATTTTATAGAGTTCCACTGGGAAGAATTCTATCCTAAATTTAGGCACAATCACACTTGCAAAACACATTTCCAGGTAAAGTAGGGCAAAAGTAGGTTTTGGCCTACTTTACATCAGGGTTATGGAATTCCCAAGTGTGATTTCATGTTTTCCAACCAGGAAGTAAAATTTAAAACCTAAAGTATTGTCCAGACTGGGAAAGAAAGTGTAAATGTTTTGTAAAATCTTAAATATTATCTTAAATTACCGTACTTTTCCGACTATAAGCTGCTACTTTTTTCTCACACTTCGGACCCTGCGGCTTATAGTCAGGTGCGGCTTATGTAAGGATTAATTCTTTATCAAGACAGTGAAGGTAGTACGGTAAATAAGTGAGGAGAGTTCATGAATTAATGAAACCTTGTTTTAGTCACTTAAAATCTCCTACACAGGTATCAACAGTTCCGTGAGATTGAGTTCAGAGGGTTTACCCTTAAAGTTAAACTTGAAACTTTATTTTAAGGCTTCCAGAGGCTACAGGCTGGCCATTTTACAGTTGTTTTACTGCCGTGTTTCTGCCGTGTTACTGCCGTAGGCGCTGTACGAAAAAAGCATGTACTGGTATTTATGTTAATTAAAATAAAATAAAAATCCTTTTGTGTACCATCTTTCTGTGTAAATATCTTAAGTTACAATGTGGACACCTGCGGCTTATCGTCAGGTGTGCTCTATAGTACAAAAAGTACGGTAACTGTGTTTTAGTAAAATGTGCATACTTTGTATCCCTCTGCTCTTCTCAGATCCCTCACGAGATGGTGACCCAGTCTCGTAACTCATACGTGGAGGCAGACATGCACGCCCCCACCATGGACGAGCTCTGTAGGCAGCTGGAGGAGGACGATGGGACCTACCACACCCACATGGAGAACAGGCTGCAGGCTTTTCTCCGAGATGCCCGTGAGAAGTCCAAGCACTGGGTCTCCTGCACCAGCGCCGACAGCACCGAGCTGCACTACAAGAAGGTGGGTGCTACTGAGAGATACTGGAAAGTGAATGTGGGCAATGGGTTGTATACAGTCTGGTAAAAAAAAAAAGACCAATGTTTCAGTTTACAGTTTGGTAATACTACTACTACTACTACTACAGAAGAAGTAACATTATTTATTAGACATTTATAGGCTATATTATATGTTTATACCTCATTTCTGTTCCAAGCACATTGGCTTGAACAACCAATAACCAGTAAAATGTTTACTAAGGAATTTTATTTCATAGCAATACCAAAACAATAAATGCACTTATATTATTTGGGACACTAGCTTCAAAGTCATGCTAAACTTCTCTAGTCGAACGCTTTTGCATTTTAGGGCAGATGCTTGAACATGCAGATGCACAGTGAATTTTGCAGAAAGTTCAGTTTTTTTGTTTTTGTTTTTCAAACTAGGCATTGTACAATATTGAAATTTGTTGTCATGGTCAGGACAGAAGATGTGTGTGTGTGTGTGTGTGTGTGTGTGTGTGGTGGGTGGGTGGGTGGGGGGTATGCATATGAAAAAATGTTATGCCTCTGATTAATTATACATTTAATATTATAAATAAGTTCCATATTTAAACAACTGTTATAGAATTGTACTTTGTTATGAGTGGGAATAACAATGATCTAGAAGAAAACACAAGGATAAGTAGCTTTTTTCAAAACATTCCGGTAAAAAAATGGTGATTATTTTTGTTGTCAATTATCATGATTATAAAACATGTCCCAGGAATAGTTACTGTCTACTCTTTTTGCCACGAGAAACAATATTATTGTTTATTGTGGCTTAAACACACTGCATTCTACCCCATTCTGTTGTCTGAGCTTGCCTTGTGTCCTCAGGTTGGAGATGGGAACCTTCTGCGTCGCTGGAAGGTGTCCGTGGAGGTGGAAGCCCCTCCCTCTGTGGTACTGAACAGGGTGCTGCGAGAGCGCCACCTATGGGACGTGGACCTGCTGCAGTGGAAAGTGTGTGAGACCCTGGACAGACACACGGAGGTGTTCCAGTACTCACTCAACTGTATGCCCCCCCACCCCAGCAGGGACTTTGTGCTACTCCGGTAAGTTCTCATTGTGTTGCTGTGTATAGAACTAAGTTTGGTTTGGCTTCTTTAGGTCTGGTTTCTGGTCTAGCCCTGATGTGTTTCCAGGTTTAGTCCCTCCTTTGATTTGGTTTATGGGCAAATATGAGTGTGCCCTTAAAGAGGGGGTATTATGTAAAATTGACTACCAAAGCCGTGTCTCAATTCTCAGAGTGCACAGTTCGGAGGGTGGTTTTAAGGGGGCTCAGACTGCAGTCAAGACTGTGCTTACTTGCTCAGCCCTGAGTGCAGTCCACGGACCGCATGAGCATCGGCGAAGGTCTTGCAACTACCAGCTGCAGCCTTCATTTTCTCCCATAGAAGAAGTAGCGTGCGGTGCATGCTGGGAGATATGAGTGCGCGAAGTGTGCTTTTTCACGCAGTTGGTCCACGCCCCGATTTCTATGGAAACGACTGTGGTCTTCAGGCCGCATGTTAACTGTGCATGGGACAAAAAACGAATGGACAGCAGTTGTTGCGCCAGAAGTGACGTACATGCCCTTAAAACCACGCTCCGAACCGTGGACACTGAGAATTGAGACATGGCTCATGTTTTAATGTTGTTCCCTTTTCATAAATCCACAAGAGCAGGATACAAAACAATACACTACACCTTCAGAAACCTAAAGCGATGTGCAGTAAAACAAAAATGATCATGTCCAACTTTTGTGGGTTGTGCCTTGTTTGTTTCTATAAAAATGCCATATACCGGGGATGGAGATGAGACACAATTTCTATGACACAAGATTCAGCTTACAAGAATGAGACAAGATTTTCATACAATTTTTAATAAATGAATTGTGCCATTTTGTTCACAATTTTCCTTGTAGCATTGATTTTTGGACTGCTTCTCAAGAGGAGTTACTCAGCAAATTTAACCTTTTTTATCCAAGGTTAATGTAAAAATATGTGGAAAAATCTCACAAGATGATTTCCTCATGTGTCCACAGTTTTATGGCAATTTTGTCTTGGGAGTGCTTGTCCCATCCCTACCATATACTGGGAAACTGACTCGTGCTACTTTTGCTACTGTAGATTATTAACAGGTGATATTATTGCTGTGTGCAGTACATGGAGGACTGACCTGCCCCGAGGCGCCTGCTCCTTGGTCTCTGTGTCCATAGAGGTCGAGGACTGTCCGTCTTTTGGAGGGGTCAGAGCCATCGTCCTGGAGTCTAACTACCTCCTGGAGCCCTGTGGGTCCGGCAAGTCCAGACTCACCCACATCTGTAGAGTGGACCTCAAGTAAGACCGCACACACTGCTCTGCTCCTGTTATGCTCCATTCTACACCTGTTTGCTCCTGTCTGCTTCTATTTGCTTCTGTCTGCTCCAATCGGCTCCTCTCTTCTCTTCGTCTGTTCCTACCTGGTTCGGCGGCTCCTTCTCTTCCTGCCTGCTCCTGCATACTCATGTCTGCTCATTTTTTACTCCTGCCTGCCCCTGTCTGTAGCATTTATATAATGAGAGTGTGTTGTGTTTCAGAGGCAGGACTCCAGAGTGGTACAACAAAGCCTTTGGTCACCTGTGCGCTGCAGAGGCCGCGCGCATCCGTAACTCCTTCACCCCCCTCATCGCCGATGGACCCGAGACCAAGATCTGAGGAGCACCACAGCACAGCCTCATGATTTTACATACTGGACACAGTACTACAGCCTAGTGTCTCTTACATACTGGACAGAGAACTGGGGTTGTCAAAAGTATCATAAATCAGACACTAATCAATTCTAAAACAAATATCAAAACTAGATACTCATTTGAAATAATTTGTATCAATCCTTGGACAATATTGGACCTTTCCTGAACAGTTTTAGAATAACCTCGTGTTATCAGAATCAGTATGCTAACTAATAAGATCACATGGTGAAATAGAGAAAGTACTATTATTTATTGTTAAAAACATGCATTGTGGTATTTAAATGGTATTGTGTAACAACACTACACAGTACTACAGCATTGTATCTCTCACATACTGGACCTCACTCTCTGACAGAGCCTCGTGATCGGTGCTGACCAGAATCCTGCCATTCTATTTTCTATTTACTATGTGTTGTTTCTAATAATAATAGTAATAATAATAATGTAATTATTATTGTCATAAGTAATGAATATGGTGTTGTCGTGCCTACGACATTTAAGATGTTAAAGCTTCTGAGAAGCAGATATGTTATTCTTTTTCATCTAAATCTATAATTATGCCAGTGCTACACCCAAGGGTGGAACATGTGTGTGTATAACTATAAATACTGTACATAGCTAAAGTAAAATTATTATATTCAGTTTGTCCAATTCTTATCGATGGTGTGCATTTACTCTGAAGACGATGCACATGGTCCCAGATTGTAAGCTGGTTTTACTTTGCTTGAGTAGTGCCAGTGCTGTGTTATGAAACCTCTGGATGTGACCTATGACCTATGACCTATGACTTAAGGTGTGAGTAGCTCATACCTGCTTTAGGTACTGGACCCAGAACAACGGACTTGTTTTTCAATAAAACAATCTAAACATTACTTTGACTATTGTGCTGAGTATGCCGTTTCAATCAGTAAACCGACAGCAGTCTCTACTGGCTACAGCTGGAAATTACTTGCTGACAATTTGCTACTAAAACAAATCATAACATTTCACTACATTTCTCCCTACAAAGTACAATAAGAGTATTTAAGTATACAAATAAGTAAGTGTTATAACAACATAGTTGTATTTGGGGGAGCCAGACTGCTCCACTGCGATTATTTTTTGCTCCTTTTTCTTACCATAACCTCTTTTGTGGGACCCTCCTTCTGCCACATTCTATGAATCTGTTAAAAGTGGTGCTATAGTCACAGTGTTACATACTTGTGAAATTTGAAACAAATCACAGCTGCCCTGGGGCAGACTGACAGAGGCAAGGCTGCCAATCTGTGCCGCCAGCCCCTCCAATCACCATCATCACTCACACACACTTTCTCCATTAATGTGGGTGCAGTGTCTTGATGTCTTGGCTAAGGACACAACAACAGTTTCTGACATTGGCACCTTGCTGTGGCACCTGAAATTCCCAGCAGTCTCCATTCCATGTACTACCCAGGCCCAGCTTTGCTTAGCTTCTGTGATCTGGCAAGATCAGGCTTTGGCACGGAGGTATGGCTACAGGTTTGCTGACGACTGCAGGTCCTTGGCTCTAGACTGGAGGGAGGCGGAGGAGAAACACAGGAAACCAAGCTTTACTATTACACACCATTACATTATCTCTATTAAATGACTGTATATCACTATAGGGCTGCAACCAACAATTATCTTGCTAATCAATTAAACAATTATTCCTTTGATTAATGCGAGGTTCAACTGAGTTTCACACACAGACTGTGTGGATTCACATAGGGCCCAATAGAATTTAGCTTGAAATACTGTATTTTGTCTATTTTTAGGCCACCTAAACTAAAAACATGAAAAAGAAAAAAACAAATACATAAAAAGAAAAAATTACCAGTGTGTTTTCACCTTGACAACTTTTTCACAATGGCGGGAAGTACCGCTTTAGTGTGTAGCAGAACATCCAGTCAATGGTTAAGGCAAAATGTCTGTGGAAATGTCTTGTGTATTCTCTACCAGATTAATAAATTTGCCAGTCCCCTCACCAAATGTTCATCCAACAGAGTCAACAAAGGATACACATATTTATATATTTTTTTAAAAGAGTAACTTGTTAGCTCAGACTGATTCTACAATTAAAATTAAAAAACAATGTCTGATATTATTAAATTAATAGATATTAGTTCACGGCAAGATTAACAAATTACTTATATTTTATTCACGACTTTATGCCCTCATTTCACAATTTTATTACCAACCACCCCAAACCATTTTGAAAATCTGGTCACCCTAATTTTGCCATAGAAAACCATTAACCAGATGTTCCTTTTTCACAACGGCCAGAAGTGCTGCACTTTGGGGTTGCAGAACTTCCGGTTAATGGTTTTCTATGGCCAAATGTCTGTTGGAATGTCTAGTGTATTCTCCACCAGCTTCATAAATCTGCCCCATCATCAAATCTTCAACCAACAAGGTCGACAAAGGATATATATTCTTCCATGAAGAATTTATTCACAATTATCAAAGTATCAGAGGCGGACTTACCATTAGGCAAACATAAGCATTCGCGTAGGGGCCCCACCAAACCTGCCCATTGAGAGAGGCCCCTTCTGTCACCCCTAACACAGTACACGCACAAAAAAATTGAAATCTTAATTCAAACATGGTAAAGGGAGAAATTCAATTTGTCAAAGGCCGACGTTTCGGAAAAACTACAGAGGATTTTCAGACAATATGAAATCCCAGTTTATTTCAAACCCACAAACACTTTAAGACTAGTCCACCCAAAGGACAAAACACTGAGCCACAAACAAAGCAATGTGGTCTACTCCATTCAGTGTAGTGAAGACTGCAGTGAGCGCTATATTGGAGAAACAAAACAGCCACTTCACAAGAGGATGTACCAACACAGACGGGTGTGACAGAGTGGACCGTCATCTGCCGTACATCTCCACCTAGAAGCCACGGGCCATTCATTTGAGGACAGTGAGGTTCAGATCTTAGCCAGGGAAAAGAACTGGTTTGAGAGGGGAGTTAAAAAAAAAAAAAAAAAGAGAATCCTTCTTTAAACAGGAATGGGGGAGTCAGACATAATTTGTCTCCCATCTATAATTCCATTCTCAAACCTAAATCAAAACAAACAAAAGAAACAATAGGGCTAGCCAGGTCAGGGCTACAGGTGTGAAAGCAGCAATTAGGGTTTGAATGGGTATGCTAAACTAGACGCCAGAGAAATTGGAAAAACAAAAGACAGAAACTCAAAACATATAGGTGAGATAGTTTCAGAATAATTTTCAGTATAGTTAGCTCCTCTCTGCAGCTAGATATAAGCAGTGTCCATCAGCACTCTAACCAGAACTGACGAAGCGGCGCGGATGAGCTGCGAAATGTTTGACTAAATAAACTTTGTCCAGTTGACAAATTGAATTTCTCCTTTTATCATAGCATCAGCGAACAACAACTAGCATCAGCGAACTATTTCTGAGCAAAACTAACGTTAGGGTAATGAATAAAACATAAGCAATTTGTTCACTCAAAATTGACTGATTCTAGTTCAAGTCAAATTTAAAAATCGATTTCGTGATGTAAATATTAGCATAGACAGACTGTGAACATCTCAGAAGGCGAACAACAACTAGCATCAGCGAACAACATCTAGCATCAGCGAACTATTTCTGAGCAAAACTAACGTTAGTTTTGCTCAGAAATAGTTTGCTGATGCTAGTTGTTGTTCGCCTTCTGAGATGTTCACAGTGTGTCTATACTAATATCTACATTACTAACTATTTCTGAGCAAAACTAGCGTTAGGGTTGACTGAATTGACTGATTCTAGTTCAATTCAAATTAAAGGAGAATTAACGTTTTTTACCATCTGAGCCTTATTTCGGCAATAAAACAAGTTGTTTTACTCACCCATAGCACTTTGGTGTCATTTGGAGCATTTCCGGAGATGTTTTAGATTTGCGATATCCGTAACGTGAGTTCTTGGGGCATATGTTTGTGGTCTCCAAATAACACAAACTTTTGCACTTTTCACATCATAGAAGCTCAATGTCTTAGTCTACACTTTCGTTTGAGTCAAAAGTGGCCTGTAATCTAAGATTTAGCCATAGTTTCGAGTAGATGAGGATGCCAGTGCGCATGTGCGGAGTCACAGCAAATTTCGCTCTCAGCTCTCAGGACCCAAACATGAAATGCAAAGCTGTAAGACGTTTGGACCATCGTGTTTGCAGTACCCACTTCAGTCAGGACGATTTTTTACCAGCAAAGGAAAAGAAAGAAGGCCAGCGGATTCAGCGCGATTCTGAGAAGTAATGCGATACTGATGGCTGTTCTCTGGTGCTCCTAAAACTGTCTCCACTTCATTCTTTCCGTATCCATTCTGTCTCCTCATCTGTATATTCCTCTTCAGTCCTCAGTCCTCCATAAGTCCTCTTCAGCCTCAAAGTCCGAATCTTCTGCCATGTGTCGCTCTCAACAGAAAAGTAAGTCTTCTTATCTGCGAAATAAGCTGTGACTGAGTGCATGCACACTGGCGTCCTCATCTCCTCGAAACTATGGCTAAATCTCAGATTACAGGCCACTTTTGTCTCAAACAAAAGTGTAGACTACGATATTGAGCTTCTATGATTTGAAAAGTGCTAAAGTTTGTGTTATTTGGAGACCACAAACAGATGCCCCGAGAACTCACGTTACAGATATCGCAAATCTAAAACATCTCAGAAAATGTTCCAAATGACACCAAAGTGCTATGCACAGCTCTCAAGTCTCACGCTTTGAGAGTGTGACACACGCATTTCAACGAGTTCACACGCTCACACGCCACACATGGTATTTCTCACGCTGAAATTTTGTTAAGCAATTCAATGAAACTCTAGCCACTGGTCACAGCGCTTCTGTGCCCAGAACATCGGTCTGTGTGGCTCAGAAGACTTATCCAGGCACCACGCCCTTTTCAGCCAATCAGAAACTAGATTGTTCTGTTGTCGGGCAGACCGTAGAGTGTAGTTTCAGCTAAGCGCGCACTGCACTGTCAGTGATAATTGAAGGACGGCAACTGAACACGAGTGAGACGAACGAATGATGACAAAACGGTGAATGATAAAACAAATCCAACTCAGGACTGAGAACCATCAGGTAATAACTTAATTTATATAACTCTCATTAGTTGCGTTGTAGTTCACTCCAACCAAACTTCAAAACTTGAGAGCCCTGTGCTATGGGTGAGTAAAACAACTTGTTTTATTACCGAAATAAGGCTCAAATTGTAAAAAACGTTAATTCTCCTTTAAAAATCGATTTCATGATGTAGATATTAGCATAGACAGACTGTGAACATCTCTAGCATTTGAACAGTGAAAACGGGTTCTTTCTGATTTCACAGGGCCACAGGCAGATGGCGACAAAATGGCGCCGGTAAGTTTCTCCAGTCTCCCCTCTCCTCCACACAAACCCCCGCACACTCCCACCACCACGACCCGAGCATCCACCCAGAGGAGCGGGCACTTCCACAGCACACTCCACTCAGTCAGCTCACTTCGGCCGGCACTTTAACCCACTCCAACGGACTATTCCCTTTGGATGTGACCGGCTTTTGTGGTTGTATTTTAGCCGCTTTTCTTCCCCGGAGCTTCACTAGCCTCATCCTCTTCCCGCAGGTGTCCGCTCCAGTGACAGCGACAGGCGGGGAGGGAAGCGGGCAGCGCCGGGACACACGGGACCATGCTGCTGGGGACCGTGACCGAGCAGCGGAACACTCTCCCAGATCACACCGGGGAGACCCTCACCATGCCCGGCTGCGGCTCCGAGCTCCTCCCGCCTGGACTCCTCGACCCAGCGGTGCCAATCCGGGACATCAGGACCAAGTTCGCGGTGCTCGTCCGGCTCATCCAGGTTGGAGAAGTCAGCAACCGGGACATTGTGGAAACGGTCTTCAACCTGGTAGGTAAAATACACACTTATAGACAAACAAATTCAGTGTTTTTCGCATTTTTATTTCGAATTTTAAACTTGTCGAGGCTTAATTATTGAATGGTTGTAGAGAAAAAAGGCGCTCATTCGCTCTCTACATTTTTTTATTGAATTGCAGTGAAATTGGTTGAAATGTGAGATGTAGCTGAGGTTGATTTCTGTTGTATCCTTGCAAAAAGAAAGGAAAAAACAGGCGCAGAGGCATGGAGATGGTTCTAAAGTACATTTAATGATGTTACAGCCTGGATTCAAAGTAAATCAGGGTGGCATGCGGGCAAAAAAAACATCAGAGAGTCTATAAGCGTCTGGCAGAGACTTTCTGAGAGTCTAACCAAAGCTTTTATATTATCCAATTATAAATGTAATCTTTAGCTGATAGTTTTACCCTAGGAATCTTCCAGAGCTTTTGCAGTTTGTTTCATAAAACGGAGTAGCAAGCATCATTCAAGGTTATTGAGAAGAACATTTTGCACTTTAGCTGTATTCATTAAGTATGAAATGAATACATTAAGATTATTGTTCACACTGACTAACGAGTTAACTTTCTAACTAAGCTCCACCTGTAGGCTTTGGATGTTAGACTGTTTTAAAGGTACACTATGTGACTTTTCTGGTACAGGTCCTGCATCTGGTTGTGTCCATGGAGATATGCTAGGGCAGGGGTGCCCAACCAGTCGATCGCGGTCTACCAGTCGATTGCAAGGAATGTGTGTCTATGGATACGTTCAGACTGCAGGGCTTAAAGGAAAAGTAACGTTTTTTACAATTTGAGCCTTATTTCGGTAATAAAACAAGTTGTTTTACTCACCCATAGCACTTTGGTGTCATATGGAGCACTTCCAGAGATGTTTTAGATTTGCGATAGCCTAGCGCGACTTCTAGCCATAGCTCGGGGCATATACGTAATATATTCCCCGAGCATGTAATATGCCCTGTGCGGGCTCCAAATAACACAAACTTTAGCAGTTTTCAAATCATAGAAGCTCGATGTCTTGGTGTACGATTTTGTTTGTATCAAAAGTGGCCTGTAATCCGAGATTTAGCCATAGTTTACAGCTTTTTTTTTTCCCGGGAGCTGAGAGCACATGCGCACTGGCGTCCTCATCTACTCGAAACTATGGCTCAATCTCGGATTACAGGCCACTTTTGACCAAACGAAATCGTAGACTAAGACATCGATCCTTCTATGATTTGAAAAGTACTAAAGTTTGTGTTATTTGGAGACCGCAAACATGTGCCCCGAGAACTCACATTATGGAGATCGCAAATCTAAAACATCTCTAGAAGTGCTCCATATGACACCAAAGTGCTATGGGTGAGTAAAACAACTTGTTTTATTACCGAAATAAGGTTCAGATTGTAAAAAACGTTACTTTTCCTTTAATGCTCAATTCCGACTTTTTTGTGAAATCCGATTTTTTTGCGACGTCGTTCACATTTCCAATTAAATGCGACTTGTATGTGATCTCCAGTGTGAACTTTAAACGCCCCAAAAGTGTCCCGCATGTTGCTGTCGTACGAGAGACAAAACATGTACAGCTTATTTGTTTTAAGGAGGAGACGGAGAAGGACAAGGTTTTTGGCCATGGCGTTTTGTGGGGCAGTGGCAGCAACGTCCGTAGAAATGAACGTGTTGGTGCGGAGTCACCAAGTCAGTGGTGGGATTGCTACGTACTTCGCCGCTTCACTGACACGGAGTTCATATACTATTTTCGCATGACGAGAAGAACGTTTGTGTACATTTGTGAGCGCCTACTTGTACCACTCTCACTGGAGGAAACACTCCCAGGTCGGATGAATGCCAATTTGCCATGTCGAACAGGTCATTCTAAAATGGATTAGAAAGCAGGAAATCGCATCTAAACCCCACCATCAACCTCAAAAGTAGATCTTGGTTAAAAAAAGGTTGAGCACCCCTGTGTTAGGTAGATTGCTTTCCCAGGAACGTACCACAGTACACAATACAATAAAACAATACACATTCTACTGTAAGCGGGCCCTCCTCTCCACAAATCAGACCAGTAAATTGGCTTGTTTGCTTGTCTCCATGGAAATAACTCTGAAAAATTCCAGGCAAAGCAGGGGTGCCGGGGGGGGCGCACGTGACCCTGGGAAACATGCTTTTTTGCAGTACTGTACTAGAACTAAGTGTAACTGAACATCAACAACAGTAGTTGGCAGTGGCGCTCTAATTGTCGCTCTGGGGCAGGGGTCGGCAACCTTAAATACGCGATATACAGAACAGACTCACCATCAGCAGAACATCCTCTGTCACAGAGAAAACACGCATATTCCACTGAGTCGTGTGCTGTAGTCCGACAGAAGCTAACGCATCAGCAGCACAAGGACAGAGCGTTTTTGTTTTTTTTCAGCGCTTTTAGTTTATGCAAATAAGCCATGTGATTTTAAGTTTTGTTTCTAAAACGTAAACAAATGGGCGCAAAGCTGCATTAAAAACACATTAATATTTGAGTCCTCAGTGCAAAAAGACAGTGCAGTTTTTGTTGGAAGTTTCTTTCTTTTTTGTTTTTAATGTTAATAAAAGGATACAGTGTTATGCAGAGGTGTACTAATAACAATTTTCTAGACATAATACTATTTACAGTCGCACGCAGGGAGGAAGGCGTGAAATTTTTTCTTCTTCCTGGGGGGGGGCATCACAGAAAATAATTGATAAGCACTGACATAACATAACTTTACATAACATAAAACAGAACAGAACATAAAACAGAACTGTCCTTTTGGTGACTGTTGGCTGTACTATATGTTGAATGATCTTATATTTCAGTCATCTGCCGTATGCTTACTGAGCTTTTTTATTTAACTGCGAGACTCTGTCCTCAGGTATGTCCAAACCTAACAAAAACAAGCATCGTACCTGGTTTCTCCAGAGGGCTGAAGTGAAGCGGCTCCTCTATCTGCTGCACACCTGTGGGTTCTGTCTCCAAATGTTTATAATTTAGTCTAACACAAGAGCTGAAGCTGGTCCATGTCCACATCCAGTCAGGTCCCTGAGGTTTGGTGGTTTTGGCGATAGAAATGACCAGGCACTAGCACCACAGCCAGATGTGCTCATTCCAGCTTAATACACTTCCTCTCTTCTACTTGCTTTGCTAAAAGGGTCCTTCTGAAGAGAAGACACACAACTGTCTTCAAAAAAGGTTCCTCAGATGTTGTTGTTTTCCATTTATTGTAGTAGTAAAATGCCGCTTGTGGAAAGTCAGATGAGATTCAACTAATGATGTTATAAAGGCTTGTAGTGAAGTGGTCATCTTGTAAACAAAAAAGTTGGTGGTTCTACTCCAGCTGTGGCCAATTCATACTACCACTTTGTCCTTGGGAAAGCCGTAGTGTAACGGAGTAACAGAAAGTTCAAGTTCAATTTACAGTTGTTGTGAATTGTAGTTTGTACAAACACTGTGTGAAAAGGAAATAAGGTCCTGAGTCAATCTGTTGTGTGGCTATATCTATGGTCTATGACATGTTATATTTTGTTATATGTTATATTTTGGAGATTTCATTTTAAATTGCAATATTAATCCAAAATAACTAAATGGGACCAACGAATGGGAATCGATTCACGTCTGACCCTTTTTATAACAAGGAGCATGCTCTTGACCCCTCCTATGCATAGCTGCAGATCACATTAGCGAGCAGCAGATTTATTCTCATTTGCGCCAAAATGGCTACATGATGGTGGCAAAGCCTATGTGTATCACCAATTAAGAAAATTACACAGTACAGAGCAGTGGATGTGTAGGTCGGAGCACTGAAAAGAACAGAAAAAAACTATATGAAGCTGATATATTGTTTTGAGTTTTGTCATACCTGGATGAGTGACTAAAAATGAACTTGCACAGAACATTTTAAAAATGTTTTTGTATGTTTAGTTGTGACAAAAATTGGAGAGCAAGTTTTGAATAGAGCAGCGTTCACACTCTTGAAGGCAGCAGCTATTGCTCAGCTTTAACAGTGATTTAACCAACTACAATGAAGTGTGAATTTTCAGTGGAAGCAGATGACTTTAGTTACCTCTTCAAGGCAATATAGCTTAGATTAGGATAGTAAACTCTATTCCAATGCCAGTAAAAAGACACTGAGAACAGCGCACAGTGCAATTTAACAGAGCCCAAGATCAGCTCGTACTCCACATTTCATATTTGTCATTATTAGTGTTTTTAGTGTCTGCAGAGCCTTGTGTTTAATAGGGATGTAAGAATAGCCAAAATATTATGATATCGTGTCATCAAAAGTCTCACTAATATCGTGGGCCATCCCAATATATCGAATCTCATCTCCCTTTGCTTAAATTTATTGTTATGGTACAGCAAAAGCTAAAAGAAACAGGGAGCTACGTAGACCATAATTCTTTGCTCCATTTCAGCCCAAGTTACATGATGAAATAACTTTTAAATCTCTGTTTTTATGACAGAACCAAAAGACTTGTCAAGGCCTTTTTGAAGGGAAAAGTAGTATTTTCAAAATTTTCTTTGCCTCTCCAATATATTGCAATAAATATTGTATCGTGAGATGCATATCGTGGAAATATCGTACAGAGAAATTTGGATATCGTTACATCCCTAGTGTTTAACCTGCTATAGTTTTTAGCTGTAGCTCTTTGTCTGCTCTCTCTCGCCTCTGAGATGTGTGTGCATGCAAATTATATTGTGGTACTCGAAATTCATATTATCACAATTATTTTGCTTTTTTTGATGTATGATATGATATGGCCCAACCCTTCTGCAACATTAATCGCAACCGGATCATCACAGTTAGCCAACCACAAAGACTAATTATTTAAGATGTTTGCAAACAACAAAACATCATGTCTTGCTATCTAAAAATAGTAACCGTGTAGTTTAGATATATACATTATTGTTTAAAGAGAGTGTGTTTTTTTAATTTTTTTTATGTGAATCTGTATGGGTTCCCCTCTAACAGTGTCGTGCATTAACCCTGGCTTACCGCTCACCACGTCGTCTGAGCCTGGTTCTGCTCCGGTTTTGGAGCTCAGGAACGTAGGTCCGGTAAGTTCGCAGGGACATTTAATAAAGCTTGTTTTTCTTCTCAAAACAACATTTGTCCAAAAAGTGATATATTTGCGTCACAAACAGTTGTCCGCTAAAAATTCCGCAGCATAATTCTGCTTACAGCGGATGTACAGCCTCCGCCGTAAACATCCGCTTACAAGTGAACAACGGGCTAATACAGCTAATCTGCGCGCAGTGATACGAATCGAGAAAAAATAGCACCATGCGAATTACGCTGCTGAATTTTTAGCGGACAACTGTTTTGTGATGTAAATATATCACTTTTTGGACAAATGTTGTTTTGAGAAGAAAACAAGCTTTATTAAATGTCCCCGTGAACTTACCGCACACTATTAGAGGGGAACCCATACAGATTAACATAAAAAAAGCACTATCCCTTTAAGTTCACATTTCAGTCTTCTAGATATATTTAAAATGTGCACTTTGACCAGAATCAAAGAATCACTTGAAAATCTAATCGTAATCACATTGTTAGCTAGAAAAATAGACATTTGCTAAAATAATTCAGCCCTTGTCGGTGCCTTTTTGACACTCATCATATTGGCATTTTTAGTCCTTGATTGCATTTTAAAGCCTTATGCTGTGCTCTTTTGTTCCTGTTTTTATGATAGCAGTCAGAGCAGGTGAAAGGAAGGCGCGTGTGCAGTTAATAATGTCAGCACAGGAGGATGGAGTTAAGCCCACGGGCCATAGTTACAAGGTGAAGCATTTCTCCTTGGAAAGTGCTATTTCAAAAGGCTCTTATAAGAATCTAGTATTTTATATGATAGTCTGGCTATAGAATCCCATGTAGAAGATAAATGGGCAGTGGAAAGTAGAGCTGAGTGGCATTGACAATAATAATATTTTTACTTTATTAGATTTATAATACTAAAATGTGCCTAAAATAAACCAGGTATCACACATATGAAGTGAATGGATTGTAAAATGAAACACAAAAGTGCAGGCATATTATTTACTTGGAAGATAAAACTCCAAGTTTCTATACTTTTAATGCTTTATGACTGCTTTAATGAAAGCTTGTGTCAAATAGAACATTTTAAAGGGAAAGTTCTTGATGGTCATGAGCTTTGGGTAAAGACAAAAGGACAAGATCGTGGATACAGGCAGTCAAAATGTGTTTCCTTCAGGGTGGCCATTCCCTTAGATCAGGGGTGTCCAACTTATTTTGGTCCGGGGGCCGTATCCAACCTACTTTGATCCCAAAGGGGCCGGATCAGAAAACTCATGGCAAATATACCCCAAAAACAGCAATAAGTCCAAATATTTGTCCAGAGAAACGCAAATTTATTACACTGCTGTTTCTTCAGTAATAATTAATTTATCTTCTTTCTTCTCAAATCTCCATTCAAGTTATTGTATTATTCGAAATGCCGTGTCTCGTAGAGGCATTTATGATTATATTCCTTGAGCACCGTTGCAAACACACCAAACATACAGGTTTCCAATTCACCTCCGAGAACAAATAGGAATTAGTCAATTTTTCTTGGAAAATCCTGCACTCGACGTCCACTTTTCTCATTTTTGACATTTTGCTGATGAGGGTGTCACAGTCAACAGTCAAAAGGCGAGAAAGAGGCGAGTCTTTATTTGTGCTGCTCTGGCGGGAGGGGCTGGAGACGCTGCTATGCTAAACTGCACAGAAAATGACCAATATTTTAATAGAAAATTTAAAGGTCCCATGGCATGAAATTTTCACTTTCTGAGGTTTTTGAACGTTAATGTGAGCTCCCCTACCCTGTTTAGGTTAAAAGTTGCGAAATGTCTAAACTGAGCATTTGCGATCCTTTTCTGTGTTAGAAAAAATCAGAGCTCAAACGGGCGATTTTGAACAAGGCACCTTATTGACGTCAGATCGAAAAAAGAAATGCAAATGCAGTTCCACCCCCGTCTGTCTGTACTCAGCGTCTCTGTAAATCACGCCCAGAGAGTTTGGACTGCGAATGCGCTAGGCAATGCGAAATGCGTTTTTTTATTTGCCTGGAGGCACGTCCGAGTGTTTCTAGGCTCGGAAGTCCTTTATCTGAGCCTCTGGACCTTTGAACAGCAGTGGTTTAATTTTATTTTCTATGGAAATGTGTTTATTTTTCAATGGAACGCTTCAAATCTCTCCCCCCGTGCAAAACACGGACATGGATCAGAGGGCACAGCTGAGAGCTGAGCGCTGAGAGTTTGGCCACGCCCCCACCCTTTACTATAGGCCATCTCTTTTCTCCTCATTTGCATTCAAGCAACAACGCCCATTATGGACTGTTCAGAGGGAGAAAAATTACTCTTTCTCATCTTATCTCTGTTTCTCATGCACTGAGTGTTGATTTTGAAGAAGGATTCATTTACAGTATTAGGGAACCATTAAGGAGCCATATAAAAGCATCAAGAAGTACCATGTCATGGGATCTTTAAATTAGTGCTGTCAGGCGATTAAAAAAATTAATCTAATTAATTACAGGATTTGTAATTAATTAATCTAATTAATCGCATTTTTTTAAATAATTTTTTTAGGTGGTTTATTGTGCTTTCCCACAGTGCAAAAAAGGTGTGATTTATAGTGGTACAGTGAAAAGAATGCAGACTTCCCCTTTAAAAGATAAAAGGAGAAATTCAATTTGTCAAATGGACAAAGTTTGTTTGGTCGAAAACGTTTCGCAGCTCATCCGAGAGGCTTCGTCAGTTCTGGTTCTAAACAGGGTCTAACCAGCACTAGAACCAGAACTGACGAAGCCTCTGGGATGAGCGGCGAAACGTTTTCGACCAAACAAACTTTGTCCAGTTGACAAATTGAATTTCTCTCTTATCATGGATTCTACCTGGACGACTGAGGGACTCTTCACGCACTTCCCCTTTAAGCCTTTCAGTCTTTCACTCTTTCTGTGCAGTTACCTCCAGCGTAACCAAGACAAGACTGCTGTACACCCCCATTCACCTCCCACATTACGTAACATTCATTCGAAAGCTCATTTACACCATTCCACTAGTCTATTAAATGAATATTATAAGTGAATATAAGTGAATATTTCTGGTGTACGTGAGCACGTACAGTAGCTTTCATGCAATGTCAATAAATAATATACACAGCTTCAAATATACAGAGAATACAAATAATTGTCCGTGTAAATTACTCATGGCTCACCTGACCCCCGGAACCCGGCGCGGATGTGTCCGGAGCATCGCACGGAGGAGGAGGGAGGAGGCGGCGGCACCGCGGGGTGAGTAAATGATCGGGTTTAGCGTGATTTGGATGGGCAAAACTAACGCTTCTTAAGTGTGCACCCTTAGTCACGGCAGAACACGCTGGAGAAGTTATGGGGAATTGAAAGCGCAGCGCAGCAGATACGTATGAGACATAGATACGGAAACGGGCGCGCGCGTCTTCGCGTGCTCTCCCCGGCGTCTTCACGTGCTCTCCGCGGGGACAGGACAGGGGGCTTAGAAACGGATCTGCTCCGTCACATTTTTATAAATAAACTCGCCATTCAAAGGCCCCGCACGCCAAATTTAAAATGCGCGCGCGTTGAATTGCGCTCATAATTAATTGCGTTAATTTTTATAACGCGTTAATTAGCAGTGTAATTAATTAATCTAATTAACGCGTTAAACTGACAGCCCTACTTTAAATATAATTTAAATATTTCAATAGAAAATCAGCCGAGGGCCAGATTAAAGGTCTTGGAGGGCTGGATCTGGCCCCCGGACCGCATGTTTGACACCCCTGCCTTAGAGATAGGGTGAGGAGCTCCCTCTGTTCCGGATGCCTCCTGGACCAGGAGGAGGCCCCAAGGAAGACCCAGGACATGCTTGAGAGACTGTGGTCGCGTCTCATTTCTATTTCCTCACTTCCTTCCCTTGACTCCTTTCCTCGATTCTGCAGAAAATGGGTGAGGAAGTCCCGTCCACAGAGGAGACACATGGAGGAGAGAGCAAATAAACTCCTCACTGTTTGATTTGATGTCTGTCTCCTGAAGCCTCCCTCATGTTTACTCCTTCCTTCTGTGGTTTTTCGTCTTTGGGACACCACTTAATATGACACCTTTTATTGACAGCTAAAAAAATGGAGGATCGATGAGAGGAATCAAGGAGAAGGAAATGAGGAAAGAAAATGAGTCGCGGTCAAGTCTCTCGGTTGGCATGGAAAGACCTAGAGACCCCCTCCTCCCTCCCTCCGGAAGAGCTGGAGGAAGTGTATGTGGCCGGGAGGGAAGGCCGGGCATCCCTGCTTAGACTGCTGCTCTAGATAAAGTGCGAATGGATGGAAGATGGGTGGACATATCATTGCACAACTCTGTCCGAATTTGAGTTGTGACAGAGGAAGTGGTGACCAGACTGTTAACTGAGTCCTGAAGCGAGGCTGAACTCCACGGACTAAGGTACTGCTGCAGGGTTCAAATTGTCTTAATTTATTGTAAATTGCAATATTTCCAGGAGCTTCATATAATATTTCACTTTAAACTTTGTTACGGTGACAGGCCTGGTCTCATTGTTTGTTTAGCACTGGCTTGTGCACAGTGTAACAGATGGAGCTGGAGTGTTTGGCCTCCTCTCGTTAGCGCGCTGGAGATTAATTACAACCTGTCGTGAGACCCAGCGGAGTGCACTTGAGAGCGGGACAAATCGTAGCCCACAGCCTGTTAGCACATCAAGGCTGACATGCTAACCCCGTTTCATCCACTTTCAGTGCATCTTTGCACCGGGAATTCTGCTGAAGTCAGTGCATTTCCTCCTCCCATCCAGTCAGACCTGTTATCTTGGATGAGCTGTGGTGATATTGAAAACTTTGCTGATTTTTGGCACCAATTTCTTTCTGCTCTGCCCAATCTCTGTGTGCCCATGTGTCACTTGCAGTTTGTGTCCTCAGTGCGTCAGATCTGTCTTTTTGAACAGACTCATGATTTTATAGGAGATTAATACATGTTGTTGGCGGTGGGCGATATCTCAATATTGAAAATATATCAAGATATTTTTTAAACTCGATATGGATTTTGACATATCGTATATATCGTTATAATCAGGGATGAAAGAGTTCCGTTTTTTAGCGGATCTCCGCTTTTTTTTCACCTGTGGGGTAATTTTTTTTAAAATATCTGCAAATTCGTTGAGAAAGATTTTGGGTATATATATATATATATATATATATATATTATATATATATATTATATATATATATTATATATATATATTATATATATATATTATATATATATATTATATATATATTATATATATATTATATATATTATATATATATATTATATATATATTATATATATATATATATATATATATATATATATATATATATATATATATAGCTGTGTTTAGGGTCGCCAACAGTCTCTTGAAAAACAGAATCGTCCCGTATTCAGAACAAAAGTACGTGTATCGTGTATCTCGTATTAAACTTTGTATTAAACTGCGGGCCGCGCGAGCCCGTATCTGGAGCCGCGGACCGAGCGAGTGAGCGCAGCTCTTTCATAACAGCGTGTACCATTGCGTGTACACAGGTTAAACTTTATAAAACATCCTATATACCTCATCCTACCTGCCCGTGCCTCACTTAACGCGTCGCTCCTCGCTTTTTCACCTGCGCCTTTTAGCGCGCATAAGCTCCTCCTCAATGCCTCTGATTAGACGAAGTGCAAAGCAAAAACAAATCCAATATATACTACTAGTAGGCCTACGTATTAATAAAATGTTTTTTTTGTACTTTTATGTACAGTTTTACTTTATTGCTAACATATAGCATATAGAAATCCAAATTTCAGAAATTTAAAATTTCCCAGCCGGGGGGGGGACTTTCCGCTTTTTTCATGTTTGGCCACTTTCATCCCTGTATAATGTATAATGTTTATATTTAATTCTGATTTCGCCTCTTCTCTTGTTTGCCTTCTCTGTGCTGTGCGCGCCCCCGCTCACCCCTGACTTCCCCCTCTCATCCCGGAGGATACAGAACTCCTCTCAAAAAAAAGGACAACTCGCTCCATACTTTGGGTTTAAGGCGCTTTTTTTTGGTCTTTCAGGAGCTAATGCGGCACAAGGACAGAGCTGGGTTTTTTTTTTCTGCGTTAATCGTTTATGCAAATGAGCCATATGGTGTTAAGTTTTGTTTCTATAAAATGTAAACAAAGCGGCATTAAACACATTATAATCTGAGACGGGCTGAAGTGGCTCTATAGTAGTTATGGTTTACATGTTGTAAAGTTTAGTAATGTAAAGTTTATTTATGCAGAAGATTTTAAATTAATTTGCTGCAGTGTAAAACTTGTACAGTGGGAAACATCAGAGCTCTTGACCACTGGTGAGGAACAAAAATGAGGCAACATGTATTATTTCTTCCTTTATTTTACAGTTAAATTATTTTTCTATACAGGGATTTTTTTTTTCTTTTTTTATGTCACAGAAGCACTTTGTTCCTACATGACCTGCACTTCAGTTGCACTTCAATAAAAAAAGACCTTGTGGAATTTGGCATATTTGTTTTTGCAGTAGTTTTTGGGGGGTGTCATTTTTCCTGTACAGATATCAAGATATATATCGTATATAGAGATATAAGAAAATATATCGAGATATATTTTTTGCTCCATATCGCCCAGCCCTACATGTTGTTATTATTTTTGGAAAAGTTATACATTTATGGTCTTTGCTTTTAGGTGCACTAACTTTTCTAATGAACCTACCTAACTCTATACCTAACTCTCTCTTTAGGCTTTGCCTGGAATGTTCCACAGTAAGGCATCACGCTGGTTTTTATTGTGTTCTTTCAAATACACGTTATTTTTGCTAACATGTGCGTTTTCATTGTAAGTGGGGTCACCTCTCCACTGCTGACTTAAATTACTCCTAACCTTAACCTAACCCTGCCTTTTCTTGTAAAGTGGCGTGGTCACAATATATATTTTTTTGTTCCTATTGCCATGACTCATCATGACTGTACCCGGTGGCGTTTCCTGCTTGTCCTCTTGAAGATAATAATTTTAATGTCATACTCTGAAACATTTCATGCAAAACAGTAACATAAACAAAGTATTGTCATGTTTAAAAAGTTAAAATTTTCGTGTTTGACGTAGACGTGAGCGATTTATCGATTGAACCAATTAATTAGAATTTACAGTTCAGGACGATGTGTTTTTATGAAAATCGATTTTTTTAGTTACTTTTTACATGCGAGCGGAACTAATGCGCCGCCGCACTCTACACGGGTAAGTTAGCGGGGCGCACCCAAACATTGTACAAGCTAGCATGGCGGTGACTGAGGGAGAGCCGGAGCTTGTACCAAACAAAGGTGTCGCTACATCTGTTATATGAAACTGGTTCGGTTTTCTTGCATCGGACTTTCAACAAACGAATGGTCGCTGTAAGGTCTGTTCAAAAGCTGTTGCAACCAAAGGAAGCAGAGCGACAAATGCACCTAAAGCAGAGGCACGCAGCAGAGAGGGAGAAGTGCAGCGGAATGAAAACAGCCACAGCGCGAGCACACCGTCCAAAGTCACTAAAACATTTTCGAACTGTGTGCCATATGATAAGCATGACCCACGATGGAAGGCAATCACACGCGCTACCGCGATATATATTGTAAAAGACAGGGTACCCATATATACTGTGGAAAAGCCCGGATTCATTAACATGGTGAAAGATTTGGACCCGAAATATGTGCTACCAAGCCGCAAATATTTTTCTTTAGTTGCCTTGCCACAACTGTATACAGACTGCCCAATGCTGTAGATAAGGGTCTTCAAGTGACATATTTTTTAAAAACAATAACACCTTGATTGATGCAAGGTGTAATGTATTTGTTTTATAAAAGAACGTTGCATTATTTTGAGCCATTTGTCTGTCATCTGTTATTTGTTTTTGAGTAGGGCAGAGAAAAATCGATTAAAATCAGATTTTTTTTTTTTATCGGAGATTTTATTTTTAGGCCATATCACCCAGCTCTAGTTTGACGCTGAGTTCCCCCTCCCTTTGCTCCCAGTCCTTGTATGAGTCACTCCCCCTTCAGAGCGCTAACACATTAGGCTCGTACTGCTAACCGTACAGAGACATATAAAAGTGACAAACGTCTTTAGGCATGGATTTGATGAAGGAATGTTATAATATGGTAGAAAGCTCCAGTATTTTGAGTTAGTATAATACCCCTGCTTTCATATCAGTATCGACAAATATCAGGTATCATCCACAACAGCATGACAAACATTGGACAGCGTCTCAAAAAATCTATATCGTACCATCCTTTTAGTTTTCCTTTCATTTGCATTGCAGATCCCTGAGGTTATTTACAGAAGCACTTCACCGGCCGCCTTTGTTCTGAATAAATGCACTACAGTGTCTGCAAACATTATGGATTAGAATACATAGATCATAAATATGCGTCTTCCATAAAAGCTTGTAACGCAGTGTCCAACAAAGCCTTGCACACAGCATTGTGTTTTAATAATGGTACGAAGCTATAGAAGGTACAGGCAGTGATAAACATGGCTTGTGGAGAGTATAACCCCAGGGACTGGAAGAGGAAAAAAGGAAACTAAAAGCTTCTGAATATCGTGACAATCTCTTTATAATGGGGTAGGAGATCAGTTTTGACCTTAGAATTCCAGTATTAGAAGTCTATTGCTGCACCATCCTATAGGCCAATAATATTATGGGGGACAGCTAAAATTGTTTATTATTAAAAATGCTGTTTGTGTGAATGGGCGAGTGGTTCCTTGTTGTAAAGCTCTTTGGGTGCCTTGAAGGTGGAAAAGCGCTATATAAAGATGTGACCATTTACCATTTTTTCTTTTAATAGAAAGTTATATATTGTGAATTTGGAATGTTTCATGGCAAATTACAATGTTATCAACTGATACTTTGCAGCTGATGTCATTAAATTTGAAAACTAGATTATTATAAACTAGTTCTGTTTGCAGTGTTCCTCATTTACCTGATGCATTCAGAGCATCGTAATAATTCACTGTGATGAGTTTATAAATGCTTTTCACAACTCTCAGAGACCAGAGCGGAGTTTTGCAATCACAGTAAGGCTAACAACAACAACAACTTGCATGCCAACAGTACATTTCCTGTATGGCTGAACGATTTTAAGAAGAAATTGAATTGCGATTTTTCTGGCAGATATTGCAATTTCGATTTCATTCAAAAAAAAATTCAAATTAAGTTTCAGTGTACATGAACATTTGCAAACATCACAGAAACTTACCATTCAAACACTAAATTCCACTAAACTGTAATGCAAGAATGAAAATTAAAGTCATTAATTGTATCAAATGTAGTTCTATTTATTAAAAAGAAACATGCTGTACACAGGCTACATTGAGCGCTTGAGCAACCACAGTTATTACACCTGAAGAACTAAAAGAGCTTCTGTGTCTTAAGTAGAGCAAAAAAAGTCTTTTAACTTAAAGTGGTGCAAGGTCAGTTTTTTATGGCTCAATTGAGCTTGATTGTTATATTTTATAACAAACGTATAAAATACAACGTAACTTAAACTTAACTTAAAGATCCCATGACATGGTACTTCTTGATGCTTTTATATGGTGCCTTAATGGTTCCCTAATACTGTAAATGAATCCTTCTTCAAAATCAAGACTCAGTGCATGAGAAAGACCCATGAACACAGGTAGGGTCAAAAAATATGTCTCTGAACACCTCATTATGGGCGTTGTTGCTTGAATGCAAATGAGAAGGACACAGACAGGCCAGAGCAGCGGGTGGGGGGGCCAAACTCTCCGCTCTTTCCTCGTTTAGCGGTGCGCTGTGCGCTGGCTCCACTTCCGCGTTTTATGTGCGAAGGAAGAAAGGAGAGGCGTTTCAATGAAAAAAACACATTTTCACAGAAAATAAAATTAAACCACTGCTGTTTCAGAGGTCCAGAGGCTCGGATAAAGGACATCCGAGCCTGGAAACATTCTCACGTGCCTCCAGGCAAATAAAAAAACGCATTTCGCATTGCGTGGCTCGTTTGCGGTCCAAACTCTGGCCGTGACGGTGGGTAGATATCCAGACGGGAGGTGGAACTGCATTTGCATTTTTTCTTCAATGTGACGTCACATAGTTTCCTTGTTCAGAATTGCTTGTTTGAGCTGTCTTTTTTTTCAAATGCAGAAAAAGATTGCAAATGCTCAGTTTACACATTTCGCAACTTTTAGCCATGGGGGGGTAGGGGAGCTCACATTAACGTTCAACGTGAAAATTTCATGCCATGGGACCTAAATATAACGATGCTAATCGCGGTAGCCTTTCTATAGCGTTTGTAATGTAAACTAGCCTTATGCTAACAGTTGTCAGCTAACAACAGAGAGCAAGCATATACCTCTTATCCATCGTGCGGAGGAGACTTTTAATCGACTCACCGTGTTTACAGGCACCATTTCCTTGGCGATGTCGTGTTACGGCAGTTGTTATCTCCTGGTGTCGTTGGCTGCTTCTGTCATACGGAGTTACACTGGCAAAAGAAGTTGTAACTGTAGTCTGTTTGGCCCGAGTATGACTTTTACTAGACGTTTCTCTGGACTTTCTCGCCATGCTCTCGAATGACGGATTATGGACATTGATTTAACGGGTGCTAACACCAGCTTCACCAGCTCGCGACTCCCCAGACCGCACGGGACTACACGGCGTATTTGGGTTGAGGGATCGCTGTCCGCACGCAGCTTGCCACTTCTGATTGGTGGGTTTTGCAGCATGGCAGGGAGGCGGGCCAGGCGGAATACATATGTGAAATAGTTGACGAAACAAAACCTGGGTCAGTTAGGAGTAGGGCTGGGCGATATGGAGAAAAAAACTTATCTCGATATGTTTTTGCTATATCTCGATATACGATATATATCTCGATATCTATGCGGGGAAAAAAAAAAAAAAACGCGCCAAATTCAGCAAGGTTTTTTTTTTTTATTGAAGTGCAAACAGGCAGCCAAGTGCCTAAAGGTAGACAGGTACTAGTAACAAAGTGCTTGTGCACCATTTTTAACATTACCAAACCAAGGAAGTAGTATATTGCCTTATTTTAATTGTAAACAAAACCTGAGGGTCGACAGTTCTTATGAAGTGCTTCTTTAACATTTAAGATAAAAGACAAAAAAATCCCTCATTTCGTAGCCAAGTGAAAAAGCACATATTAAATTAATTGTTTTTAAATATAGATTAATAGAGCCTCAATCCATGAATTCTCGTGTGTTTTGTGACTGTAGTACATTTTATATTTGTGTGTGTATTTGCTTTAACTTAGCACATTATTCTGCATCTTTTTTTTTTTTCTAGAAATACTATATTAATTTATTGCAACCATTAAAACGCAAGTGTGCTTTAGAATCAACGCCACATACCCGACCCACCCAAATATTTCACTCACTGGCAACACCCACCCACACACATAGAGAGAGATTAAAACTCGCCAAATGCAGCCTTGCTCTGTACCGCACTGACAAAAAAGTGGCGACTAGGGAGATTGTATCTAGGGTCACGCGTTTTTAGCATTCGTATGAAGCCCGGTCGCTCAACAACCGCTATGGGCGTCATGTCTTTTGCGATATGGAAGGCAATGGACTCCGTAATGCTGACCCACCTTGCACTTGTTTTTTCATAGGGTAGACACCGGGGTAAAGATGTTTGGAGCGTTGTTTGTTGTGTCTTAGAAGAAGTGGTGGTGGGTTTGCCCTCGATGATTTTGATGGCACCAGTTTCTTGCATTCTCTGCAAAATGCCTCTTTCTGCTCCTCATCGGACGTTTTAAATCCCAAATACCGCCATATAATGGAGCCGTTTGTTCTTTTCTTTGGTATGAATTCTCTCGTGCTTCTGTGGGCGCCGCCATGTTGGATAAGTTGTCAACAAACACACGCGGTGTGCGCACGGGGAGGGGAGGGGGAGGGGGAACCACGAGACGCAGTGAAACACAAACGCAAGAAGGAGGCGGGGCGGACAGCTCCACAAACAGATGAGGAAAATAAGCGGTGGCGAGTGGCGAAATAAGAGTGGCGAAATCTTATTCATCTCGAGTTTTTCGATATGCCAAAATCTTTCTCGATTTCATAAAACATCTCGAGATATCGCAAATCTCGATTAATCGCCCAGCCCTAGTTAGGAGCACTGCAAAAAACTTTAACGATCTTTAACTATTCAAGCAACTTTAACGATCCCAAAATTGTGTTGTCTGAGATTGCGATTTTCGATTTAAAATGATAGATCGTTCAGCCGTAATTTCCTGATTAGGACAATAAAATGCTTAATAATTAGATACAGATACCATGCTATAATGACGGTCTCAATTACAGCTTTTTTCATGTTTTGGGGCCAGACAAAAAAAAAACTAACCCTAACCCTTTAATGCCAGATAGCATCTATCAGGTGTTATGTTTAACAATAGAGAGCTGTATTTTACTGCAACTAAAGTGGGATCTAATAAAGAAATAAGCTTCACCTTCCACCTCACATTTCAGTCGGGTGTTAGTGGGCATAATTGAAATGACTAAGCCCCAAGTCTTAGCACGTTTGCGTCCATTTCCTGTCAAAGTTAATTAAAAGTACTCCCCTCATGTGCAGCCTGATCGGGGCTCTGTAATTCAGATGAGACCTGGCAGTGAGTTTGAGCTGATAATCCCACAAGTGAAACCAGTGATAAGATACACCACAGGGATACCGCAATTCTAATATATGTGCATCGCATGTAGTATAGTCAGGCTAGGGTGTAAAACAACTAGTTCACATGTCTACCTGCACCTCGAGAGTGCTACTAATTATCTATTCTACTAATCATTAAAAATAGAGTAAGTATAAGCCACAGCAAGCCTTGGATGGGGTAGAGTTAGATGTCTATAAAACAGATGTGCAACAACTCACCTTTATCTAACAGATAAGCCTGTGTTTCTGTCAATCATCATATTATTTTTGCACCTCTTGTATAAAACTGTGATTTCTGTTTTTTACTTGCTATACGTACATTTATACAATTAATGTCTTATGTGACACCAGGTTGTTTTTTATTGCTACTTATTTAGAAGTTTATTACCATTTTTATTAGTGCTGTCAGGTGATTAAAAAAATAATCTAATTAATTACAGGATTTGTAATTAATTAATCTAATTAATCACATTTTAATAAATTTTTAGGTGGTTTATTGTGCTCTCCCACAGTGCAAAAAAGGTGTCAAACGTGCATGAAAAAATATTTACAGTGGTAAATATCTCCATGCACGTTACCTCCACTGTAACCAAGACCTGCAGAGTGCACCTGTATACCCCCATTCCCCCTCCCACATTACAGAACATTCATTCGAAAGCTCATTTACACCATTCCACTATTAAATGGCGAATATTTCTGGTGCCAAAATGTGAGCACGTACAGTAGCTTTCATGCAACGTCAATAAATAATATACAAAGCTTCAAATATGCAGAGAATACAAATAATTGTCCGTGCAAATTACTCATGGCTCACATAACCACCGGAACCCGCGAAACTGGAGGATTTAAACTACCGGTGTGGATGTGTCCAGGTTTGCCAGATCGCGCCATGGGAGGAGGGAGAAGGTGGCAGCGCGAGGGGAAGTAAATGATCGAGTTTAGCGCGATTTGGATGGGCAAAACTGACGCTTCTAAATGTGCACCCTTAGTCGCGGCAGAACACGCTGGAGAGGTTATGGGGAATTAAGTTTATGGTTGATAATGAAAAGGAAAAGGATAAGGAAACGGGCACGCGCGTCTTCACGTGCTCTCTCCGGGGACAACGCTCCATCACATTTTTATAAATAACTTGCCGTTAAAAGGCCCTGCACGCCAAATTAAAAATGCGCGTGCATTGAATTGCCGCTCATAATTACAGTAATCCCTCGTTTATCGCGGGGGTTAGGTTCCAGAAATAGCCCGCAATAAGTGAAATCCGCGAAGTAGGACAACTTTATATTTTACAATTATTATACATGTTTTAAGGCTGTAAACGCATCACCACACACATTATACACCTTTCTCAGACTGATATTAACATTTTCTCACATTTCTCTCTTTTAAACACTCAAACCTTCGTAGATTTTCATCAAAATGTATTAATAGAAGCGGGGGGTGCGCTCGGACACGTGCACCGTCACGAAACAAGGCAAAGATTTAATCCCGGTTTAGACCTGGCCTAGTCCTGGTTTAGACCTGGCCTAGTCCTGGTTTAGTCCTGGTTTAGTCCTGGTCTAGTTCCGGTCTAGTCCCGGTTTTACAATTATTCTACATGTTTTAAGGTTAAAAACACCACACACACACACACATTTTCTCACATTTTTCTCTTGTTTAAACACTCAAACTTTTGTAGATTTTCAACAAAATGTATTAATAGTGACGCATGGGGGGAGACACGGCCCCGAAAGCCCCGCCACGTCCCTGGACGCGATGCGACGCGCACCAACCCCTTGGAGAAGCTCCACACGTGCACCCCTCATCGTGGACAAATCTGTGACAGAGAGACGTGACCGGCGCTACTCCGCGAGCACGAGATAGAACCCCCGCGCCCGGACCGCGTGCTCTCAGGCCAAGCCACAAAACAGCCGCACGAAACCAGCAAAGAGCGGTTTAGACCTGGTCTAGTCCCGGTTTAGTTTTGGTCTAATCCCGGTTTAGTCCAGGGCCAGTCCAGGTTTAGACCTAGTCTAGACCTGGTTTAGTTCTGGTCTAGACCTGGTTTAGTCCAGGTTTAGACCTGGTCTAGACCTGGTTTAGTTCTGGTCTAGACCTGGTTTAGTCCACGTTTAGTCTTGGTCTAGTCTCTTAGCCAATCAGGACGCAGGACACAATGTTACACTGTAAAAAAAATGTTACACTATAAAAAAACAAAAAAATTTTAAATCTGCGAAACAGCGAGGCCGCGAAAAGTGAACCGCGAGGGTTCACTGTAATTGCATTAATTTTTAGAACAAATTAAATTGCAGTGTAGTTAATTAATCTAATTAAAGCGTTAAACTGACGGCCTTGATTTTTATGTATTTTTTTGCTCTTTGTTATTGTAATATATTGTGATGTGTGAGCTACTGTGCCCAAGTGATTTCCCTTGTGAATCAATAAAGTCTAAGTCTAAACTCACTACCTAGTTGTCAGTGCAAAAAGTCAATCATCAAAATGATACATTCACATTTTATAAATCAAATTTGAGTCATTCAGGACAATATATAATTCAGAAATCCCTTGGTGAGCCAACTGGAAGGTCATGGAGAGCTACTGGTAACTCCAGAGCAGTGATGGGAACAATAATTTGAAAATGTATTTAGTTACAGTATACTGAAGACCCCAATTAAAATGTATTTTGTAACATATTCCGATACATGGTCCAATCAGAGTACTGTATTCTGAATACTTTTACATAGGGCTGGGCGGTATACCGGTTCATACCGAATACCGGTGTTTTTTTTGTTTTTGTTTTTTATTATATGAATTTTTCATTTACCGCAATACTGGTGAGTGTGTGCATACAAAACGTCGGGAACACAGTGGCGGAACGTCGTGCCGGACATTGTTGTTAGAAACAGAGGAACTTGTACTGAAAGGAGGAGCCGTGTCAGTCGTGTGCAAGTACTTCGGCTTTAAAAATCTCACGCTGATCAAACAACTGTATTCTGTAATGTTGTCGGGCTAAACTTGTAGCGACTCAGACGTCACTCAAAGACACGTTTGCTAAACGACTGCCTACGACAAGAAAAGCAAACGGTGGAATGATATTATCAACACTATTACTGTCCACTTAGACATGGTACCACTTAGTCCTGTTGAGAAAGGTGCTTCAAGGAGATGATTAAAGCACTGGACCCAGATATGTTTTACCAAGTCAAATTTACTGCAGTAATTATTCTCTAAATTATTAGGAAATGGGGTTAACACCAAGTCATGCATGAAAAAAGAAAAAAAAAAATTCAAATACCGTGATACCGGTATAATTTTGAAAAATACCGTGATATCAATTTTTGGTCATACCGCCCACCTCTACTTTTACATTGAGTTCTGTTTAAGGGTGCACTGGGGTCCATCACCTGCTTGTTTCTATGGATATGTCATTGCTCTGCCTGTAATGTTCCACAGTATGACATTAAACAGCTCCACTTTGCATGTATTCAATTACAGCTGGTTTTATTGCTCAAAAATACCTAGAAAAATAGGCATTCTGACTATGAATGCCTGTTTTGCCACTCCACAGATCTGACCTGTAATTTGGTATGGTTTGGTCTCCATGAAGATAGAAAGGTTTAATGCCATACTGTGGAACATTCCAGACAAAGCAAAAACTTTACTCTCCATGGAGAAAAGCTATTACCGAACCCTCAAACAGAAAAGTTGCACATTGCACAATTTAGGATTAGGATAAAAACTACTTTATATTTATTTCACAGTTGGTTCTGCATTTCCTGTCACTATTTGGAGAAGGGAAAATCACATATGCCTCACCACAAGAGCAGAGCTGTCCAATTTTCTCACTGATTCTGTGCAGTTTGAAGGCTAAATTACAGTATCAAATACCATAATATATTCCTTTGATTTTAGAGACGTAACTGTATTCTGAGTACTACCAAATGATGATTGTGCCGTAATGGGAACTACAGCGATAAACCTTTTTCAAGATTCAAGATTCAAGATTGTTTATTTGTCATATGCAGGATCAACACAGGGTCAACAATGCAATGAAATGCTTTGGATCAGAAGAACCCGTTGACTCGCTAAGATAGTCAGAAGTACTAATAACATGCAATAATAGTACATGGTAAAAAGTGTTGCAAAAGTGCAGGGGGAGAAGTAAACAATATAATAAAAATATGTAATAAAATGTAATAAAATACAAAGTACAATGTACAGAGGTACAGGTAGGATTAAATAAGGTGTAAGTAGAGTATTTCACAGATTGCACATAATATAGTGTAGTATAAGTATTGAACGTGGGTTATTGCACAGATTATTGCACAGGTAACCGTAGTTTACAGTGAGGTAGTGACAAATAGGGGTGTGCAAAATAATCGTCATGACAATGCATCGCGATACTAACTTTCACAATATACTGCATCGATTCTTGATGCCAAAAATCGATTATTATTAATTAATAATTTAATATTTAATAATTTAATATTAATAAATAAATAAATTAAGTTTTTATTTTTATTTTTTTTATAAATCCTATGCACTTTTTTCTTTGTGAAAGGGTATTGTTTGTTATGATGGTAGCTACCTCCAAAATGGCAAATGTTTGAACATCATTTTTTGTTTTAGAAAAAATCCTATGCACTTTTTTTGTTATTGGTTTGGTTTATTTGTTTGTGTTATTCAATAAATTCAGTTATGAATTGAGTTGCTCAGCGTTATGTATCAATTGAAGACGATACCCAGATACACAGCCACTGATATTTAAGTTATCCTCTTTTTTTATTGGTACAGTTTCACTGAAGTATGTCGAATATATTGCAATGCATCGCAATAATTCAAGTATCGTGATAGTATCGCACCGTGGCATATGAATCGTGATTCGAATTGAATCATGACTTCTTTGCCAATACCCACCCCTAGTGACAAACATGATACATTCATATAGACGTGCACGATTTATCGATTAAATCGGTTAATTTGAATTTACAGTTCAGGACGATGTGTTTTTATGAAAATTGATTTTTTAAAAGTTATTTTTTACATACGAGCGGAACTAATGCTCCGCCACGTTCTACACGGGTAAGTTAGCGGGGCGCACCCAAACATTGTACAAGCTAGCATGGCAGCGACTGAGGGAAAGCCGGAGCTTGTACCAAACAAAGGTGTCGCTACATCTGTTATATGGAACTGGTTCGGTTTTCTTGCGTTGGACTTAGAACAAACGAGTGCTCGCTGTAAGGTCTGTTCAAAAGCTGTTGCAGCACGACAAATGTATCCTAGCGCCTAAAGCAGAGGCACGCAGCGGAGTGGGAGAGGTGCAGGTCCCCACAGCGCGAGCACATATTGTAAAAGACATGATGCCCATATATACTGTGGAAAAGCCCAGATTCATTAACATGGTGAAAGTTTTGGACCCGAAGTATGTGCTACCAAGCCACAAATATTTTTCTGGTGTTGCCACAAGCTAACATACATGAACACAGACAGTGGCTCCCTCTTTTCTGCATCACTCGAGGAAAAACAAAAACAAAAACACAACACTACCCACTCCAGGTCATCTTTCCCACAATCAGGGAATAATTTAGCTCCATAAAATGCTTCTTTATAAAAGAAAGAAAGATATTTATATAACCGTGATATATATTTTTAAAAACAATAACAGGTTAATTGATGCAAGGTGTAATGTATTTGTTTTATAAAAGAACGTTGCATTATTTTGAGCCATTTGTCTGTCAACTGTTATTTTTTTTTGAGTAGGGCAGAGAAAAATCAATTAAAATCGGAAATCTGATTTTTTTTTTTTTTTTAATCTGATATTTTATTTTTAGGCCATATCGCCCAGCTCTACATTCATATAGAGCAGCAGCAGTAAACATATTATGCATAAGGAAAAGTAGTTTAGTGCAGTATTATTGAGAGTTCAGTATTATTTAGAGTATTATCCAGAGTTCAGTAGTCTGACAGCTTGGGGGTAATAGCTGTCTTTGAGCCTTTCTCCTCTCACATCAGTGACTCTGTAGACGTGGTTGTCTTTAAGCAAGTGTAATGATGCTTGAAAAGGTGAAACTGGAAAACAGACAAATGGAAAATTAAAATTTGCCTATTACAATGCAAAATGTATAGTAAACAATATTGTAAGTACAATCATTCCACCTGGTAATATAAAAGATAACTTGAAAAACACATTCTGTTGTCTAAAGAAAGTGTTTTTTATTATCACTTTGGTATTAGAATTGGTGTTGAGTATTCCTTAGTATGAAAATCAAGTTAGAAATGTTAGTATCATGTCAATTAATACTTGAGGACAGTACTAAACACAGCCACTTTTGTTTGAATACTGGCAAATTTCTTTCCTCACTTCTGTTATATTTCTCCTGAATGTAAAATAGCAACTAATGATGCAGCATTTTCATTGTGGTGTTGGTGTAATAATTATAGTTGGTGTGATTATACTATGGCTAATGGCCCAAAGGCAGGTCACCTTGTTGCCACAGGTCTTTCTTCAGTGAAGTCTGGACCTATGTGCGGATCGCTCTGGGCTTGTGGACGTTTTGATCAGTCTTAGATCGATGAGAGCTGTGGGCTCTGGCTCTGGCACACTTCTGCAAATGTCACTCTCCAAAGGGGGCACATTTGTTCCCAAAGCGCTCAGTACAGCACTGCTACTACACACCATGTATATAAGGATTTCTTTAGTGAGGACAGGAATAGGACTGTATTTGTGTTGTTGTAAAGCACAATTAACAGACCCCAAATAGCTCATGTTGCCCAGAATCCAGTGCATATTGTTGTTGTGTCCTTTGGCAAGTCTTTTTGCCAGCCGCTTTGCAACTGTTGTGTATGAGTACGTGTAAGTGTGATGTTTAGGTGGCCATTTACATCAAGCTTTTATATAGGGCTGGGCAATTCGCTGACGGATCAAGAAATCATGAATCACTGCGGTTGTGTTAAATGGGACAGATTAAAATGTTTTTAACTGCTCATGAAATCATTTCTGAGAGCCCGGAGATTACTTTAACATAAAGGTGGGATGGATAGGAGTTATTCTTACTCCTGACTCAGACTGCATGCAGTGAAACTAGAGAGTGGCCACATGAATACTAAAGTAGTAAAAGTAGTGCAGACTGTGCTGAGTTTTGTGGTAGTGCCAATAGAGGTGCTTCTCATTCTTTCTGTTAAGTAAACACATTTCTTCCGTATACGTGTTTTGGCTCCAGAAACTTCGGATTGTAAATTCATCATAATAGTGTAAGACTTTTGACATCGCAGGTATTGTTTCATCTCTACTTAATTTCTTTAAAATGTATTACAAAGTTAATTACAGCAAGTTCTTTATTGGTCATTATGCTTTAAGGACACAAGCTCGATCACAAAGTCACGCTGATGGACCTGGCTGTCACCCAAAAAACTGTATACTGATTTATTTGAACATACCCCTACCCCCCTCGCTCTCTCCTCCCTCCCCCCTCTTTCCTCGGGACAAGGCCAGCTCTACATACTCATTTTATGGAGATGAGTTCCGACCCCATAAGCCAAATGCCATATTACACACAGCAGTAACCAGTAAGTACCACAATGTAAACTTAAGAACTTGATAATGAGCGACCTGATATGCTGCTACTGTATCGTACTTGCCTGTTGTTTGCTACCTATGCATATAAATGAGTACGTTAACCATGGCACCTTTGTTTATGCCCCATATATTCTTTTTCATTACATAGTGCTGCCTTATTAAAAGTGGTTTAGTAAGAAAACTGCTTGTGTTAGATGATAAACAGGAGGGCCCAGAGGCAGCCAGCTGTGTAATTGGATGTCATCTTGTGAGTGATGTGATGTTTAAATAGTCTCTGTACTTTTCACATCTGTCTTTTGAACTTGAGATTTCAGTTTACATGAAGGCGTATTGACCCAAGTCACACGTATCGAAACACTTGAAACTACATTTGCATGGTGAGGCTGTTTTCTTTCTTGACATTTGCATGAACTCGATTTGCATTGACAAAAATATGTCCCCAGTTGCTTATATTTGGTTCTTATCCAAGAAAACGCCAAGGGAGGCAAAAGAGCTGCTTTTACAATAGACTGCATGATGTAAAGGGTTTTTCCTGAAATAGAATTTATGTTTATCTTCACTAAAAAGGACCTGTCACTTTGGGGGGGGGGGGGCAGCCAATTTGTCTTTTCATTACGTTTGATTTCTGAGTGTTGCCAACGGAGGTCAAACCTAAGCCAAATATCAAAATTCTAATAAAATTCAATAGAAATTGATAGAGAAATTGGATTTCTGTGCTGTTGCAGCTCCAGACTGCCAACTCAGTCCTTATCTTGACCTACATCATCAGAGGCATAATACTCCTTACAAGGGAAGCATAGCCAGACTGAACTCTGCTTGACTGAAATGAACAATTCTATCACAGTGTCTTCATGTCTCTGATGTAAATAAACTTCTCCTGCAGCCTCACGCCTCTTCTCCCAACTCTTGGGCTACTTTAACTTATTCTACAACAGAAATACATAAATTGACATTATAATAATAAATAATAGTGCTCTCAGGTGATTCAAAAAATTAATCTAACTAATCGCATTTTAAGAGTGTTAGAGAGAGAGTGATTGAGAGGGAGAGAGAGAGAGAGAGATTGTGAGCGTGCGATCGAGCGAACTAACCCACTTTGCGATTGAGTTTGTCAGTTTTCATGTGGTCGCTTTGCTCATTCGTTTGCCAAATTCTGCAAGTGTGGTTTGGTGGTTTGGTGGTTTGGTGGTTTGGTGAAGTGCGCACTATCACCGGTAACAATGGAACTTGTCCGGACATGTTTATCGTTCAAATGATCCGTCAGGCTGGAGCAGCTTTGGTGATCGGAAAATTATTTTTGACAGAAGCTCCAAATCACCCCGTTCTTGTCGATAGTCCCGTCTTTGTTCTTTTTATAAATAAATTTGCCGTTCAAAGGCGCGAGCAGCATGGCAAATTTAAAATGTGTGTGCATTGAATTGCCACTCATAATTAATTGCGTTAATTTTTATAACGTGTTAATTTGCAGTGTAATTAATTAATCTAATTAACGCATTAAACTGACAGCCCTAATAAATAATAATGTATGTGATTTATAACCAACTTCTTTGGACACTCAAAGACAGCTGATAGATTGCATTATTCGTCCACACTATTTTTGAGTTAAGCTGTCAATCAGCTCCATGTAATGTCCTTTTTTGATATGTTAGTATAAGGTCGTATTCCCACCAGGAAAGTCAGATAGTTCACTTGCTTTGGTCTGGACCAAATTTAAAAAATATATATATATTTTGGTGCGGTTCGCTTTCACACTGCATTTTTTGTGGACCAACATCTGTAAACAAAACCACGTGTGCTGAGGTTGCTCAGCCATTGGACAGAAATGAGCCGTGTCAAAGCGCCGTGTCCAAACATGTGAAGGAGGAGAATCATGGCGTTGCGTGCTGTTTTCAATGTCGTCATAGCGAAATGATTTGCTCAGTTTTTACAGTTCTCACAAATGTTTGAGCAGCATCGTGAGGTTTACACTATTGTACAATCAATTTACAAACGACGAAGACACAAGGCAAGACGGCTACGGAGGACAGCGCTCATGTGTGCGCACATCAAGTTCTGACTCTTGCTCTTCAGGCAAAACGTAAGTAAGCCTCGTTAAGTTTCGTTTCGTAAGCCTCGGTTTCCCATAATGCTCGACATACGATGGGAGCTCGTTAAGTATAAAAAGCCAACTTGTGTCGGATCGAGTCCGGTCTGCATTCTCACCTCAAACGAACCGCACCAGGGTTCGAATGGTACCGTGCCGAGACCGAGCTTTTTAGGTGGTCTCGGGTCGCTTGTTTGCTCCGGATAGAGATTTTTGTTTTTTGTTCACACCAGCCCAAAAGGTCCGAATTAAAGGAACAAACAAACTCTGGTTCACTTTAAACGAACCAAACAAGGCAGGTGTGAATGCACCTTAAAGCTTTATATGCCTCCTTTACAGACATAGGTGTATAACAATCCACAGTTGATCCCTGCAGCTGATGATTCACACCGTGTACAGAGGAGTCATTTTGTTGTATGTTCTCCTAATAAACCCATTAACTCTTATCTCTGGACACAACTGGCCATTATAACCTTTTTTATTAGCCTCAGATAGAAACAGATTATGCAGATTTATGAGTTTGAATTTTATATGAACCGCCCACACTTATTATGTGCTATGAATACAAACCTGCCCATTATTCCTAACAAGGCTTGTATTTTTGGTACACTACAGTATATAGTAATTTGCACTTCCTTTCCCTTTACCGTACACATCGCTGTGGTTACAATTGTGTTGGTCCCGTGAAAATTTGTATCGGCAATAGACTGTTGCAGTCAATTTCCTTCAATTTCTTGCTTCACCACAGCTGAGATACTATTTCCATTTCTTACTTCTACATCCCAGCGTGAGGGACTCGTGCTGCTTTTTTGAGCAAGCGGAAGGGGGAAAAAAAAAAGATGGTCTGTCGGTTGAGTTAAAACGACGGATTTCAATTAATACCAGTGAGATTCAGTGCTGTTCGTTTTCGAGGATCATTAATCTCGCTCACACCTTTCAATTAATCTTTTTGTAATTAGTATGTGGTAAGTTTTTTTTTTCTCTTGTGTCGTTTGCGCGTTTGCTTCTATGGAGTCTTGCAAAAATCGAGTGGGGTGCTGCTAGGGTTGTCAAAAATATCAAAAATCAGATACTAATCGATATTGAAACTAGTATTGAAACTAAATACTCGTTTGAGACACTAAGTCACATTTATAGGACAGAAATGAATCTTTTATGTTATAATGTTTTTACCTCATCAGAAACATACCTGGAGTTTTGCTTTGTTTCATTTACTAATGTTTGAGTAAACAAAAGTAAAAAAAAAAAAAAAAAGCAGTCTCTCTTCATCTCCAAAGATCAAAATGCTGTGCTCCACCTTGTGATGACACTTAGTGGTAGTTAACAGTTACCTTACCCTTTTTGTCAGTTTCAGGGCTAAAATGATCTAGAAGATGCTAGTGAAATTGTATGGAGTTTAAAAAGACAGTGGAACACAACATCACAAGGTGGAACAGAGTTTGAGAGAAGAACGCGGCCTAAATATGCAGGGTTTGTGTGTTAAAAGTGTGAATGAAACGAAACATAACTCCAGGTCTGTTTGTGATGAGGAAACAACATTATAACATAGATCAGAAAATAAAGTCATATGGGCCCTTACAAGAGACACATACAAGATCTTTTTTTTATTTTATTTCTTGGAATATGTTTATTTTTCAAGATTCACAAGATGTACAAAATCAAAGTCAAATGAAAAAGGTAGTACAAATATACAAAAGAACAACCAAAATTGCAACGTCCAAGAAGGAGTGAAAACTTATTTAACCCCACCTCCATTACACATCTATACATATTAACATAAGTAAAGAAAAATCACTTCCATTTTCCATATAGATACAGGACCTGAATACTAGTACCAGCAATGGTAAAAAAAGCACATACCAGTGATGGTAAGAGAGAGCAAGTACTATACACCCTGACGGGTACGGCTGTGACTGTCCGGTATGCGGTGAGGCGCCTGAAGACCTCCTCCATCTGGCCGCCTGGTGTCCTGTCGTGCAGCGGTTCTGGACCCGGCTACTGGACCTTCTCGCTCGGAGGCTGGCGTTGAGGCTCCCACTACCGGCGGCCCATGGACTCGATGACCCCGAGCTCTGGTTCTGCCTCTTCGGACCTGTCCAGCAGCGACCTCGGGGGCCGGACGCTGCCATGGTCAACTGGGATGCCGCCCGCCTTGTCCTGTCTATGGCCAGATATTCGATCTTCGTGGCACGAAACCACCACTTCCACGATGGCCGCGCAGCAGAGCACTGGCCCCTCTTCACAGCGCTCCTTCGCGCCCACGTTCACCATCTCCACTCTGCAAGAGAAACGGAGTTTTGCAACACCTTCACCCCAGACAATACACTTTTCTCCATCTCCCGAACCGGTTCCCCTCGGTTGGACTTCTGACCCTTACCCCCCTCCGCTGTCCCCCCTGAACCCTGTCGCCTGGACCTTCCCTGGACGCTGCATCGCCCTTGCTCTCCCCCAGACCCCCTTTCTTCACCTGGGACAAGCCCTTTGGTCCTCTACACTCCCCCTGTTTCTCTTAGCTCTTGTGCCCAGTGGTGTTTATTCCCGTGCCCACATCCCCCGATGTGTCTTCTGAGTGCTATGCGAATGTTATTGTGGTGTTAATATCTGTACCTTGTAATAATAAAAGATAAAAAAAAAGGTAAGGATAAGCACATACAATGATAGGAGATGTTCCAGCAGAACTAGTTTTGCAGAAGACTGTGCTGAAATGACCTTAGACACTCTCCATATACTGTGACCATATTTTTGTAATGTAATTTAAATCTATTGACACTTTGGTATTGCTTGTAGAGTTTGTCCAGACTGTTCCAGAGTTTCACACCACGTACACACATGCAAAAACTTTTTTAGTGGAATAAACCAGGACTAAACCAGGTTTAAACCAGAACTTGAATAATCCAGGACTAAAGCAGGTCTAAACCAGGACTAAAGCAGGTCTAATCCAGGACTAAAGCAGGGCTAAACCAGGTCTAAACCAGGACTAAACCAGGGCTAAAGCAGGACTAAACCAGGACTAAACCAGGGTCTAAACCAAGACTAAACCCCGACTAAACCAGGACTAAACCAGGTTTAAACCAGAACTTGAATAATCCAGGACTAAAGCAGGTCTAAACCAGGACTAAACCAGGACTAATCCAGGACTAAACCAGGTCTAAACCAGGTCTAAACCAGGACTAAACCAGGGCTAAACCAGGACTAAACCAGGACTAAACCAGGGACTAAACCAAGACTAAACCCCGACTAAACCAGGATTTAATAAACCAGGACTAAAGCAGGTCTAAACTAGGACTAAACCAGGACTAAATAGGACTAAACCACAACTAAACCAGGATTTAATAAACCAGAATTAAAGCAGGTCTAAAGCAGGACTAAACTAGGTCTAAATTAGGATTAAAGCAGGTCTAAACCAGTACTAAACCAGGACAATTTGGACAATTTGAAGTCTCCAGTCACTCTCAAGTTGTGGGTTCTCTCACTCAAAGTAAATAGTATTTGCAGATTTTTTGGTAGTAGTTTATGGTATGCGTTAAACATAATAATTGCTGTGTAATACTGAGTAAGGTCTTCAGATTTTAGGAGGTTAGAATGTATAAAAAGATTATGAGTGTGTTCTTAAAACCCAACTTTGTGAATAATCCGTAGGGCTCGTTAACATTAAGGTTGAAAATTCCATTCTGTTGTCTAAATAAAGAATTTTTTAAACAGTTTAGTATCATCTTGGTGCCAGAATCGGTATTGAGTATCGAGTCTATTCCTTTGTATCGAAATCAAGTGACGTTTTTGTATGGTGGAAACACTTGTCTGGTGAGAGTTAAAACAACGTGTTTCAGTTAATACCAGTGGGATCTGGCGCTGTTTGTTTTTAGGGTTCATTACTCTCCCTTACACTTCTCAGTTAATCATTTTTGTAATTAGTGTGTGGGAGGTATTTTTGCTTCTATCTTGTTTGCCCGTACACTTCAGTGGAGTTGTGCGGAGATCTAATGGAGCGCTTCTGGTTTTGCGGTTAATAATTTGATATGTGTAAATGAACTGACAATTCCCTCAAATGCTTTTCTTCATGGAGTGCTTGCTGCTGTGTCTTGAATGTTTCACAGTATGGCATTAGACCTTTCTATTTTCATGGAGACCAAACCAGACCAAGTTACAGGTCAGATGTATGGAGAGGCGCCCTCGCTCACAGTCAGAATGCCTGTTTTTCTAGGTATTTTGGAGCTATAAAACCACCTCTAATTGAATAAATGTATGAAAGAGCTGTTTAAAGTCATACTGTGGAATAAGCAGGCTACAGACCCCCAACCAAAACATTACAAAGTGTACCTTTAATGTGAAAATTCTCATTCTGACAATTCTTTCCTATATTCTTGGAGGAGTCATTTGTTTCTGTGTTCTGCTTCGTGAATATACTGTAGCTTAATTAAAATATTGCTTGAAGTGTTCATTTTTATGTGATTATTTAAGCATTTGGCAAAGCTCAAAGAGAGGAATTAATGCTGACACCGTGGAGAGTATTTGCAGCAAAGATCTCACATTTATTCTTAATGTTATACTTGTTCTGATCATTCTAAAGAGATTCAAGAAATGTTCATTTCTGTCCTGTGAATGTGACTTTTTAGTATCGATACAAGCTCAAATTAATCTAGTTTCGATACTAGTTTTAGTATCGATCTGATTTTCCGATACTTTTGACATTCCTAGAAGCTGGTCTAGACTAACGGCTTTTCATACCATGTACCAGGTCTAGAACAGGACTAAATAAGGTCCCTAACCCTAAAACAAGATCACACCTTTGGCAAAGTGGTTCTAATCATTAAATCACTCAAGGGAGGGCTCAAATTTGGATAAGATGGACTGTAAATTAACATGTCTGTACCCAAGTTCTTAATCAAAATTCAAAGTTAGTTTTGCCCTAACACAAATATAATATAAAAGCAGCTCTTTGGGTCAAAATGGGCAGTGTACTGTGTTTTATCCTCCGAGAACAGGGAAGTGCCCCGACATTGTTCTTGTGTCTGTTATAATCTACGACACCCACACATTTTAAATCGCAATATATTGATCTAAAGTTGCTTAATAAAAGAAACAAGTCTACTAATTTAAAACTGCTGTTAGAAAACTGTTGTGCCCAGTGGGAGCTGATGTTGTCATAAACATCATCACAACAAAGAGCCAGCACCTCCGATGGATAGCCACACATCACACAAATGCAAGTTTTTTTGTTTTTTGTTTGTTGAAGAATTGACAATAAACTTTGACTTGAACTTGATATGGTGTCTTGAAAATAAGTGATTATAGATTACTCAAACATGAATGATGGAAAACAACATGGTTAAAAACTTGAAAAAAGTCACATAATAGGTCTGCTTTAACATTAGCTCTGACCTCTGAAAGTTGTGGCTTACAACCTCATTGCAGTGAATAATTGGGATGTTCTGGATGTATCAGGAAAGTGAGTAAGTGCTACAAACTGTTCAGAATGAACTCATTTGATCTAAAATAGTTGTAAGGGTATCTTGCTGTTGAAGAAGGAAATAGAGCTGCTGCACGTGAGCCTGGCATCAATGAGTCGATGGTGAGACTGCAGCGTGACGAACTGACTCAATGCAAAAAGATGACAAAAGCTTCCAGAGGCAATAAAAGCAGATGGTCTGAACTTAAAAACATTCCTGAAGACGTGAACACCTGCGGTTTATAGACAGGTGCGGCCTACAGTCCGGAAATGATGGTACATTTGTGGGCTTTGCGATGGATTTAAAAAGATAATATCAGTATCAGCAAATATTGGTCATCAGTTAAATATCAGATAGCAGTGCTGACTCAAAAAAACAAAACAAAAATCCATCGGCCTATCCTTAGTAAAATGTGATGTAATGTAAAAAAGTGCAGAACCATTACCATTAAAAGTAAAGGTGCACTTTATTGTCCTCGTAGGAAAATTACCTTAGACTTTTTCACACTGCAAGTTTGTTTCATTTTAAAAAAAAATCCTATTATGGATTATTTTACTCTTTACTCAATAAAATTTGGCCTAACAAGTAGAATCCCTCCATGCATCCATTGTCTTCTGCTGTATCGGGGAGGCAGCAGAGATACTCCTCCATTTCCTCCAGGGAGATCCTCTGGCATTGCCTGGGGCATTCCCCCAGGCACTCCGTCTCTCCCTCACACGTGAACAAGACCCCAAGATACTTTTGCCTCTTGAGGCAGGGAGAGGGTTACCTACCTGTTTCTGGTGGAGGACCATGACCTCAGTTTGGGAGGCTGATATTCATCCCAGCTGCTTCTAAGCATGGAACAATATTGAAATTTGGTGCCATGATTATGGCCAAAATCATTGTGATATTGGTTACGCCAGTATCCTTTTTGGACCTTTTATTGATTAATTAATTAATCAATGCATTTTAGGGATGCAAATTATCGGTTAATTCATTAACTGATAGTTGATTGACCTTATCGATCGATTAACGATTAACTGATAAGCGGCGTTTTTCACCTGAATTTTAGTGTTTCAATAGGGTCTTTAAGAATATAAGCTATAGTAACATAACACTGAGTCATAAATATATCATAGTATTATTATATTGTATATTCCTCAATTAATTATTCCTTAGTAAAAAGCAGACAAATGTATTGATGCTGAATAACAAAATACAGTAATCCCTCGCTCTAACCAATTTTTTTTTTAATAGTGTAACATTTTTTTATAGTGTAACATTGTGTTCTGTCCTGATTGGCTAAGAGACTAGACCAGGACTGAACGTGGACTGAATGTGGACTGGACCTGGACTGGACCTGGACTGGACCGGGACTCGACCGGGTCTAGACCTGGACTAGACCAGGATTAAACCACCACGTGCCGCTGCTGGTTTCGCCGCGGCTCGCGCCCCGAGCCCAGGCGGGGCTCGGGGCGCGAGCCGCGGCGAAACCAGCAGCAGCGGCACGCATTCCGGGTTCGATCTCGCCTCGCGGTACACCCGGGGCTGCTGAGCAGTGCCGTTGGCGCCTGCGGTCGGCTGTGAGTCGAGCTTGGCGCAGCGCGGTTGCCTTGTTTCGGGTGCGCGTGTCCGCGGTTAGCGGTTAAAGGAAAAGTAACGTTATTTTACAATCTGAGCCTTCTTTCGGTAATAAAACAAGTCGTTTGACTCACCCATAGCACGTTCGTGTCATTTGGAGCTGTTTGGTGAAAGTTATGTTGTAGCGTATCCGTTAACATGAGTATTCGGGGCATTACTTTGCGGTCTCCAAATAACACAAACTTTAGCACTTTTCAAATCATAGAAGCCCGATGTCTTAATGTAAGATTTCGTTTGAAGCAAAAGTGGCCTGTAATCCGAGATTTAGCCATAGTTTTCAGCTTTGCGTTTCATGTTTGGGTCCCGGGAGCTGATAGCACAGTCCGCGCATGCGCACTGGCGTCCTCATCTACTCGAAACTATGGCTAAATCTCGGATTACAGGCCACTTTTGCTTCAAACGAAATCTTACATTAAGACATCGGGCTTCTATGATTTGAAAAGTGCTAAAGTTTGTGTTATTTGGAGACTGCAAAGTAATGCCCCGAATACTCATGTTAACGGATACACTACAACATAACTTTCACCAAACAGCTCCAAATGACACGAACGTGCTATGGGTGAGTCAAACGACTTGTTTTATTACCGAAAGAAGGCTCAGATTGTAAAATAACGTTACTTTTCCTTTAATTACAATGAATGCATTTTGATCGACCAACGTCTTAATCGACAATTAACCGTTAATCGATTAATTGTTGACATCCCTAGTGCATTTATATAGCACCTTTCAAGACACCCAAAGAACTTTACAGTTCGTTGTTCATTCACTCCCCACTCAGTGGTGGTGTTTTTCCTAATTGGATATAATAAAACTGTTTAGAGCCATATAATGTTTTGAACTTTTAAACATACAGACCTATTCTGCATGCACTTGTCTTTCTTGTTCAAACTGTCCCTACCTGGAGCTACTGTGACAAGTAAATTTCTCCTGTGTGAGATCAATAAAGTCTTATCTTATCTTATTCAGTAGTGATTTGAAGGTTAAATAACTTGTTTTAAGGAAATAAGTGCCATTTTCCGTCCCTACACTAGTATTGGTTATTATCATGTATTGGCAAATACTTAAAGTCAAAGTATCGGTATCACAATTGAAAAAACAACGATACAACACGATAAACCGTATTGTTTCATCCCAGCCGCTTCACACGTGGCACCAATTGCCTCAGTACATGTTACAGGTAGGGATGCACCAATCCACATTTGGTGCATCAGTAGGCAGAAGTAGGGATGCATTTGGTGCATCCCTACTTCTGATCCGATCCTGATACCTGAATTTGAATATCTGCCGATACCGATACTATTCCGATACCAAAACTGTTTGTTTGAATATTATCATTATTGTTAAACTACAAATAAACTAATCTCTACAGGCAAGTAGGCCTGTGATATGAACAAATGTTTGCATGTGTGTCCCATAAGGCAACTTGAGGTCATGTAATTCTACAGGACAATGCAAGACCTCTAAGTATAGGTCTTGCATTGTAGAATTACAATTGTAATACATTGTAGAAACCTGTAGAATTACATGCACGTTTTCTAGCGGGATCTCCCAGTGGTTTAACATCTGTGTAATGGATGCTGCGATTGTAGCTCAGTTGTGTGAGCCTCTGCACTTTTTAACCTGGAGCACCGCACAACAGAGTCCGTGTGAATCGCGGTCAATACAGTGCACAGTGAGGCTTATCAGTGACATTGGGCAGACATCCGATGTTCAAATATCTGTCGTAAAGCTCAGATCTGGAACTCTTTTAGCTTCTCAGCTAACTTGGTTGACACTCGGTTGTAGAGTTCGGGTAGTGCAGTCTCTGATAAATCGCTTCCGCCTCTCGGTACAATGGCTTTGCAAACATTGCACGTTGCTGTCTTGCTTTGAGGTGTTTCTAGTAAAAGGTATTTCCACACAGCGGACATGTTGTGATGAAAATTTGGTTAACTGCCTTGTGCTGCTCAATGGTCGCCTGCTAGCTCGCGCTGCTAGTTCGCCTGCTAGCTGGCTGCAAACTGTGGAATGGATTTCCAGAACGGAGGCGTGTCTCATCATTACTCTGTTTCTCATTGAGATACGCCTCCGTTCTGGAAATCCATTCCACATTTTGCAGCAGGAGCAGAGCAGCCAACAGGGAATCACTCGTGGAGTCATTTCAGCAGATCATGTGTATATACAGACATGGCTCATGGATCGGAAATTTTCGCAGGTTGGATCGGAAATTTCAGAACCTGATACCGATACTGGATCGGATCAGCCCCATCCCTAGTTACAGGTCGTGGTTCGACTGGACCGAGATTTCACATATCTTTAGAACAGTCATTTTGCTATCATCTTTGGACACAGTATTTCCTGTCAATATATGCATACATTACTTTATGCTGCATAATTGCTGGATTATCCTCCTACGCACGACAATGTAAAAACTGCTGACTTTCCTGTTTACACTCAAATCCCGTTTAGCCATGACAATGACAGCTCTCTCTCCCGCTGAGCCTTATGCTGCAAGCCTGTGTTCAGACTGATAAACATGAAGTGCGTATTTGCCTTTGTCACAGCAGATACTCAGAGGAGCTGCCGACTGGAGCCAGGGCCAGAGGAAGAGCTGTTGAGGCTAATGCTGTAATGCAGTGACTGTAGAGCGCTCAAAAGAACATCTGTCTGAAGCAGGGAGAGGGGGTTAGTGCTGAGGACCGTTCAGTGTGGAAGTCTGCTTTGGAAGGGTCCCTGTGACTGCCCCATTGTTGTGGTGAAATGAAGAGAGGGGTAAAAGCAGGAGCCAAGGACGGGGCAGGCCTGAGAACCTACTACGGGCAGATAAAATGTGTAGCATCCAGCTCTGTGCTAAAGAGCCCATATTATGTCATTTTCAGATCTATGTTATAATGTTGTTTCCTCATCCTTCCTTTTGTTTCATTTAACAGACAAACCCTGCTGAGTTCTTCAATTCCAACTTGTGATGTCATGTGGTGATACAGAAGGTGTTCCAATGTGTTTTTTAAACCCCAGATGTGAAATCAAGATTCAGGTCAGGAGTACCTCCTTGGAGGAGAAAGCCTCAGCAGCGAAAACCCCACACGCTCCAGGACTTAAAGCGGAGACAGCCTTTTTCTTGGGTGAAAGAGCTAAATTCGTGATGTTTTGTGAATCCACTTTTGTTATGCGGTTAGTTGCATATTTCAATATTTAGAGAAAGAATGAGGTTTACCACAGAGTTCTTTGTATTCAGATCTTGGTGTGTGCACATTTCATGGGGACTGGGACAATGGTGCAGGCAATACAGTACCCGTTTAAAAAATAATCTGCTCACCAAGGACACAGGCTCCCTCAAAGAAACTCACACTTTCTTTACACACTCCATTGTCATTTTTTTTACTCTTGAAAAGTACACCATGACCTTTTATTTATAATCAAAACTAGGGCTGTCAGTTTAACGCGTTAATTAGATTAATTAATTACACTGCTAATTAACGCGTTATAAAAATTAACGCAATTAATTATGAGCGGCAATTCAATAGACCCTTTTTCTGTTAGTAAACAAAGGCGCGGTTGCGCGCGCAGCTGGCAACAGAAGCATGGCAGAACTCCGCTACTCCTCAGTGTATGCAAAGGGACTTTCGTCAAAAGATCGCGAATGTTACCTCAACAAGCTGACTTTGGCAAATGGTGTCCGACTGCCAGATCCTAATGCGATCAGTGAGTGGCTGGATGATGTTAGCAAGTGGCCTAATATACAGAGGCCAGATATTTATACTTATTTAATAGAGAAACCCAGTGTGTACACGAGGGAGAAATTGCGAGCCTATAAGTCACTGGACGCCTACGAATATGTTGTCTGTGGTCATGTACAGGACGTGAAATACCATGACATAGATTCAGAGTTTTGTGTGCTAAAATTCAAAGTTCTTCCTAGTCAAAGGAAAGGACACAGGACATAGGACGTAGGGAATGTCTGAGTTGAGCCGTTATGCTGTTACTATGTTATGTTACAGTTATTTCCTTACCCATTTAGTCATTAAATCATATCCCCAATGCTGATTATTATAGATAAATCATGTCTTTGTCTAATGGTAACAACATGTATGGAAAAGGGTGTTAACATCATAAACTAAAATATGGAACAGCCTGAGTGATGAACTAAAACACTGTTCAAACTTTAAGCAGTTTAAAAAATTATACAAATCTTGTATTCTGAGTCGTTATAGTGATGCAATGTTGTAATGGTTAGTATATTAAATTAGTATAAATGGCTTATCTGTGGACATTGTAAATATAAGTTATATAGTAAAACCGGATGTGACGAAGATGGTTCAGAGGAAACCGGACATTATTAATGTTTAAGTGACTGTAAGGGGCGGGATTCAAAAAGTTAACACTTCTTCCCATAACCCTTTGAGATATGTTTACTTCTGTAAAGAAATGATATTAATATGTCTACACGTACATGTATACGTGTAATGTATTATGTATTGTATATTGACTTTGTGACATACTCACAAGTCATTACATGTTAAGTACTGTACAGTGGTGTAGAAAAATATAGATTTTTGCAGCTCCTCTTTTATCTTTAAATGTTCAGCTCGTAGTGCGTCACACTCCTGTCGCAGGTTGACGTAGTCTGCCTGAAGTTGACTCTGTCTCAGGTTCAGATCATCATACACTGTCTTTGGAACTGGGAGATCCTCTTCACCTTTAAGATAGAAAAGTGAATAATTAGTACGTGGTGCAACCAGTGCAGTAAGTTTAAGTTGTAAGTGCATTCCAGGTAGTTATACGATTTAAGCAAAGAAAGAACATTCTTGGAAGGGATGGGTTTTCAAGAATTTCATCTTACAATCAATAAGTTGATTGTAAGATGAAATATATTAATACCGGGACAATGATCCAGGCTGCATTCTTGTTCTTCTTCTTGGTTTAGAAGAAACAGAACTTGCTGAAGTGTTAGCTCTGTCTGCTCACTTCATTTTCCTATGGTACCTAACAAACAAAATATCGGAAATTAAATTAGCAAACATTAAAGTGCAACACAGGACAACATTTATATGCACAAGCAGATTCATACCTAACCATTAAATAACCATAAATAAATAAATGAACAGTACAGTACAGAAGAGTCAAGTCAGAGTGCTAAGATTGCACTAAGATGCTTAGATAGTGTCAGTAATAAAAGCAGCAGATGTAGTGCTTATGCAAGAGAAAACAAACTAAAAGGGGGAAAAAATGAGAGGGGGATAACTTTAATTACTCTTAACCTGCCCATCTTTGAATGAGGATTCTGGCTTTGTTTTCTGTACGAAAATACAGAAGGCACGAAATCAGGACTACCTGCAAATGTACATGTTTATTTACTAGCCTAGCCTGCTAGCTGCTAACCAAGCCTAACACCAGCTTATCAAAATTCAGCTACATTTCATTATTAATTTACATCATACAGACACTCACTAATGTAAACCGGGCTTTCCAGCTAAATAGACAACCTTACCTGATATAAAGTGGGCGCTGCAGACGCGAGCATTTCTGATTATTGTTTTCATTCCAGTCAACGCGTTTGATCGCCTGCAGCCACAGACGGCGCCTGTTGCTTTGAAATGGTCGTGATCCTCTTGGAATCCGGTAAAACTTTAGTCCGCCGGTAGAATATCGGTTTTGGCAACCATACACACAACAGCCAGACATTTTTCCTGGAATTGGAAGCTGGAATGTGCTCGAAAAGTTCGCGTCTCTATCTAAATGAATGGAGAATAACGCCACTTCTGTTGCCAACTGCGTGCGCAGCTTTTTTTGTCACCGCCCCCATAAAAGGGTCTATGCGCGCGCATTTTAAATTTGGCGTGCGGGGCCTTTGAACGGCGAGTTTATTGATAAAAACGTGACGGAGCAGGTCCCTCTTGTCCCTGGACAGCGATGACACGATGAGAAATGCCGTGCTACCATTGGTCGGCGTACAGAGACGAATGCACTTCTAATAGGGGGGAGCATGTGAAGACACACAAGCCCGTTTCCCTATCCCTAACCATTTTCAATTCCCATAACCTCTCCAGCGTGTTCTGTCGCGACTAAGGGTGCACAATTAGAAGTTTTGACTGTCAGTTTTGCCCATCACGCTAAATCACGCTAAACCCGATCATTTACTCACCCCGCGCTGCTGCCTCCTCCCTCCTCCCGTGGTGTGATGGTCCTCCTCACGGGTTCCGGGGCTCATGTGAGCCATGAGTAATTTTCCCGGGCAATTATTTGTATTCTCTGTATATTTGAAGCCTTGTATATTGTAATGACTCCAGTCTTCTCTTAGTCTCCAATTAACTTTATTAAACAGAAGTTCGGACTCACTCAACATTAACAGTCCAACACACACCCACACCTGTCCCACGCATGCGCCCAGCAGCCAACCCCTTAAAGGCACAGACACCATTAACCCAGGTCATTACAATATTATTTATTGACGTTGCATGAAAGCTGCTGTACGCGCTCACCTTTTGGCACCAGAAATATTTGCCATGTAATAGTGGAATGGTGTAAATGAGCTTTCCAATGAATGTTACATAATGTAGGAGGGGGAATGGGGGTCTGCCAGCAGTCTTGTCATGTTTACAGTGGAGACAAAGAGAGTGAGTGAAAAACTTAGACTTAAAGGGGAAGTCTGCATTCTTTTCACTGTACCACTATAAATCACACGTTTGACACCTTTTTTGCACTGTGGGAGAGCACAATAAACCACCTAAAAAAATTATTTAAAAAATGCGATTAATTAGATTAATTTTTTTAATCGCCTGACAGCACTAATCAAAACAGTACAGTTCTGTAGAGTATACTATTTATACTGATTTTATTCTATTTGTTTGGCCTGGAAAATAACTTTTATTCATTTTATGTCAAGACATTTTAAATACAAAATCTTGTCACATCAAATACAGACTTCAGAATTCAGAACGGTAAGCCAGTATAAAGGAGTTGTGGAACTAATCTGTAAAGCTGGGCTTACACTGTAAACTCAACGGCCCTGTCGCCGCTGTCTGAGCACAGAGTAAAACAGACTTTACCCTGTACAGGTTGTGGGTACAATGTTTCTGATTTGTTCGTCAGTTTGTTGTGACTGGGCTTTAATTTTAAGTAGGAACTTTTTCCAAAATGAGTACTTAATTTTGCGTACTCGCCAATACCGAGTATGGAGACCTTTACTCAACATTATTTTTACAGGGGCTCTATTATAGAGGTAAATCTATTTAATTTAGTAGAATTTTTATAGTAAAGCCTACTTTTTCATCTTAGAATACTTAGTTGACAGGGTGCTTTAAATTTCTACTGAAATGACTGTAGTTGGGTGTCATTCCAATATAATTTATTTGGCTAGGCCCATGACTTTAATATTTAGCATGTCTTTGCTGCAGTGTTGTATAGTAACGAAGTAATAATACTTCACTACTGTACTTAAGTACATTTTGGGAGACTTTGTACTTTACTTGAGTTTAAAAAAAAAAAGATAACTTTTACTTTTACTTCACTACATTTTCGAATTTAATTGCATACTTTTACTCCGATACATTTTCAATGTGCCGTTTAGTTACTCGTTACAAAAAAACCTCTACTGACTGAAGGAAGTCAGGACGTGCCTGGGCTTGTTCGCTACTTGACATGACAATCAGCCTACACCTGTTGGTTCATGCAGCTAGTTTAATCAATCAACATCCCTGATGGAAGAGGAGACAGCATCCACGTCGGCTACAAATGAAGGGGGACCTGATGATGAGCATCCCTGGCCGTACTTAAACACAATGTTCTCTTACGCTGATATGAAGGATTCGTCCTATCGAATGAAGTGCCTCTTGTGCCTTCCAAGAAACGTGGAAATCCTATCTTACAGAAACTCCCCGTCCAACCTCAAGAAACACATCGAGCTAAGTTCTAGATTCATGAAATTGTTAGCGTCTGTATTCCAATTTCAGTAACCATAGCATGGACATTCTCAAGGTGAAACCTTGAGCATAACATGTAGAAATGAACTTTGTGCGACATTGTTTCGGTTACACAAAGCGTATGTGACGCTTTTTCGGCTCAAGGGAAGGCATAGCTGTAGGCTAAGTGTAACGAATGAGAAAGGGCACACGAGTTCAAAAGGACAAAAAATAACATTAACATGTGCCTACTTTTAAAAATTTAAACAAGCGCTGTGTGTTTGTGCTATTTAAGTAACAAAGCAAGGGTTAGCTTCAGACTGCCTTTGCTTCATACTTTTACTTGTACTTTTAATTACATTACTTGAGTACATTTATTTTTACATTACTTGTCATACTTAAGTACAAGAAGTTCCAGATACTTTAAGACTTTTACTCAAGTAACATTTCAGTCAGTGACTTCGACTTTTACCAAAGTCATTTTTGGGAGAGGTACCTATACTTTGACTAGAGTTTGATTTTCCAGTACTTTATACAACACTGCTTTGCTGACTGTTCTTTTAAAAGCTCTGAACTCGCTCTATTCAGCTACAAAATGTTGTCAGTTACAATAAGTCGCAATACACGTACAAGCAAAGAATCGCCTGCGCCACTTAGCAACGTTAGCATGCTATTATTGTAAACACAAACACTGTGCTGACATCGTTTGTGAACAATAAAAAACGCTTTTAAGAGTCGTATATTTTCATAGATCATGTGACAATCACATGTGATTAAAGGGATAGTGTGTTATTTTTTTTAATGTGAATCTGTCTGGCGTCCCCTTCAGCACTGACAGTGTCCTCTGAGCCGAATTCTGCTCCGGTTCTGGAGCTCACGAAAGTAGGTCCGGTAAGTTAGCGGGGACATTTAATCCCTCAGCGCATCCAATTCAAAGTCCTCCTCATGACTTACAAAGCCCTCCATAACCTGGCTCCATCATACCTCTCTGACCTCCTGCACCGCCACACCCCATCCCGCTCCCTCCGCTCCTCCGACGCCAACATCCTGTCTCTCCCCTACAGGACTAAGCTCCGAACCAGGGGTGACAGAGATTTCTCCGTTGCTGCCCCCACCCTCTGGAACTCACTCCCACAACCTATCCGTGACTGCTCTGACCTCCCCACCTTCAAAAAACTGCTCAAGACTCACCTTTTTAAAACTGCTTTTAATGTTTCTTAATGTTTAATGTTTGTTTGATTGTCTATTGTTTTATTACTTATTTTACCTTCTGTTCAGCGTCTTTGAGTGTCTTGAAAAGCGCTTTATAAATAAAATGTATTATTATTATAAAGCTTGTTTTTCTTTTCAAAACAATATTTGTCCAAAAAGTTATATATTTGCGTCACAAACAGTTGTCCGCGAAAAATTCAGCAGTCTAATTCGCATGGTGCTATTTTCTCTCGAGTCGTATCACTGCGCGCCTATTAGTATCATGAGCCTGTTCACTTGTAAGCGGATGTTTACAAGTGAACAGGCTAATAATAATAATAGGTGCGCAGTGATATGAAAAAAAGGCAACCAAAAACAATGGGATAATGGGGTAAGACCAAGCAGAGCCGTAATCCGAACAGAAGAAACAAAAACACTTGCCCTAAGTATATTGTATAAGTATACGGTCCAAAGCCCTCTTGAAAAAGATTGTAGGTTTGGGTCAGAGCACTTGAAATGTGTTTGAGACAGTTTATCTGGGCTGAAAAATCACTAGAGCTCTTCCTCCTCTCAGACGACCTTCACAAAAAGAGCAATTTCTCCAGACGCTGTGGTGTATCGAGAGGGAACAGGGTGAAGACGAGTTCAGGAAGCTCTCTTTCTCTCTTTCTCTCTCTCTCTCTCTCTCTCTCTCTCTCTCCCTATCTCTGTCTATCTCTCCGGGGCAGGCCAGGGCAGCTGAGGTAAATGTACCAACAAAAGAATCAGATCAAAAGGTGGAAGCTGTTTACGATTTTAATATTCTAGACTAGATAAAATTGTCCCTTTTAAAGTATATTTGGTTTGAAAAGTTGCTGTTTTTATTTGGAGTATTTCAGATAACTAGGGCACAGACAAATGGGACATACTTTACTACTCTCAGTAAGCCAGACCAAGCAATCAGTCCATAAAGTGGGGCGTCCATTCACAGCCACTTAATCACATGTCTTTCAAATGCAGAAGACGCCTCCTCTCAATATTTAAATTCTTATACTTAAGATTGATAGTTTAGACCTTTGCTTGTCGATTCTACAGAAATCTGTTTCTCAATCCTTTGTGTTTGTTTTGACATTTTTATTTTCCAGATTGGCTAATCACCTGTCAGTCCTGTCAATCACACCCATAGGTAATTGTTGGTAATTGGTTGTTTACTTATTTTTAGGAACTGTCCATGTTAATTTCATTTTCTGGCTAAGCAGTTTGTCGAGATTTTGTAGTAGTTCATTCTTCCCCCTAAAAATTAAATTAATGTTTTATGATGTATCTTAAACCTTGATTGAAGAACCTTCTCAAACTGTGATGTTGAACCGTGGCACATAAACAAGCATCTAGGTTCATCATTAGTCACAGGCAGTGGTTTCCACATGGGGTTGTGGAAATTGGTGTAGCACAATTGGATGAGAAACAAAAGGTCTTGAGTCAAACAATTGTCTGTGTGGTGTTTTCTGTTACAAGAGAGTGAGGAGAGTAGATCAGGGAAAGAGAGGGAGAGCATGGGGCAGTCCCACTGTGGGCTGTATACAGACACACACAGAGGCGTAGGAGTGAACAATGAGGGGAAGAGTGAGCAGTGAGGGGAGGAGTGAATGGTGTTGATTGAGGAGTTAACAGTGAACAGTAGGGGGAGGAGGGAACGGTGTGAATGGAGGAGTGAACAGCGAGGGAAGGAGTGAACAGCGATCGGAGGAGTGAACACTGAGCAGAGGAGTGAACACGGGGCGGAGGAGTGAACACTGAGCGGAGGAGTGAACACTGGGCAGAGGAGTGAACAGCGAGCGGTGGAGTGAACACTGAGGGGAATAGTGAACACTGAGCGGAGGAGTGAACTGCGAGCGGAGGAGTGAACACTGAGCGGAGGAGTGAACACTGACGGGAGGAGTGAACTGCGAGCGGAGGAGTGAACACTGAGCGGAGGAGTGAACACTGACGGGAGGAGTGAACTGCGAGCGGAGGAGTGAACTGCGAGCGGAGGCATCTGGAAGAGGAATGTGGATTTGGACTAAAACCTTGGCGTCTGATCATTTTGAAATTATGTTAAAGAATGTGTTAAATATATTTAGCTATTACAATGGTTCACTGTGTTCTTCCAGTCCGAGCTGGATAAAATATTTTGCCCCTGATAATTGCTTTCTCCTTCTGGTTCTCATCAAACAAAATGCCTTTTAAAATGTATTTAGCAGTATCATTCAACATTTTCTTCAAATAGCTGCTTTTACAACAGAGGATGGAAATGATAATAGTCTAAACACAACTAATTAATTTTAAACAGTTTGCAGTGGTCCAAATGTATTCCTCACTTACCTTATGCATTCAGAGTCTAATTATTCACCACGATAAGGTTATAAGTGCTTTTGACAAGTTTCAGTGGACAGCACAGAGTTTCTGTGTCAGTGCAACGCCAAAAACAACTAGCGCTAACCACACACTTCCTGATTATCAGACAGTATAACTGTTTATAGTTTGATGCAGACACACAAACAGCCGACTTATTTTGAACTCGTACAAGACATCTGTACTGGAAAAAATATGGAAAAAATTGGGTACAGGGCCATTAAGTTGCCGTCTGTCTGTGGTCACTCTTGCGTCATTATCTGTGGGCAAACCTAGCAATTCTGATGTCCTGCAATTTTCCCATATTGACAGCGAATCATGACTCCTGTACTGTTTTGTGAAGCTGCGGCTGTCAGTTCCAATGGGTCCTCTGACAGCTGTCATTTGAGCGAGCGAGCAGCTGCAGTGATGTGTCTCAGCATGTGTGTACAGCGCAGGGCCAGGAGAGGAAGGCTGACACACACTACCTGCCAGCCATGTCAGAGGAGAGGGACTGGGAGATCGACTATACATGGTGTTAAAGTGTTTATGATGACGATGACGATCATGCGGTGGAACATTTGGAGATTTGGAGATGTAGACAGACTAATAATTAAGAACATAACATAACGTACAGCTCTGGACAAAAAATAAGAGACCACTGCATTATTTTCTGAAATCAGCATCTCTACATGTATTACAGCCATTCCATTCCAGCGTCTGTTGAATTCCAACACAAACACAAAGCTGAGCTACTTCAGTTCTTGCACCAGGAGTAGAATAAAGTCACCCAAGAACAATGTGAAAGACTGGGACTCAACCAGGTTTGAACCAAGACTAAACCAGGTTAAAAGGGACTAAACCAGGACTAATCTAGGACTAAACCTGGTCTGAACCAAGACTAAACCAGGTCTAAACTAGGACCCAAGAACAATGTGAAAGACTTGTGGAGAGCATGCCAAGACGCATGAAAGCTGTGATTAAAAATAAGGGTTATTGCACCAAATATTGATTTCTGAACTCTTCTTAAGTGTAAACATTAGTATTATGTGTTTTAAAATGAATTTGATCTTGTTTCTTTGCATTGTTTGAGGTCTGAAAACGTGTATCTTTTTTGTTATTTTGACCATTTGTCATTTTCTGCAAATAAATGCTCTAAACAATAATATTTTATTTGGAATTTGGGGGAAATGTTGTCAGTAGTTTATAGACTCAAACAAAAACGTTCCTTTTCCCCAAACACATACCTATAAGTAGTAAAATCAGAAGATTTTTCAGAAAATCTTTTTTTTTTCCAGAGCTATACATATACATAACATATTTGGATTAGTTTTGTCTTATTTTTCTATAAAGAAATTAATGCTGTTTTCAAACTCCATTCTGGTATCAGCTGATATCGAAATTGATATTTTCATAATATACATCTCACGGTACGATATTGATTGTGATATTTTGTGTAGACTAACAAAAGTGAATATGCTACTTTTCTGTCATAATGCAAATAATCAAGATGTAACCATTTTAATAACAGTTATTTCATCATGTAGATTGGACAGAAACAGAGCAAAGGATCGTGGTATATCTAGTTCTCTCTATTTTTAGCTGTGGCTGCACCTTCACAATCAATTTAAGCAAAGAAAAAAAAGTTTCTTTGTTTACAAACAAAGGCCCTGACTGTCTCATGCACACTCTGCTTTAAGGGCGAGAGTTGGCTTTTGATTGACAGGTAGGACAATGCGCAGGAGGAGCTCTACACAGGGAGGAAGAGCTGACTGGCACGTATAATGAGAAACAGCCTACTGCAGAACCAGCACATGCGCTTGATCTAATATGTGTGTCTGTCAGAAAAAGCAGGACAATACTCAAAACATCACACGCATCGCTCACCAATATGTTTCCTTAAACATATACCAGTTTATATATAGCTTCAATGCCCGTATAATGCAGAACTGTATGTTTCTGTACCACCACCGAAGGTTGTTTGCACTATACTTTGTGCTCAGTCAGTCAAATGAGTGAGCTGCAGTGGAAGTCTGGAGCTTAGACAGACAGAGATACAGTTTAATCAGGGCATTGTTTGTGGTAATAATATCTTCCAGATCAGCTATACTGCATACTAGTATTTAGAATCTACCCAAGTAAAGTACAGATTAGGGATGCAAATTATCGGTTAATTCATTAACTGATAGTTGATTGACCTTATCGGTCGATTAACGATTAACTGATAAGCGGCGTTTTTCACCTGAATTTTAGTGTTTCAATAGGGTCTTTAAGAATATAAGCTATAGTATACATAACACTGAGTCATAAATATATCATAGTATTATTATATTGTATATTCCTCAATTCATTATTCCTTAGTAAAAAGCAGACAAATGTATTGATGCTGAATAACAAAATACAGTAATCCCTCGCTCTATCCAATTTTTTTTTTTTAATAGTATAACTTTTTTTTTTTTTATAGAGTAACATTGTGTTCTGTCCTGATTGGCTAAGAGACTAGACCAGGACTGAACGTGGACTGGACCAGGTCTGGACCTGGACTGGACTTGGACTGGACCTGGACTGGACCTGGACTGGACCGGGACTCGACCGGGACTCGACCGGGTCTAGACCTGGACTAGACCAGGATTAAACCACCACGTGCCGTGGTTTCGCCGCGCCCCGCGCTCCGAGCCGCAGGCCAGCCGCGCGGGGCTCGGGGCTCGGGCCGCGGCGAAACCAGCAGCGGCACGCATTCCGGGTTAGATCTCGCCTCGCGCGTACACCCGGGGCTGCTGAGCAGTGCCGTTGGCGCCTGCGGTCGGCTGTGAGTCGAGCTCGGCGCAGCGCGGTTGCCTTGTTTCATGACCACGCGGGTGCGCATGTCCGCGTGTCCGCGGTTAGCGGTTAATTACAATTAATGCATTTTGATCGACCAACGTCTTAATCGACAATTAACCGTTAATCGATTAATTGTTGACATCCCTAGTACAGATACCTATACAGAAATGTGACACACCACTTTTTAATGTAATTTAACTTAATTATTGAATGGTTATATGGACTTTTTGTTATAAAAGCATTTCCATTTTAACAAAGTATAATTCTGCACTAAATCTGACCTGCCCTGAAACTCCACACCACAGTGATGGGGGAGGGCTTAGCTTAATGTCATGCAAATAAGCTCTGAAGGCCTGGAAAAGAGACTTTTTAGAGAACCATTTTCTCAAGATCGTTATTCAGAGATGTCCCGCGTTCCAACGGCCACAACTTCTTCAAATGTCGACAGATTTCCATCTGTAAGGCATCGTTGGAAAGCTTAGAAGCTATACTTTCAGAGAATAACTCAAAACGCCTCCGGCACCACTTGTGTTCTATTTGGCCGCGGTCGGTCACATGTATACTTAAAAATGGTGCTTTACTACTTTTACTTTTACGTTTAACCACTGCATTTGCAACACAGCAATTGTTTTACTGTATTACAATTTAACCACAACTTTAGACCTTTTTTATTCTGTTCAGAAACTCATTTTTTGCCGCCACAGTGGGTCAGAAAGGCTAGTTTTTCTGTTTAACCCCCTGTGTTGTGTCCCTTGTTGTCCTGTCTGGCTTCTCACCATGTAGTGAGTGGTAATAGCAGTTTAAGGAGCTCTGATGATGGAGAGGCTTCACACCGGGCCCTGTCAGCACTGCTGGCTCAGTAGGTGACTGTGGAGAGCTCCTGCCATCTGCTCCACTGCCTGTCCTTTGAATCCATCACTCCAAAAATACAGCTCCAACTGACTAAACACAACACTGTCCCACTAGGTTTTAAGGTCCTTATTATTTATTATCCTGCCTTTTCCAGCTTCTTGACACATATTATGCATTATTTGTATTGTTATTTGCCTTTAAACCTGCTGAGCATATTTGCTTTGGCATTTCATATGCTCTTCTCCCTCGGCTAGGTTTTAAGGGTAGAGCACCATCTACTAGCAGCAGATGTAATGAATGTAAATTGGCAGCAGGAATGCTCAGAATTAGACCCTGACCAATTAGAGGTGTACAAAAATAAATCTCATTTAATTTGGTGATACAGTATCAATATTGTGTTGATATTGCGAGTCGCTGTATCAATATACCGTGTTTTGTGACAGCGCAAATCTGGCCATATACGTGTATTTTTTTTAGATATCAGTGTGGTCAGAACTAAACATGATCAGGCAATCAGATTGGGTTTTTTGTGACGTATGTGAAATGAAGGACCTCATACTAGGGATGTCAACAATTAATCGACTTACAATTAATTGTCGATCAAGCCAAACAAAGTGCATTGATTGTAACTAATCACTAGAGGGTGCTGCTCTGGAATGTGAACACGAGATGCGAACCCACTCACGAGAAAGACCATAGCGTTACATCATGTAACCCTTTCCTCTCTAGATGTTGCCATACAACTCACAGTAGAGCTGGACCTAGAAACATATATTTTTGAAATTATAAAAGCATGTAACTTACATGCTGCGCGGGTGCGCGTGTCCGCACACCCGCGGTCACGAAACAAGGCAAAGAGCCGCAATTCTGGTTTAGACCTGGTCTAGTCCTGGGCAGGGCGCACCACGCTCATTCAACGGCACTGCCACATCCAGGGAGGCGACGCGTACCAACCCCTTGGAGAAGTGCACGACACGTGCACCACCGGCGCGAGGCCGCGCGTACACCAGGACTGCGAGCACGAAATCGGTCCGCGGCGCCCAGACTGCGTACTCTCAGCCCGAGCCACAAACCAGCCGCACGAAACCAGCAAAGAGCGGCACGTGGTGGTTTAAACCCGGTTTAGTCCTAGACCTGGTCCAGTCCTGGTTTAGTCCAGGTCCAGTCCAGGTTTAGACCTGGTTTAGACCTGGTCTATACCTGGTTTAGTTCTGGTCTAGACCTGGTTTAGTCCACGTTTAGTCCTGGTCTAGTCTCTTAGCCAATCAGGACGCAGAACACAATGTTACACTATTAAAAAAATGTTACACTATAAAAAAAAATTGAAAAAACAAACAAACAAAAAATCCACGAAACAGTGAGGGTGCGAACAGTGAACCGCGATAGAGCGAGGGATTACTGGGATTACTGTATTTATTCAGCATCAATACATTTGTCTGCTTTTTACTAAGGACTAATTAATTGAGGAATATACAATATAATAATACTATGATATATTTTTGACTCAGTGTTATGTATACTATAGCTTATATTCTTAAAGACCCTATTGAAACACTAAAATTCAAGTGAAAAACGCCGCTTATCAGTTAATCGTAAGTCGATCGATAAGGTCAATCAACTATAGAGAAATGAATTAATCGATAATTTGCATCCCTACCTCATACGTTATCTGATATTGTATTGTATCGTAGAGAAAGACGAGAAAGTGTGAGGAGAGGGAGGGTGAGCAGGGGAGCGGTCAGATGGCTCCACACACACAGAGGCAGAGACTGGACTTTCAGTCAAATTATGCAGATTTAAGTTAAAACTTGAAACGTGAGGACGCGTGAACACCTGTGGCCCTGACTCAGATCTTTCACCTAAACAAGAGAGCGGTGACACACCTTCAGCTACCTGTCGATTAAAATGCACTCGCCTCATTGAGATCGTGTTTAGATCACAATGTCACGCTCTTTAGACTTTTGGCACAGCCCTACTCTGCAGTCCTGGGCACACATTGAAAGGGGCAGCATAAAAAATGGTAGTGAATATTGCTCAGCCACTGGAATGGCCCATCACAATTTCTTTTTCCCTAAGCATAAAGACCAAATGAAAACTGGCCGTAAGTTGTTTAATATCTTTGATCAACCACTAGAACTGGGCGGTATGACCAAAAATTGATATCAAAATTATACCGGTATCATGGTATTTGATGTTTTTTTGTTTTTTTTCATGCATGACTTGGTGTTAACCCCATTTCCTAATAATTTAGAGAATAATTACTGCAGTAAATTTGACTTGGTAAAACATATCTGGGTCCAGTGCTTTAATCATCAACCTTTCTCAACAGGACTAAGTGGTACCATGTCTAAATTGATAGTAGTAGTGTTGGTAATATCGTTCCACCGTTTGCTTTTCTTGTCATAGGCAGTCCCCTTAGCAAACGCGTCTTTGATCAGCATCAGATTTTTTTAAAAATCAATCAATCAATCAAACAATATTTATAAGGCGCTTTTCATACAAAATTGTAACACAAAGCGCCTTACAGTGGTCAAGGATTAGAAGATTGACCTTTATTGATCTCGCACAGGAGAAGTTGTTTCTATATTTGACCCGGGGACCATCCCCATGATTTTGTTTTGTTATTTAGGCTTGGTCAGGCCCTAAGATGGAGGACTCTACCCATGGCGCATGTTTAGGTTGGTGGGGGAAACCGGAGTGCCCGGAGGAAACCCACCCAGACACGGGGAGAACATGCAGTCTCCACACAGAAAGGCCCGGGCAACCCGAACCTTCTTGCTGTGAGGCATGAGTGCTAGCCACTCAGCCATTGTGCTGCCAGGAAGAAGAAAAAAAAAGCAAAGCTGAAGTTCTTCCACACAACTGACACGGCTCCTCTTTTCAGTATAAGTTCCTCTGTTTCTAACAACAACGTCCATGTTGTTCACCGCTCAACACACACTGTAGCCGTGTCCCAATTTGAGGGTTATTGATCCGTCTGTGTAATTTGCGTGGTGCGTGTTGTTAGCATTAGCGTTACCAGCGTGTCTGGGCGCAGCAAGCGGCTCTGTGGACTTTTGCAGCCTTCGGAGCCGCCGACAATGCGGCCGAAAAAGCAGCGGAGGCGAATTGGGACATACCTTAGGCTTCCATCGCTCTCATGCCACTGCAAAACAGTTCCCCCGGAGCGACTTTCTGCCGCTCTGTGTTCCCGACGTTTTGTACGCACACACTCACCAGTATTGCGGTAAATGAAAAATTCATATCATAAAAAAAAACGTTAAAAAAACACCGGTATTCTGTATGAACCGGTATACCACTTCCTCCCTCTCATTTACTTGGTTGCGTTGTGATGCCATGACTGCGCCCTAGGCTAACACTTACATGCTGCATCTGCTCCTTTGAACTGTGGTCTTAAAATCCCATTTGGGTCAGATGTGTTATCAAACTCCTCTCCTGACTGCGATGAGGACGCGCTTTCACATCCTCTCTTACTTTTGTGTTGTGCATGGTGTAAATCCCATCGGCTAACGCTCTATAATGAAACAATCATTCAGGCGCACAGTAATCATCACCCTGCACCCCTCGATGAACAAACAAGTCTTATGTTTGGCTAGCACTGGATTCAGCAGCAAAGTATGCACATGTGTGAGCCTATATAGTGACAGAGCACAGCTGGAGGTGCTGTGTGCAAAGACTGGTAAAGGAGAAGCAGACAGCCATGTTTGAGAGAGGGGCCCATGGCGAACGGCTGATTAGTTGCGACAGCTTGTGTGGATGGAAGTAATTACACACCAGATACAATAATGGAGATGTCAATCCCTGTTTCACTCAAGTAAACTGAAGAAGTGTGGGAGAAGTGGACTTTTCACCATAGTCAAATTTCAAACTTGATTTCGATACTAAGGAATGGTCATAAAAGCACTCTTTCTTTAGCATTAAATCATGGTACTTTTTTTTATATTTCCATCTGGTCTTAGATCACTGTAATGCTTCAGTCATCCAGGTAAATTCCAGAGTGGTCCATGTGCATGAGTGGCGCAGATTGGTAGCCTTGCTTTTGTCAGCCTGCCCTAGGGCAACTGTGGCTACAGTCTTACCACTAGGGCTCGGCGGTATACCGGTTTGTACCGAATACCGGTGTTTTGTTTTTTTTTAATTATATGAATTTTTCATATACCACAATACCAGTGAGTGTGTGCGTACAAAACGCCGGGAGCACAGAGCAGCGGAACGTCGCGCCGGGGGACTGGGACACGGCTACAGTGTGTGTTGAGCGGTGAACAACATGGACGTTGTTGCTAGAAACAGAAGAACTTATACCGAAAAGAGGAGCCGTGTCAGTCGTGTGGAAGTACTTCGGCTTTAAAAAATCTCACGCCGATCAAACAGCCGTATTCTGTAAATGTCGTCGGGCTAAAGTTGTAGCCGCAGGAGGTGACACGAGCGATCTGCTTCACCACCTCCGTCACAAACATGTCCTGGAATATGAAGAATGCACGAAACTAAGATCTGCATCCTCTTCCACGTCTGCACGGAACGTTCAAGTTGGCACTGCAACACAAAACGCCACTCACTCACATCACGCGTTTGCTGAAGGGACTGCCTACGGCAAGAAAAGCAAACAGTGGAACGATATTACCAACGCTATTACTGTCCACTTCGCCAAAGACATGGTACCACTTAGTCCTGTTGAGAAAGGAGCTTCAAGGAGATGATTAAAGCACTGGACCCAGATATGTCGAATTTACTGCAGTAATTATTCTCTAAATTATTAGGAAATGGGGTAAACACCAAGTCATGCATAAAATAAAAAATACCGTCAAATACTGTGACACTGATATAATTTTGAAAAATACTGTGATATCAATTTTTGATCATACCGCCCAGCTCTACTTATCACCACCAAGTGTATTTGTATTTATTTTGACCTCCATTTGCTGTTGAAGCAAAGCTATTCTTTCTGTAGTAATTTTTATCATTTATTCATTGGGCATATACATGAATACTTAACAATAACAAAAAAATTAATGGATAATGCATTGGGTGTCTTGAAAATAACTACATACATCCAATGGTTAATTAATTAATAATGGATATTGATATCAGCTCAAAGAAAAGAAAAATCAATATTGGACTATCTCTATTGAACACATGATGGGCAAAACTGTAGAGCAGGTCTGGAGATGGTGTACGATGGCTGAGGTCTTTTGAAACATTAATATTTTGGGGTGTTTCATTCAAATGATGCTTGTTTTCTTTGTATTTATGATCAGCTGCGGCAGCATCAGAGCTCTGCGCCAGGTTCATAAATACCACACGCCCTTCGGTGTATGCACATATAACACACACAGAGTTGATAAATGAGGGACGTTGTGTTTGATGGAGTAAACACACACACTTTTCCATTGAAATAGCTACTCAACTTACGAAAAATTCACGTTACGAAACCACTTCTGGAACGAATTAATTTCGTAAGGTGAGGTACCACTGTATCTTGCAATGAGCTGCGTCTGTTTTCTGTTTGTCTGTCTGTACTGTATGTGTGAGTGTAACTGTCACTGCGTGCACATGGTACTCGGCGGGTGGTCTGTCCTTAGATCCCAGTGCACATGAAGCTCGTGTAATCGGATAATGGTCAGCGACCTGGCCGGCTCCGCTACGCTATGTGGCGCTGTAGTCCAAATACTTCCGGGTGATGGCTACTCAATAAAAACACAACAAACTATGTGGCGGTATACAAAGATGGCGCTCGAGGAGTTTGACGGAGCAGCATTGGTTTACGTGTTGTGCATTCTTTCTTCGCAGCCATGATTTCGTCTGACTTTTCCGGCAACAATCGCTACTGCCTCCTCCTGCCACTTCCGGGTGAAATCCCTGGCGAAAATTCCCGTGCATGCGCAGTACGCCAATCCGATCCGATATCGTGCACAAGGAGGCACCAAGCAGATTACTATCGGTCTAAGCCAGGGGTTCCAGTCGGATTCAGGAAACCAATCCCTATACGATCCTTATCCTGTGCACATGAATTCGATACGATCCCAATCCGTTTGCAATCGGATTACACTCGTCCATGTGCACGCAGCCTGTGTTTTTAAGCTGCGGGCAGTGAACCCAAGACAAATTTCCCCTTGGGGACAATAAAGTTTATCTTATCTTATCTTAGCTCAGAATGCTCTGTTCCTCCTTGTGATGCCATCAGGTCATAAGTTTAAGCCTCAGTCATATGGTTTTACTCTACAATACATTACAACAACCACAAGCTATTGCCATTTATATACAGGGAGTCCTCGGGTTACGACGTAGATCCGTTCTTAAGACGCGTCGTAACCCGAATTTCGTCGTAAACCGGATTTTGCCTTTGATCTTCCAACCAAAGCACCAATAACCTTTCCATCTCAATAATTAGACCACTACGCTGCTTGGTTATCACTGCCGCTTTCATAGGAGTAGATCAGAGCCCACATCAGGTACTTCCGCCCACATTGGGCACGCACACGAGGCTGTCTTCTTCTCCCTACAACCACAACAGAGCGTATTCTGCCGCCGTGCGCCACGCGCCGTTCGTGTTTGTTTACATCTCTTACCACGCTAAACCGCGTAAGACGGAATGACGCGTAATATATACATATTTTTTTTAATGGGGGCGCGTTCGTAACCACGAAACGTCGTAACCCGAGACCGTCGTAACCCGAGGACTCCCTGTATAAAAAAAATGCTTTTGTTTTACTCTTTGTTCAGTTGAAATTGCCACAGAAAGTCAAAAATGCAAACACTAACGCAAAAACAATAGCTTTAGCTTCAAAGCTTGGCAGCGCCAGGGGTGAAAATGATCCAAATGATTCTCGTGAAGGCATATGGGGTTTAAAAACAGTGTTACCACTTAATGATATCGCAAGTTGGAACAGAGTGTTTTAGATTGAGAGAAGGACTTGGCCGAAATGTGCATGATTTGTGTGTTAAACATTATGACGAAGAGCAAACATTTTTAGAGTATTGTTCCTTTAAATATATTGATCTCAATTCAGATGCAATTTGTAAATTTAAGGACGAATTTACAAACAACATCATTACATTAATATGAGCTGTATTTGGTAACATGGTTTACGGAAGCCTTGAATCTCAAAGCATACGACTTGGACTCGGTGTTTGTTTGAGCTTTTCTATTATTATTGTATTTGACTGCTCTGTTTGTTTAAATTGTCTCTCGGGGGACAAATAAAGTGATATTGATTGACTGGACTTGAGACTTATTTGAGACTTGCAAAACAACAACAGCTCAACCGCAGCAGAAAATCAAATCTAATCTAACTGTTCAGCTATAAAAAATGTATAAAAAAAAAAAAAAAAAGGAAATTCAAAAATATGAGGACTGAGAAGTTATGGTTAAGACCAAACAATGATTGCCAAATGCACAATTTAATGTGGCTCAGTTTCTTTTAGGAAAAATTAAACTGTCAGTTAAGTTGTAGATAAAGAATACTAAGTAGTGTCGTGTTATTTTTCTATTTTTTTGTGATTCATGTTTTAAAAGCCTGTGCACATTAGACCAGTGGCATTGCTCAGAATTTGAATAAACCTTTTATAACTGAATAAAGCTAATATAAATGGATAACCAGATATGGATAAAGTAGCCAAAAATTGTGTTCAAGTAAGAGTAACGTTACTTCGAAATAATATTACTGAGCAATTTAAAGAGGAACTATTGGTTTATAATTTGTTATGTTAATGTAAGATAAGATAAGATAAAATAAGACTTTATTGATCTCACACAGGAGAAATTTACTTGCCACAGTAGCTTCAGGACAGTTTGAACAAGAAAGAAAGTGCATGCAGGCAAGAACGGGATAAAGTAAGTAATAATAAAAATAGTAATAATAATAAGTAATAATAATAATAATGAAAATAGTAATAATAATAATAATAATAATACAAGCATCAACAAGGAGCGCATGGAAAAGAGGATATTGCACGTCTGGCCTATATAGTAGAGTTATACAGTCTGATGGCGGTGGGGACGAAGGATCTGCGGTAGCGCTCCTTCTTGCACTGGGGGTGCCTCAGTAATTGGAGGAACAATTACATTAAATTCTGCACAAAATCTGTATTATCTTTATTTCTACCCTTTTAAAATGGCAAACTAAATCATATCCGAAGGAGCGCTGTACGAAACACAAATGTATATAATAATTCCATATTGTCAACATTAGAAAGCATTTGTTTTATCTTTTTATCTTTATCTTTATCTTTTTTTTGTTTTATCGTTTTATTTGTCTCTTGTAGACTTTTCTAACAGTGGGAATTGGAACCACAACATACCACTGAGGACTGTTACGTCAATAAAATATTACTCAAGTAGGATTAAAAGTATACTGTAAGAGAAGTACTCTTAAAAATACAATTTCCTTAAAGGGCCCATATTACGATATTTGCTGATCTATGTTTTAATGTTGTTTCCTCATCACAAACACACCTGGAGTTGTGTTTGGTTTCATTCACACATGTTTTAACACACAAACCCTGCATATTTAGGCTGATTTCTTCTCACAAACAGAAAACACTCTGTTCCACCTTGTGATGTCATGTGGTAATCCAGGAAACACGAAGATCTCTACTGTGTTTTTAACCTCCATCTTCACTTTGAATCATTTGAATGATTTCAATCCTGGAATTCTCAATCACTACTGAACTAAAGGTAGTGGTTGACTTGAAAACTACCACTGCTTGACATCACAAGGTGTTACAGAGCATTTTGAGCTTTGGTGACAAATAAAAGGGTTACTCAAACATATACTTATTATTAGCCTGTTCTTGTAAACATCCGCTTACAAGTGAACAGGCTAATAATAGTAATAGGCGTGCAGTGATACGAATCGACAGAAAACAGCACCAAGCGAATTAGGCTGCTGAATTTTTCTGAACTGTTTGTGACACAAATATATCACTTTTTGAACAAATATTGTTTTGAGAAGAAAAACAAGCTTTATTTAATGTCCCCGCGAACTTACCGGACCTACTTCCGTGAGCTCCAGAACCGGAGCAGAACCCGGCTCAGAAGACGCGGTCAGCGGTGAGCCAATATTAATGCACGACACTGTTAGAGGGGAACCCATACAGATTCACATTAAAAAAAAAATGCACTATCCCTTTAAAGCTCACACAAATCAATTTTATGTAATATAAGATCTTTAAATAGAGAATTAGCGACTCACAATATGTCCAAAATAACATTATCATAAGAATGGATCGCCATATAGTCCAGCCCTCCCTGCACATCGTGTTTTATGGAGTTATTGTCTGGGGTCCTCTCTGTCTGGCCTTTAGCTCTCTTCATGTAGCAAAGCTGTATAAAAATGAACTAGTGACCGATGGCGTCTCTCCCCCTAACCTCAGCATACATCGTCCCTGACAGGTTAACACACAGCGGACACAACACTGAGTGAATGATTCAAACTCTGCCTGGTACCACTGAAGTACAGACAAATCATCTGTCATCCATTTTGCGCAGTGGTGTTTTGCTGTACGTCCACCTATTCAGAATGAGAAATGGAGGCTTATATGAGACTAGACATTTCTCAAGTCTGATGAAAAATAACGTGGTGTGAGAAATGCCAGCTTTTAAGTAAGAAATAAATTCCATTTTACTCCAATAACATTATTAGTAAAACGAACGGGGAACGTGAACGTGCTGAAAATACTACAACATAAGACCTCCTTCGCCTCACAGCAAGAAGGTCCCAGGTTTTGACCCAGGTTTTCTGTGCAGAGTTTGCATCTTTCTTTAATCTACAGCGCTGGAAAAAAATAAGAGACCACTGCATTTTTTTCCCTGAAATCAGCATCTCTACATGTATTACAGCCATTCCATTCCAGCGTCTGTTGAATTCCAACACAAACACAAAGCTGAGCTACTTCAGTTCTTGCACCAGGAGTGGAATAAAGTCACCCAAGAACAATGTGACAGACTTGTGGAGAGCATGCCAAGACACATGAAAGCTGTGATTAAAAATAAGGTTTATTGCACCAAATATTGATTTGTGAACTCTTCGTAAGTGTAAACATTAGTATTATGTAGGGATGCACGATATATCGGCATTAACATCGGTTTCGGCCGATATTGCCAAAATTTTAACATATCGGTATTCGCCCAATGTGTAAAAGTGGGCCGATATTAACGACCGATATTTTTCAGTACAGTAATCCCTCAAATTAACGTTTTTTCACATTTCTCTCTCGTTTAAACACTCAAACTTTCTTAGATTTTCAACAAAATGTGAAGCGTGGGGGGGCGGAGAAGTGTGCGGACACGTGCGCTCATCATGCTCAAATCCGTGATAGCGCAGCATGACCGGCGCGAGACTGCGCATCCCACCCCGGGCTGTGAGCACGAGACCCGTGTCCAAACCGTGCCTCCTCCTCGGGGCCGTGGCACGCAGTCTGAGCACATCAAACCTCAACATGAACGAATGCAAGAGCCGCACGAAACCGGCCAAAGAGCCACATGCGGTGGTTTAATCCTGGTTTAGACCTGGTCCAGTCCTGGTTTAGGTCGTTTTCACACCAGGAAAGACCGGTAGTTCACTTGCTTTGGTCCGGACCAATTTTTTTTTTAATTTTTTTATTTTGGTGCGGTTCGCTTTCACACTGCAGTTTTTCCCCAAGCGAACTAACATCTATAAACAAAAGCACATGTGCTGAGGTCGCTCAGCCATTGGACAGAATGAGCCCTGTCGGTGTCCAAACCCGGAAGGAGGAGAATAATGGTGGAATAATGGCCTTAGCGATATGGTTTGCTCAGTTTATACAGTTTGCACAAATGTTTGAGCAGCATCGTGAGATTTACACTATTTTACAATCAATTTCCAAATGACGAATCATGTGCGCATCAAGTTCTGACTCTTGCTCTTCACGCAAAACGTAAGTAAGCCTCGTAAGTTTCGTTTTGTTTCGTTTAGTTTAGTTTCGTCAGCCTCGGTTTCCCATAATGCTCGACGTGCAACGGGAGCTCGTTAAGTACAAAAAGCCAACTTGTGTCGGATCGAGTCCGGTCTGCATTCTCACCTCAAACGAACCGCACCAGGATTCGTATGGAACCGGACCGAGACCGACCTTTTTAGGTGGTCTCGGTCCGCTTGTTTGCTCCGGATTGAGACTTTTGGTTTTTATTCACACCAGCCCAAAAGGTCCGAATCAAAGGAGCAAACGAACTCTGGTTCGTTTTAAACGAACCAAACAAGGCAGGTGTGAAAACGACCTTAGTCCAGGTTTAGACCTGGTTTAGACCTGGTCTAGACCTGGTTTAGTCCGCGTTTAGTCCTCGTCTAGTCCCGGTCTGGTCCTGGTCTAGTTCCAGTCTGGTCCCAGCCCCCCTCCCCCGCGTCCTTTTCTGCAAATAAATGCTTTAAACTAGGGATGCAAATTATTGATTAATTTATTAATTGATAGTTGATTGACCTTATTGCTCGATTAACGATTAACTGATAAGCGGCGTTTTTCACATGAATTTTAGTGTTTCAAAAGGATCTTTAAGAATATAAGCTATAGTAACATAACACTGAGTCATAAATATATCATAGTATTATTATATTGTATATTCCTCAATTAATTATTCCTTAGTAAAAAGCACACAAATGTATTGATGCTGAATAACAAAATACAGTAATCCCTCGCTCTATCGCGGTTCGCAGATTATTTTTTTTTTTTTTCAAAATGTTTTTTATAGTGTAACATTGTGTTCTGTCCTGATTGGCTAAGAGACTAGACCAGGACTAAACGTGGACTAAACCAGGTCTAGACCAGAACTAAACCAGGTCTAGACCAGAACTAAACCAGGTCTAGACCAGGTCTAAACCTGAACTGGACCTGGACTAAACCAGGACTCGACCAGGTCTAGACCTGGACTAAACTAGGATAAAATCACCATGTGCCGCTGCTGGTTTCGTGCGGCTGGTTTGTGGCTCAGGTTGAGACTACTACGCATTCCGGGCGCCGTGGTTCGATCTCGCCTCACGCTTACACCGGGGCTGCTGAGCAGTGCCGTTGGCGCCTGTGGCCGGCTGTGAGTCGAGCTTGGCGCAATGTGGTGCGCGGTTGCCTTGTTTCGTGACCATGCGGGTGCGCATGTCCGCGATTAGCGATTAATTACAATTAATGCATTTTGTTCGACCAACGTCTTAATCGACAATTAATCATTAATCGATTAATTGTTGACATCCCTACTTTAAACAATAATATTTTTATTTGTAATTTGGGGGAAATGTTGTCAGTAGTTTATAGACTCAAACAAAAATGTTCCTTTTACCCAAACACATACCTCTAAGTAGTAAAACCAGAAAAACTGATCATTTTGCAGTGGTCTCTTTATTTTTTCCCGAGCTGTATGTTATAATGTTGTTTCGTCATGACAAACACACGTGGAGTTGTGTTTTGTTTCATTCACACATGTTTAACACACAAACCCTGCATACTGTATAGGCTTTCTCAAACAGAAAACACTATCTGGTAATACTTCACTAGAATGACTTTGATAACTTATCCGTGGAATTGCCTGTCTCCTGAACAAAAGGTAAAAGGAAAGCTGTTGACTTGAAAGCTACTTCTTTGTGACAGATGGAAGATGGAATAGAGCATTTTGAGCTCTGGAGATGTAAACAGATAAATGGTTATTCAAACATGTGTAAATGAAACCAAACACTACTCCGGTTATGTTTTTGAGGTAACAAAATTGTAACATGGCTAAAAGCTCACAAGAGTCAGTTTTGCATAGTATAGGCCTTTTAAAAAGATGCATTTACTCCTCTGAATAATGTTGACAGCGGTGAGAGCTGTAGTACTAGAGAGACGAGGTTCTTGTTCCATTCCTCTCACGCACTGTGTCACATTTCCTATCAAAGAGAAGCAGAAAGAAACACAGCTCGGGCTCAAAAAACAGGCTGCGGAGAGCTACTATTGACTGTTGTGAGATGGAGCAACTTGTAACTGTCAATCACCATCTGAGGCACACAGAGAAAGCGCTGCAAAGAGTACAGCTCCAGTGCACAATCTTGAACAAAGTGTGGAGCTGTTTACATTTACTCAAGAAATACTACTGTGTTTTTTTTGTTTGTTTGTTTTGTCTTTACCAGTTACCAGTAGATGTGGGTGGCTGTTACATTTACTTGAGTAACTTTTTAAAGGTTCTACATGCCACAGAATTGATTCTTGTAATTATAATGCTGTTAACTGACCAAAAACATACCTGGAGTTGTGTTTTGTTTCATTCACACGTTTGAGTGATCCTGGATTATAGGGCTGAACGATCTATCTATTTTAGATTGAAAATCGCGATCTCAGACAACACGATTTTGGGATCGGCACGGTGGCTGAGTGGCTAGCGCTTAGGGCTGGGCGAAATGGAGAAAAAAAATAATCTCTATGTGTTTGCTATATCTCGATATACGATATACAGTATATCTCGATATCTATGCAGGGAAAAAAAGGAAGTAGTAGGAAGTAGGAAAAACCAAGGAAGTAGTATATTGCCTTATTTTAATTGTAAACATAAAATCTGAGGGTAGACAGTTCTTATGAAGTGCTTCTTTAACATTTAAGATAAAAGACAAAAAAAAATCCCTCATTTCGTATCCAAGTGAAAAAGCACACATTAAATTAATTGTTTTTAAATATAGAATAATAGATCCTCAATCCATGAATTCTCGTGTGTTTTGTGACTGTAGTACATTTTATATTTGTGTGTGTGTGTATTTGCTTTAACTTAGCACATTATTCTGCATCAATTTTTTTTCAAATATTTCACTCACTGGCAACACACACACACAGAGACAGAGAGAGACAGACAGAGAGAGATTAAAACTCACCGATCACCAAATGCAGCCTGTGCCCAAAACACTGCATCCTCAGCCACTGCTTGCTCTGTACCTGTACCGCACTGACAATGTTGCTGAAGTTTCTGTCTCGCAAAAAAGTGGCGACTAGGTAGATTGTATCTAGGGTCAAGCATTTTTAGCATTCGTATGAAGCCCGGTCGCTCAACAACCGCTATGGGCGTCATGTCTTTTGCGATATGGAAGGCAATGGACTCCGTAATGCTGACCCACCTTGCACTTGTTTTTCCATAGGGTAGACACCGGGGTAAAGATGTTTGGAGCGTTGTTTGTTGTATCTTCTTAGAAATGGTGGTGGTGGAGCCGTTTGTTTTCTTTGATATGAATTCTCTCGTGGACGCTTCTGTGGGCGCCGCCATGTTGGATAAGTTATCAACAAACACACGCGGCTTACACGCGAGGGGAGGGGGAGGGGGAACCACAAGATGCAGTGAAACACAAACGCAAGAAGCAGGCGGGGCGGACAGCTCCACAACACAGTTGAGGAAAATAAGCAGAGTGGCGAAATCTTATTCTCGAGTTTTTCGATATGCCAAAATTTTAATCGATTTCATAAAACATCTCGAGATATTGCAAATCTCGATTAATCGCCCAGCCCTACTAGCGCTCATGCTTCACAGCAAGAAGGTTCCGGGTTCGATCCCGAGCCTTTCTGTGTGGAGTTTGCATGTTCTCCCCGTGTCTGGGTGGGTTTCCTCCGGGCACTCCGGTTTCCCCCATCAACCCAAAAAACAGGCACCATAGGTAAAATCCTCCAGCTGAGGTCCTGACCAAACCGAAGCAAGAAGATCATGGAGATGGTCCCCGGGTGCAGTAATGTGCTGCCCACTGCTCCTAATAACAGGATGGGTTAAATGCAGAGAAGAATTTCTCCTGTGTGAGATCAATAAAGTCACTTCTTCTTCTTCTAAAGATTAAGATCGTTAAAGTTTTTTGCAGTGTTCCTAACTGACCCAGGTTTTGTTTCATCAACTCTTTCACACATGTATGCCGCCTGGCCGGACTCCCTGCCATGCTGCTAAACCCACCAATCAGAAGCGGGGTGCTGCATGTGGACAGATCACGTGTTCTCGACTACAATCCGTGTAGCTGGTCATCTATTTCAGAAATGGCTTCAGCGGGACCAGAAATGAAGTCAGGGATTTTGAACCCAAAGAAAAACAACACGTCCGTCATTTGGCAGTGCTAAAGGAGCAGCAGCTCCTTCCAACTAAGACACCCCCAGTGCAAGAAGGAGCGCTACCGCAGATCCTTCATCCCCACCGCCATCAGACTGTATAATTCATATAGGCCAGACGTGCAATATCCTCCTTTTTCATGTTGATGCTTGTTGTTACCATTATCATTATTACTATTTTCCATTATTATTATTATTACGTATTACTATCTGTATTATTTATTACTTACTTTATCCCCTCCCTGCCTGCATGCACTTTTTCCCTCTTGTCCAAATGTCCTGGAGCTACTGTGGTGAGTAAATTTCTCCTGTGTGAGATCAATAAAGGCTTATCTTATCTTATCTTATTTCGGGTTTGAGGATGCAGACGAACATCAGAATCGGGTGCTGCACAAAACATGTCATGCTAAAGTTGCCACATCCAGTGGAAACATGACCAATTTATACCGCTATTTGAAAGTTCACCACTTGCATTTGCATGACGAGTGCATGGCGAGAAAGTCCAGTGAACCTCTAGTAAAAGTGATACTCGGGCGAAACAGACAGTTACAACTTCTTTTGCTAGTGTAACTCCGTATGACAGAAGCAGCCGACAACATCAGGAGATAAGTTTATGTTGCGTTGTATTTTATACGTTTGTTATAAAATACAACAACAATCAAGGTTCCTTGAGCCATAAAAGTCTGACCTTGCACCACTTTAAGTTAAAAGACTTTTTTTGCTCTACTTAAGACACAGATGCTCTTTTAGTTCTTCAGTTGTAATAACTGCGGTTGCTCAAGTGCTCAATGTAGCCTGTGTACAGCATGTTTCTTTATAATAAATACGACTACATTTGAAATAAATCATTGACTTTATTTTTCATTCTTGCATTACAGTTTAGTAGAATTTAGTGTTTGAATGGTATGATGTAAGTTTCTGTGATGTTTGCAGATGTTCATGTGCACTGAAACTTAATTTGAAAAAAAAAAATCGTGAATGAAATCGAAATCGCAATATCTGCCAGAAAAATCGCAATTCAGTTTTTTCTTTAAATTGTTCAGCCCTACTGGATTATATGTCTGTCTTCATCTCCAAAACTCAAAACACTTGTGATATCATGAAGTTGTTTTCAAGTCAACTGCTACCTTTAGTTCAGTAGAGGTTGACAATTCCAGGGCTGAAATCATCCAAATGATTTTAGTGACGTGTATGGAATTTAAAAACACAGTAGAGCACTTCCTGTATTACCACGTGACATCACAAGGTGGAACAGAGTGTTTTCTGTTTGAGAGATGAACTCAAACAGCCTAAAAACAACTCCAGGTCTGTTTGTGATGAGCAACAATATAACAGATCAGAAAATGGCGTAATATGAGCCCTTTAATGCGTCTGTCCGCTCGAACACAGACACTTTCAGAAGAAGCAGATTACTTCTTGTACCTCCTGAAGGCAACTGAGAGATATAAAGCACATCAAAATTGTAATCTGGCTCCAAGAAAATCATGATGTAAAAAAAAAAAAAAACAGCAGTGAGCATAAACAAAACTGACTTTAAGTAATCACTTTTATAGAAAAAAACATTGTATCTCTCTGTAACTGCTGTTGTGGCTCATTTTGGCTTTAAAATGTTTGTATTAACCCGCTGTACATGATCCTGGTGTTTTTATTTCACTCTCTTGTCCATAAATCAATTCTTATCTCTAATATATCACTTGGCTCCAAATTCGCTCCTATAACAGCAAGCCTCAGTGAGCTTCATTTGACTGGTGCCAAACACTTTGGGTGATGTCACACTAGGGCTGGGCGGTATACCACTTGATACTGAATACCAGTGTTTTTTGTTTTTTTAATGATACAGATTTTTCATATATCACAATCCCGGTGAGTGTGTGCGTACAAAACGTCAGGAACACAGAGCGGCGTAACTTGGCGCCGCGGGACATTGTTTGAGAGGGGGACTGTTCTGCAGCGGCGTGAGAGCGGTGGAAGCTCAGTGTGTGATGAGCGGTGAACAACATGGACGGAGAAAATGTTACAGACACAGAAGAACTTGTAAACATTTGTTTACAGGGGATGTCACCGTACCGCACCCGCCGTACACTTCCGCTAAAGGTTAACAGGCTCATACAGCTAATATGCACGCAGTGATACGAATCGAGACGAAATATGCAAATGCGAAATACGCTGCTGGATTTTTCGTGGACAACTGTTTGGGACGCAAATATATCACCTTTCGGACAAATGTTTTGTTTTGAGAAGAGAAACAAGCTTTATTAAATGTTCCCGCAAACTTACCAGACCTACTTACGTGAGATCCAGAACGCGAGCAGAACCGGGCTGAGCGGAAACTGTCAGCAGTAAGCCAGTGTTACTGCACGACACTTTTAGAAGGGAACCCATACAGATTAACATAAAAAAAAAAAACCCTCACTATCCCTTTGAGGTAAAAGGAGCGTTTAACTTAAAAACTACCACTGCATGGGGGAACTGAGCATTTTGAGCTTTGGAGATGTAGACAGATTAATACACCAGGATTACTCAAACGTGTAAATGAAACAAACCCCAACTCGAGGTATATTTTTGAGGAGGTGACATTATAACATGGCTTAAAGTAAATTTGTTAGAATATAGGCATTTGTATCAGTATCAGACGGTGTAGACAACTGTAAACACGTCACTCTTGGAAGGGTCTATAAAAACTCACAGCCAGACCATATCTCCTCATAAATAAGACCTAATAGGAATGGACAGGACTTGTTGCTCAAAGCTGGAGCTGCAGGTCAGTGAAGCCTGCACACCGCAGGGACAGAGCAGAGATAAGCTCCTGCTCACTGGGCTGACAACCTTTGCCCCTGGCTGCACCTGCAAATCCTGATTAGAGCCATATTGAACTGACCCAGGGCAGCTGCCTTGTCCTGGTAGTGAGAAACCATTTCAGATTGTATAAAGGGCTCATATTACACTATTTGATCCATCCATATCTGATCCATCTTATGTTGTTTCCTTATAAAAACATACCCAAAGTTGTGTGGCTTCATTCACAAACATTAACATACAAACCCTGCATATTTAAGCTGAGTTTTTCTCTCAAACAGAAAACACTCTTTTCCCCCTTATGATGTCATGTGGTGATACAGGAAGTGCTCAGGGCTAGGTTTTGGAAATTATCCAAATGATTCCTGGGCTGAATAACCTATAATAAGGGTGTATTTTAGTGACTATCTCAGTTACAATCATTTGATTTTTGTTTTTTTCACAATCCAATGTAAATGTTCCAGTTTCATCACCCACCTCTACTTTGGTGTAGGTTAGCCCATATAATGTTATTATATTGAATTAGATGAACTAAGATGTCCTTTGGACTAGGGATGCACCGATATGAAAATTTTGACCGATATCCGATATTGATGCTTATATCAGCCGATACCGATATTAGCCAATACCGATATTTATTTATTTTTAATTCTGAGATAACATTTTATACAGACTGAAAATCATGCAAAATGAATTTTTGAATGTCTTCTTTTATTTTCAAAACATGTTTTGACACCTGATTTTTTTTTTTTCTTCAAATTTCTTCACAAGAGGATGTACCAACACAGACGGGCGTGCCAGAGTGGACCGTCATCTGCCGTATATCTTCACCTAGAAGCCACGGGCCATTCTTTTGAGGACAGTGAGGTTCAGATCTTAGCCAGGGAAAAGAATTGGTTTGAGAGGGGAGTTAAAGAGGCTATTTTTGTCAAAAAAGAGAATCCTTCTCTGAACAGAAATGGTGGAGTCAGACATAATTTGTCTCCCATCTATAATTCCATTCTTAAGCCTAGATCAAGCAAACAGGGGAACAATAGGGCTAGCCAGGTCAGGGCCAGAGGTGTGAAAAACAGGCGTGTAGGGATGAATAGGGATCGTTATCTAGACGCCAGAGAAACAAAAGACGGAAACCAATGAGATAGTTTCGGAAAGTAGTTAGCTAGTTAGCTCCTCCCTGCAGCAAGATATAAGCAAGTGTCTTACCAGTATTCTTATTAGAGCTGACGAAGCCTCTCGGATGAGTGGCGAAACGTTTTCAACCAAACATACTTTGTCCAGTTGACAAATTGAACTTCTCCTTTTATCAATTTTTTTTATAGTGTAACTTTTTTTTTTTTTTTTTAATAGCATAACATTGTGTTCTGCTTCCTGATTGGCTAAGGGACCTTTGCCAGACCAGGATTAAATGCGGATTAAACCAGGTCTAAACAAGGTCTAAACCTGGACTGGACCAGGACTAATCCTGGACAAAACCAGGATTGGACCAGGTCTAGACCTGGACTAAACCAGGACTAGACCAGGTCTAAACCAGGATTAAGGCAACGCGTTTGGCTCTTTTCCTGGTTTTGTGCTAGCTCTGCTATTAGCAGCAGCAGCTTCACCGGTGTACCCTCAGCCTTTACAACTGAACAGAGGTGAATGAGTTTGTGGAAATGCAGCCGGCATATGGATCCCTCTGTAAACGATTCCTACCTGTTCTTTTCCTGCCTGATTTGCTCTTAGTTGTGTTTTTGAGTCACAGCTGAGGCTAGCAGCGACGTGGTCCCGAGGGGAAGTCCGAGCACATCAAACCTTGGCATGAACGAACGCATGCAAGAGCCTGCTGTGGTTTAATCCTGGTCTAGACCTGGTCTGGAGGAGGCACGGTTTGAGCACGGGTCTCGTGTTTGCGGAAAAAGAAAGCCGAAGCACGCACCACGCTGTGCAACAGGGGAACTCCCTTCCTGGTGCGTAACAGGGATTCCCCTGGCAGCGTGCTGTGTGCTTCGGCTTTCTTTTTCCTCACTGTAAAATAGTTCCCACCCAAAATGACCAAGTCAAGCTCTCCGTGTTGATTTGCACATTTATTTGCACTCGATATGAATGCGCACTACACAGAAAGTAATTGGGAAACACATCGAGCAAATTAATTCCTTTTGGCCGAAATCTTTCTCTGGCGCCGTTAGACTCCAGTCTAACGCGGAGTAGCTGCAGATACCGCGGCGGTCAGTGCTGACAGGCTCGGACAATGGCTGGGTGACCAGGAAAACGCTTTCCACCACTTATTTTAGTCTCTGGACTGTGGGGAGATGCCCAAGTTTGACCTGGGGGTGGCATATCCCTTTAATGCCGATCTATCGTGCATCCCTACTTTGGACAATTTGTCTAGCTTTTTAGTTGAATTAATATGTTCATGGTATAATATTGAGATGGGACAAGAGCTCATGCCACAAGATCTCAGGAGAAAAAATGGCACATTATGAGAAAAACAATCCTGTGAGATGTATTTTTGAGTTTAAATTTGCACTCGGCAAAAACGGTCATGTGTTGATGAGTTACAACTCTTAAAGTTTCAAAAAGCAGTACTAAATGTAGACAGACCGATATATCGACCGATATATTTTAGCACACCTGTAGAAGTTTCTTGACTTACAAAACATGATAGATTTTAGACTTAAAGGAAAAGTAACGTTTTTTACAATCTGAACCTTATTTCGGTAATAAAACAAGTTGTTTTACTCACCCATAGCACTTTGGTGTCATATGGAGCACTTCCAGAGATGTTTTAGATTTGTGATCTCCATAATGTGAGTTCTCGGGGGGAAATGTTTGCGGTCTCCAAATAACACAAACTTTAGCACTTTTCAAATCATAGAAGCTCGATGTCTTAGTCTACGATTTTGATTGGTCAAAAGTGGCCTGTAATCCGAGATTTAGCCATAGTTTCGAGTAGATGAGGACGCCAGTGCGCATGTGCGGAGTGTGCTCTCAGCTCCCGGGACCCAAATATGAAACGCAAAGCTGTAACCTATGGCTAAATCTCAGATTACAGGCCACTTTTGACTCAAACGAAATCATAGACTAAGACATCGAGCTTCTATGATTTGAAAAGTGCTAAAGTTTGTGTTATTTGGAGACCGTACGGGGCATATTACATGCTCGGGGAATATATTATATGCTCTATCATATGCTATGGCTAGAAGTCGCGCTAGGCTAACGCAAATCTAAAACATCTCTGGAAGTGCTCCATATGACACCAAAGTGCTATGGGTGAGTAAAACAACTTGTTTTATTACTGAAATAAGGCTCAAATTGTAAAAACGTTACTTTTCCTTTAAATACAATACTACATGACTTAAAAATTGAATCGTAGGGCTGTAGAAGAAATTCTTTGTCAACTAAAGACATGTCCTGCCCATCAGTTAGTTGACGAAAAAGAGGGCGTGGCAAAAGCTCTCAAATCAATTATGTATCTCTATGTAGCTGACCCAAACTGCACTCACAACAGTACACCTGTAGGGGGATTTCATGCAAAACTGCTGTTTATGCAGAAAACATACTAGTCAGTCATATACTTATATAAAAACAGATTCAACTTGTGAATCATGAGTCTTTTTACAAATACCACAAAATATTAAATCTTGAGCTAACTCACTCACTGACTTCTCCTTCATGCTGTTGTCCTATAGAAATCCTTATAATTTAAATAAAAAGGATCGACTAATACAAATTTTGGTCAGCTAAAATATTAAAACACCTATAGCCCTATACAATTATGCATCTTATTTTATTATTCTATTTTCTTATATTATTATTAAAACTATAATAATGAGTGTTAGCAGCGAATAGACCTTCAAACTTGTAGTACCCACTCTCTTAATGCATTGGCTAGTTCCCTGCAGATACTGGAATACAAAGAGATAAATGAGAATGCTATGAGAATGTGGCAAGCACAATAGAAGTGGGAGAAGTAGGTTAAAGGTGGCACTATGGGTGAAGGCCCACACTAATGTGCTGTTCTTTTCTGCTTCTGTCTGTCCCTTTGAACCACCTCCTTTAATGCACCACGCCAACATGACCTGCATTCATATTCTATTGGAAATGGAAATGAGAATCATGCTGTGAGTCTTTATTCTATCGTTGAAAATCATATATTTACCAATTGGTACACGTCATAACTTTTTCCATTATTAAAGATCATATATATTACGCAGCATTGACTCTTGTGAGCTTTAAATCATGTTAGAATGTAATTACCTCCTCAAAAACAAAGAAAAAAAATGATGGATGGATATTATTAGTCTCTCTATATCTCCAAAGCTTAAAATGCTCTGTTCTATCATGTGATGTCATGAATAGGGATGTAAAGATATCCAAATCTCACAGTACGATATGTCAGTATGAACCACACGGTACAATATTGCGATATTGTGGGAATGGCCACAGTATTATAGAAGAGCTCACAATACTGGTCTTATGCTTACAGTAATAAGCATAACAGCCATATTGGCGAGTAATTTGTCTTCATTTTTTCAATGATAACAGCAGCAGGATGACAAAAGGCACCTTAAACTATAACTGTAAAATTCTCCAGTGCAGGACGTCATTTGGACAGTCGGCCTTCTCTTGTAAACTGTGGAACTCCCTGCCCACAGAAATGAAGTCCATCTGCGAGTTGAAACTGTTCACCTTTAAACTTAAATCTTGGCTCAAGATAAACCAAAGCTATACCCATGTGTAAATAGTGTTAGAATGAGTGAATGAATCAGCCGAGTGAGTGAATGAGTGAGTGTTACATGTCTTTGCACTGTTGTGTTTATATAGATGAAATTATATATATATATATATATATATATATATATATATATATATATATATATATATATATATATATATATATATATGTACTTTAGATTTTATGAAAATTAGCATTTTCTAAACTCTGTAGGCATCACATCAGCTGCAAGCTCTGTTCTGTAACTATGTCTGATTGCATTGTCCCTGTCAAATAAATAAAAAAATAAATTGTATAAAGTGCAACTGCACACACAGAGGCAGATCTGTAGGTAACTGATATGGAATTACCTCTAAGTTGCTGTTAGTGTGAACAAAATGCACGCTTCAGCTAATAATAATAAAAAGACATCACCTTTATTTTAAGAAAAATGTATTGTGGGTAAATTATCTCTGCATTTTGGATGATAGATGATAGAAGGGAGACACTGTACGAGTTGTATAACTCCATTAGTGAACAACAGACGGCTCACCCGGACGGATTTTTTATCCTCGCCGGAGATTTCAATCATGCAGACCTCAGGACTGTCATTCCACAAATGCATCAGCATGTTGATTTTCCAACCAGAGGAAACAACATTTTGGACATGGTTTATACACCACACAAGGGAGCATACAAGGCTTCCCCCCTCCCCCACATAGGCCTCTCTGACCACATCTCTGTTCTGCTCAGACCGGCATACAGACCCCGAGTGAGAGTCATCAAACCGGTTCTGAAGCAGATCCAGGTGGGGCCAGAGGGGGCCTCATCTTCACTACAGCACTGCTTTGGCACAACAGACTGGGCAGTGTTCAAAAAGACCACCACACACAACAACCACATGGACATCGAGGAGTACGCAGACACTGTGGCCTCCTACATCTCCAAAGGATGTGACACACACCAGGACCATCATCACCAGGGCTAACCAGAAGCCATGGCTGACAGGGGAGGATCGCAGACTGTTGAGAGCCAGGAAGGCTGCCTTCAGAGCTGGGGATGTCACACATCTGAAGGCAGCAAGAACCAACCTGTCCCGTGGCATCAGGGAAGCAAAATTACACACAGAAAATAACCGGACATTTTAAAGACATCAGGGACACATGGAGTCTGCGGCAGGGCATCCAGAACATCACGGACTACAAACCCTCACCACAGACCTGTGACAGCAACATCACTTTGCTCAACGACCTCAACAGCTTCTTTGCACGGTTTGAGGCACAAAACGACACCCGGCCACAGAAAACTCCACCACCTCCCCACGACCAGCCCCTGTGTGTGTCTGCAGCCAGCGTGAAGAGAACACTCTCCAGGATCAACACCCGCAAGACTGCAGGCCCGGACAACATCCCTGGTCGTGTGTTGAAGGAATGCGCAGAGGAGCTCAAGGATGTCTTCACAGACATCTTTAATGCTTCTCTGAGCCAGGCTGTCGTTCCCTCCTGCTTCAAAACCACCACCATCGTTCCTGTTCCTGTATCGTTCCACCCCCCCACCCCACCCCACCTTGGACCCATTCCAGTTTGCATACCGGGCCAACCGCTCCATCGAGGATGCAATCTGCTCTGCTCTTCACCCAGCCCTCACCCACCTGGACAATAAAGACTCATATGTGAGAATGCTGTTCATAGAGTTCAGTTCAGCATTCAACACCATAATCCCTCAGCAGCTCATCACCAAACTGGACCACCTGGGGCTTCAGACCTCACTGTGTAATTGGCTGCTGGACTTCCTCAGTGAGAGGCTACAGGCAGTGCGGGTCGGCAGAAATACCTCGAGCTGCATTAGACTGAGCACAGGAGCCCCCAGGGCTGTGTGCTCAGTCCGATGCTCTTCACTCTGCTGACCCACAACTGCGCACCAGCCTTCAGCACCAATCACATAGTGAAGTTTGCGGACGATATGACTGTAGTGGGACTCATCTCTAATAACGATGAGACAAACTACAGGAGTGAGGTGAGCCTTCTGACCAAGTGGTGCAGTGATAACAATCTCCTTCTTAATGTTGAAAAGACCAAGGAGATTGTTATTGACTTCTGGAGAGGCCCCACCCCGCACCCCCCACTGACCATCAACGGTGCTGCTGAGAGGGTTAGCAGCACCAAATTCCTGGGGGTGCACATCAGTGAGGACCTCTCCTGGACAACAAACACTGCATCACTGGCAAAGAGGGCTCAGAAGCGCCTCTATTTCCTCCGCAAACTGAGGAGAGCTGGAGCCCCCCCACCCATCATGACCACCTTCTACCGAGGCACCATTGAGAGCGTTCTGACCAGCTGCATCACTGTGTGGTATGGGAGCTGCACTGAACAGAACAGAAAAGCCCTACAGCCCCCCCCCCCCCTAAATTTATTTTTATCTTTACTTTCAATGCACATTCTATTGCACATATTGCACATTTCTATTTCACTGCTGTATCTTCCATTGCACATTTTTGATGCACACTGCACATTTTTGGACATCTGTAAATAGGTATTTATTTATTCTTTTGCTTTCAGATTTTAGAATCTAGATTCTAGATTGGAAAAGCGGAAGAAGATGGATGGATTCTAAATTTTAGATTTTAGGTTTTTGTCTTAGATAGTTTTTGTTTTGCTTCGTCTTTATATTGTGTTTTGTACACCGTCTTTTTTGCACTACTTGGCCAGAGAGAAACGAAATTTCGATATGTTGAACACATATGACAGAATTGACAATAAAGCTGACTTTGATCTTTGATCATTGATCTGTGATTCTCCTTCTCTTCAAACCCAGTGGTGGTCACCGTGCCAATGACATTCTATCCTTTATGGCATCATGCCTCAAAACTGGAGTTTTGTTGAGTGAGAGCACGGTCAGAAGACTGGACACAAACAGCCATACTTGTCTAACAGAGAGACACTTTCACAGACATTGCTGCATTAAAGTATATTTGCAGTTCAGTTAAAACTACAAGATGGAAACCGAAATACCTACAGAGGTTTACAAATCAGACTTGGTGCTTTTACATGATCTTGCTATATTGCATGATCTGCACATCCAGTTTGAGGTGAAAGAAGAGGGCCCAGCCCATAGGAGAACCTTCCACGCAGAGGTACGAGTGGGAAACATTGTTGGCTTTGGTTGTGGACCCACGAAACAAAAGGCTAAATTAGATGCAGCCAAGAAAGTGGTGGAGGAGCTGAAGCGGCTTCCAGTGCCAGAGAAGGTGACTCCGTATTGGCAGAAACCCCGCATAGAACTGGTGGACCCTGTGGAGCGTCCTTTCTTCTTCTATAATAAAAATCCAATCAGCGCCCTGACAGAAATACTGGTTGGAAGGAAGCAAAGAGCTCCTGAATTCAGGGTGGTCTCATTTGTACAGCATGAGACCTACAGCGGCACCTTCTGTGTGGAGGTAAGAGTGGGCCAGATGTCCTGCCAGGGAAGGGCCTCCTCCAAGAAGGTGGCCAAGGCCAGGGCAGCACACCAAATGCTGGAAATGATGGGGTTTAAGGAGCTGATGGAAATGCACAACCCAAAGATGCACCCTGAGCAAGAGCAGCTGTTCCAGCAGCAGGTTGCACAGCAGTAGGAGTTCCAAGCTGGAACTCAGGCAGGCACTTAAAGCTAAGAAGGAAAGCTTTAAAAGGGGAAACCAATCTAAGGTTAAACAAATGTTTCAGTGTCACCAACCCAGCAGAAGAGATCATTACTGAGAGGAACGGGTATCTGGAGGATATAACAGAAGAAAACCAGTCTGAGGCTGCACCAGTGGACCTACAACAGCCTGATGTGGTTGTTGAGGAAGTGCTCCACGTGCTGTCTCCAGATATTTGTCATATGTTGACGGTAATGGGTGTGATTCAGAACAACCACGGCACAGTCCAGTCGTGTGAATCACAAGCACCTTCAGGTAGTGGAGAGATGGTCTCTGAAGCTGAAGCTGCTCCAGTTGTTTCCCAAAGTGACTTGGTCAAACTGGTAGAGGAGGCAACATCTCCATTAGAAACTGAAAAAATATCTTCAGACCCTCAGGAAATATCAGAATTTCCACAAGAAATTCATTTTGTAAATGTCCTGGAACACACACCTACAGAAATCTAACAACAGGTACTTGATGTCTCCAGGGACACGACATATCTGATCCATGCCAATGACGAGCCCCTGGAGGAGTTTCAACCTGCGTCAGTGAACCTACAGTCCCAGTTTGCCTTCACTGGACTTATTGCAGAAAATGATAGCATCATAGACCCAACCACCACCACTCACCAAGAGCACACACACACGACTCTGTCTGAAGAGCACCAGAGCGGCACTTCACCAGCACCAAGTGCCCCTGCACATGAGCCGGTTGACGAGAGGGAAGTGAGCCCAGCAGAGCACATCCTGCATCGACAAACAAATGACGTCCATTGCTCCGGAAGCCTTAACAGAGACGAGCAACCCGCCTGCACCCTCCTGTGGACGTGGAGTGCCCTACATCCTTACAGAGGCTTGTATTAAACACATGTTTAAAAAGGCAAAAATGTGTAATCATGACCACAGCCTGATGGTTGTTGAGTTACACAGAAAGATCAAGGAACACATTATTGTTGATGGAGATGGTGATATCAGCCTTGAGGACTTGGAAAAAATTGGCAAAAGAGCAGCCAAGCCCTCTTGAGGGCTGCTTTTGCACAGAATACTGCAGCTTTTGAAGCAGCTGTTTTGACCCATCTCAATACCCAGCTGAGAGCGTTCCACACCTGCCCCAAGTCCGTCTTCTCTAGACTGAGGAGGGTCTTTCAGTAGGCCATCATTTGATAAGAACAGAGGTGCTCAATACGTCGATCGCGATCTCCTAATCGATCGCCAAGGTAGTGTCGGTAGATCGCAGTGTCGTAGTACTCGACCCCGGTCTTGGTCTCGAGATGAGTGAGATCATATTTCTTTTCGGCCGCTGCCGTTAGCAATATTTAACCCGTGTGTCATCTGGAGCCGCGGACACGCACGTCACCACAAGCGCCATCAGTGCACACAGCTTATCCACAACAACGCGTACCCTTGCGTATCAGCGTGTATCACAGAGCAGGCTAAACGTCCTACCTGTCTATCTGCCTCACGTCAGCGTGCCCCTCCTTTTCACGCTCTCGCTCCTTCCTGCTCATAGCACACACGCTCCCTCCTCAATGCGAAAATAACTTTAGCAACTTTTCTAGAGAAATAAGGAAGTGGTTCATTGAAAACCAAAGATGCACGCATTGAAACATTTTAAATTGATACTATAAATGCTTTAGTTGATATTGCAAAACTACACAATTATGTTTATCGTGAACTTTTAAAAAATAAAAAATATATGAATTGGTCTCTATTTATTGTACAAACATTAGATTGCTGAGCTATAACTGTTCATTTGAAATGTAAGCAGTTTCTGCTTGGTATCACAATGTATGACGAGGATGAACAGGAGTGTGTGTGTCTGAGAGTATGGAGTATGTATGTTTTTTTTTTGTTGCACTGTATATAATCTTCTCCCTAAAGGACTACAGAGGGAAATTAGCTTTCAAGCTATAATCTGGTACAAGCATCTCTGCCTTTGGCATTATGTGGCTGTACATTGTCCTGAAATAAATAAATGATTCATTTCATTTATTTATTTCAGAAGTGCAAGGACGAAACGCGAAGCAAAAACTAATCTAAATTTATGTTACAGTGTCCGCACAGAGAAGGCCTACCACAACATGTGGTTGAATTTTTCCTAATAAAAGTGCACAAATGCATCTGTTTGTCACAACATGCGTTTGGTAAATGTGTAAGAGTAAGTATGTAATGACAAAAAATGTACACAATGTAAATGAAGTTATGCAAGGTACATCAACAGGCACTGTACATGTAAAGAATTGTCAATATATTTATAAATAAATAAATGATTTGCATTTTTGTTGTAGGTAGATCTTTTTGACTTGGTCATTTTATAAGTAGCTTGCATGCTGAAAAAGTGTGAGCACCCCTGGATAAGAAGATGCATTTAGAGCCATTTCAATAGAAAGAATGTTTTTGTTGAAATGTGTTAAAATGCAGACACACACACACAGAGGCCGACACACACCCACACACAGAGGCAGACACACACACAGAGGCATATTGGCGGCACGGTAGCTGAGTGGGTAGCGCTCTTGCTTCACAGCAAGAAGGTTCCGGGTTCGATCCCCGGGTCGCCCAGACCTTTCCGTGTGTGTTCTGTGTGGAGTTTGCATGCATGGTCTGGGTTCGATCCCCGGGTCGCCTGGGCCTTTCTGTGTGGAGTTTGCATGTTCTCCCCGTGTCTGGGTGGGTTTCCTCCGGGCACTCCGGTTTCCCCCACCAACCCAAAACATGCACCATAGGTACCTCCAGCTTAGGTCCTGACCAAGCCGAAGCAAGAAGATCATGGAGATGGTCCCCGGGCGCCCTAATGTGTGCTGCCCACTGCTCCTAATATATGTATATATATATATATAGGATGGGTTAAAATGCAGAGAAGAATTTCTCCAGTGTGAGATCAATAAAGTTCACTTCTTCTAAAAAATATCTCTATTTTCTTCCGCTTATCCGGGGCCGGGTCGCGGGGGCAACAGTCTAAGCAGGGACTCCCAGACTTCCTTCACCCCGGACACTTCCTCCAGCTCCTCTGGGGGGACCCCAAGGCATTCCCAGACCAACCGGGAGACATAGTCCCTCCAGCGGGTCCTGGGTCTTCCCCGGGGCCTCCTCCCGGTGGGACATGCCTGAGGGAGGCGTCCAGGAGGCGTCTGGAACAGATGCCCGAGCCACCTCAGCTGCTCCTCTCAACGTGGAGGAGCAGCGGCTCTACTCCGAGCTCCTCCCGTCTGACTGAGCTCCTCACCCTATCTCTAAGGGTGCGCCCAGCCACTCTGCGGAGGAAACTCATTTCGGCCGCTTGTATCCGCGATCTTGTCCTTTCGGTCATTACCCAGAGCTCATGACCATAGGTGAGGGGAGGAACATAGATTGACCGGTAAATTGAGTGCTTTGCCTTTTAGCTCAGTTCCCTCTTCACCACAACGGTCAGGTACAACGACCGCATTACTGCCGACGCTGCACCGATCCGCCTGTCAGTCTCACGCTCCATCCTCCCCTCACTCGTGAACAAGACCCCGAGATACTTAAACTCCACTTGAGGCAAGGACTCTCCACCCACCCGGAGAGGGCAAGCCACCTTTTTCCAGTCGAGAACCATGGCCTCAGATTTGGAAGAGCTGATCCTCATCCCAGCCGCTTCACACTCGGCTGCAAACCGCCCCAGTGCACGTCCCGGTTTGATGAAGCCATCAGGACAACATCATCCGCAAACAGCAGAGATGAGATCCTGTGGTTCCCAAACCAGATCCCCTCTGGCCCCTGACTGCGCCAAGAAATTCTGTCCATAAATATAATGAACAGAACCGGTGACAAAGGGCAGCCCTGGCGGAGTCCAACATGCACTGGAAACAGGTCCGACTTACTACCGGCAATGCGAATACAGCTCCTGCTCCGGTCATACAGGGACCGAACAGCCCTTATCAAAGGGCCCCGAACCCCGTACTCCCAGAGCACTCTCCACAGGACCCCAGGAGGGACACGGTCGAATGCCTTCTCCAGATCCACAAAGCACATGTGGACTGGTCAGGCAAACTCCCATGCACCTGGTCCAGTGTTCCCCGGCCGGGACGAAAACCTCACTGCTCCTCCTGAATCCGAGGTTTGACTATCGGTCGAATTCTCCTCTCCAGCACCCTGGAATAGACCTTTATCGGGAAGGCTAAGGAGTGTGATTCCCCGATAGTTGGAACACACCCTACGGTCCCCCTTCTTAAACAGAGGGACCACCACCCTGGTCTGCCAGTCCAGGTACTGTCCCCGACCGCCACACGATGTTGCAGAGACGTGTCAGCCAAGACAGCCCTACAACATCCAGAGACTTAAGATACTCAGGGCGGATCTCATCCACCCCGGGGCCTTGCCACCGAGGAGCTTTCCAACCACCTCAGTGACTTCAGCCAGGGTGATGAATGAGTCCGCCTCCGAGTCCCCAGACTCTGCTTCCTCCTCGGAAGACATGACGGTGGGATTGAGGAGATCCTCAAAGTATTCCTTCCACCGTCCGATAACATCCCCAGTCGAGGTCAACAGCTCCCCACCCGCACCGTAAACAGTGTTGGTGAAGCACTGCTTCCCCTTCCTGAGGCGCCTGACGGTTTGCCAGAATTTCTTTGAGGCCGTCCGATAGTCCTCCTGCATGGCCTCTCCGAACTCCTCCCAACCCCGAGTTTTTGCCTCTTCTACCTGCCTCCGGAGTCGCACGAGCCAACAAGGCCCGATGAGACTCCTTCTTCAGCCTGACGGCATCCCTTACTTCCGGTGTCCACCACCGAGTTCGGGGATTGCCGCCGCGACAGGCACCACAGACCTTACGACCACAGCTATGGGCGGCCGTATCGACGATAGAGGCTGAGAACAGAGCCCATTCGGACTCTATGTTCCCAGCCTCCCCCGGAATCCAGGAGAAGCTGTCCCGGAGGTGCAAGTTGAAGGTACCCCTGACAGAGGGATCTGCCAAACGTTCCCAACAGACCTTCATTACGCGCTTGGGCCTGCCAGGTCTTTCCGACTTCCTCCCCTGCCAGCGGACCCAACTCACAACCATGTGGTGATCGGTTGACCTCGGTTGAACTCCAACACACATCAGCTGAGCCATGGGGCAATGAGCAGGCCCACACCAGCCCGCCGCCGCTCCCCGCGGGCAGCGCCAAAGAAATGGAGAGTCCAGCCCCCTTCAAGGAGTTGGGTTCCGGAGCCCAAGCTGTGAGTGGAGGCGAGGCCGACTATATCTAGTCGATAGCGCTCAACCTCCCGCACGAGCTCAGGCTCCTTCCCCCCCAGTGAGATGACATTCCATGTCCCCAGAGCTAGTCTCCATGTCCGGAGATCTGGTCGCCGAGGCCCCTGCCTTCGGCTGCCGCCCAGATCTCTCTGCACCAGCCCCTTATGGATCCTCCTGCGAGTGGTGGGTCCATGGGAGGACGGCCCCACGTCGCTCCTTCAGGCTGAGCCCCATGGGGGAAGGCCTGGCCACCAGGCGCTCGTTGGCGTGCACCCACCCCAGGCCTGGCTCCATGGTGGGGCCCTGGTAACGCCAATACGGGCGACGTAACTGGCCGCGATCTATTACTCGTCATAAAGGGCTTGTGAACCGCTCTTGGTCTGACCCGTCCCCCAGGACCTGTTTGCCTTGGGTGACCCTACCAGGGGCATAAAGCCCCCGATAACATAGCTCCCGGAATCATTCGGGCACTCAAACCCCTTCACCACGTTAAGGTGGCGGCTCAAGGAGGGGAGGCATGTCTCCCTTCTTTGCAAACGCCACCATATGTGTGCTGCTGTGTTGTTAATGCAAGTGTGTAAAGCGTGCAGCGTGCAATTACACTGCACTCAAAACAGCAGATCTGACGGGTGATCATTCCATATGTAGTTTTTTTTCTGACACAAACTCAAAACTATTATTTTCTGCACAAATATGCCGTATATTCATGCCGTTTATATGAAAAGGGGCCATGACGATATCGAGGCCATTTTGCTATTGCGATATCGTAGTACTGCTAGTACTAGTATATCCTTAGCCATGAAGCGGTAATTTTCAAGTTAACAGCTCCTTTTTTACCTTTAATTCAGTAGAGATTGGCAATTCCAGGGCTAAAATCATCCAAATGATTCTGGTGAAGGTATACACAGCGGAGCACTTCCTCTATTACCACATGACATCACAAGGTGGAACAGAGTGGTTTCCATTTGAGAGAAGAACTCAGCCTAAATATGCAGGATGTGTGTAAATTAAACAAAACACAATTCCAGGTATGTTTTTGATGAGGAAACATAACAGATCAGAAACTAGTGTAATATGGGCCATTTCATTTAGAAAAAAATCATAACTACTTCAATTTTACACATTTGGTACATAATGAGCCCTTGGTTTGATCTATTCGGATCCAGCCCTAAAAGTTGGGCATAACTAGCATAATAACTACAGCACACTGGGAAAGGTACATGAGCACTAATCTAATATAAGACATAATATTCCTCAACCTTTAGTCAACCAAAATTTGCATTAATCAATGCATCATTTTCTTTATATAATGTGGATTTGTATGAGACAACAGCAGAATGGAAGAGTGAGTGGGTGAGCTGGCTGATTTTTTTTAAGACGGGTTAAAACATTTCGTATTTAAAAAGATGATGATTTTCCAAGTCTATATATAAATTCATTTGTTTCTTAATACTTTTTTTTCGGCATAATAGTGAACTCCAGTGCAGGTGTAGTCTTGTGATTTTATTCAAAAAGGAATAAAGTAGGAATACGGATACCAGTATAGGCTTGATACCAGGTGCTGAAACTCATACTCATTACCCAGTCTTGTTAAGAACCGATACTACCGGACCGTGTGGCATTGTCTCTCACAGATCTCCTCTCAGCTGAGCAGGCAGTGAAATAACCTGCCTTTAGAAGCCAAGCGCACATTAAGCTCTGCTGTGACCAGACCAGAAGCAGATGTGACAGGGTGAAGTGGTTTCATAGTTCACCAATGACATCTGCGCTGGGCCTGTGTTTACGATAGCAGCATGCCAGTGTTGCTAAGTGGAGCTGGCGATTCTTTGCTTGTTCATGCTTATCGCGATCGAGGGTTCATAATTGAAGGATTGAAGGAGTGCATTATCAGAGCTTTAAAAAAAGGTACAACATCTCCATGGGGGACGTACTAATTGAGGCTTTAAAATGCATATCAGACTTTAACAGAAAACAAGTAAAAAATACTAAAGATGGTATGTAGTAGGGATGCCAAGATTATTCAGGCCATGATATAATCGTAAGAGAAAAAAAACAACTACTAATTACAGTAGAGCAATATAAAGTCTTTTTCAATTATAGCCCAAAAACATTTATTTAATATGGGCATAGCAATCAGCACCTGAATCAGACCGGATATTAAATTAAGATGAAGTGTTTTTCACTTAAGAATGAGACATTTTCACCTAAAGTACACATAAATGTTTATCTGACTGTCACTCAAACTTCACTTTATCATTTAGAGAGTTTGATTTTATATTATCACGTACTAGAGGAATTGTACTATTTAATTGTTAAATCGTGATGTTTCTTCTCCCAATTATGACTTAGTGATGCAGGATTGAATGCTTTTAAATGAGGCTAATGCTGGTAGCCGCTAGATTCAACTTTAGTTGTTAGCTAGCTTTAGCTATGTAATGAAGGCTGGAGAAGGCATACAGTATGAATCAAAGCTCATAAAGTCGTCTTACAGTACCTGACATTCACTAAGGTCAAAGTACACAGCAAATTTGCCAGTGTTAAATTAACACTGACAGTGTTGATTTTAACACTTAAAAAGTGTGTATATGAAAAGATAGTTTACACTAACCTAGTGTTGTTGTTGTTTAAAAAAAAAACATACATATCTGTCTACACTGGTGTTTAGTGTCACTAAATTAACACTGGTAAGTGGTGGAAGATTCTACACTAGAGTTAGTGTTACAAAATTAACACTGTAATATTTACACCCAATTACTACACTCAGTGTAAAATTTAAGTCAACCCTATACCTCTCCATAACTATACCCCATAAACCTACAAAAACAACACAAAATGTATAATAATACAGAGCATTTATTATTTTTTGCTTAAAGGAAAAGTAACGTTATTTTACAATCTGAGCCTTCTTTCGGTAATAAAACAAGTCGTTTGACTCACCCATATCACGTTCGTGTCATTTGGAGCTGTTTGAAGAAAGTTATGTTGTAGCGTATCTGTTAACATTTGTATTCGGGGCATTACTTTGCGGTCTCCAAATAACACAAACTTTAGCACTTTTCAAATCATAGAAGCCCGATGTCTTTAGTCTACGATTTCGTTTGAAGCAAAAGTGGCCTGTAATCCGAGATTTATCCATAGTTTTCAGCTTTGCGTTTCATGTTTGGGTCCCGGGAGCTGAGAGCACACTCCGCACATGCGCACTGGCGTCCTCATCTACTCGAAACTATGGCTAAATCTCGGATTACAGGCCACTTTTGCTTCAAACGAAATCTTTCATTAAGACATCGGGCTTCTATGATTTGAAAAGTGCTAAAGTTTGTGTTATTTGGACACCGCAAAGTAATGCCCCGAGCATATGATACAGCACCATGTTAACGGATACGGGATCATTACTAGAACAGAACGGCTCAACATAAGTTCTGCGATACTGCTCCAATTGACAGAAAAATGCTATGGGTGAGTAAAACTACTTGTTTTATTGCCGAAAGAAGGCTCAGATTGTAAAAAAACGTTAACTTGCCTTTAAATTGCTCAATACAAACATCTAACCGCTACTCCACCAGAGCCAACCACATGAACCCGCAAACAGATTTACAAAAATATAACTTATTCAATTTTTAAGACTTGATTTTCCAGCTGCAGTAGTAATCAAAATACATTAAAGACATGTAAAAAAGACAGGCCAGTCAAAAGGCCTTTGATCATGCATCATGCAAACAACCCAAAGTCAAACTCCAGTTTCCATAGTTTCCACGTCAATTTGTAAAACACAAGAAATGTCCTTTTTGACAAATATTGTAAACTGAGCCGAACAGTACCTTTGAAACCAAGTTCTTAAACAAAGTGTCCAACTACTGTTGATGTTCTTCAAAAAGCCATAGTGATCATTGTGAAGTTCCTCAGTCTAATCTTGACAAGCTCGTTGAAGGCCGCACCTCTGATCTGGAAATGATGAACGCACTCTATCCCACTGATGTGCAGAAAGATTGAACAAGCCCACCATCTTTGAGGAACCTCAACTTAGACTCTGTGTCAGCAACTCCCACCCAGCTATGAGGAAAAAGCTACCAACTTCCGCAAATTCACTCAAACAAAGATAGCCGAGAATTCCATTGGACCAGATGAAATCATAAATATGGATGAAGTACCTTTAACTTTTGACCTGCCTCTCCCTAGGACTGTTAACAAGAAAGGTGAATTGTCTATCACGCTGAAAACAACTGGCCATGAGAGAATGCATTTCATTTGTGTTCCGAGCTGCACGGCATCCAGACAAAAGCTTCCACCAGTGGTAATTTTTAATCAATCAATCAATCAAACAATATTTATAAAGCGCTTTTCATACAAAATTGTAAGAGGATATCCATGCCAAAAGGAAAACTCCTGAAAGAAATTGTTGTGAAAGTCAACACGAAAGGGTGGATAGTAGAAAGCCTAATGAAGGAATGGCTGACAGATTGCTACGGTAAGTGACCTGGAGGAATTTTCCACAGAAATAGGCACTGCTTGTTTTGGACAGCATGAGGTCCCATATAACAGATCAGGTCAAAGCAGCCATCAAGAGGACAAACTCAATTCCAGCTGTGATTCCAGGGGGCAGCCACTCGACATTAGCGTGAATCGTGCATTTAAAGTGCCACTCAGAGTTGAGTGGGAGGCCTGGATGACTAGCGGCAAGAAATCATTTACCAAAACTGGCCACATACGAAGAGCAACTGTTGCTCAAATCTGCTAGTGGATCCTGACAGCGTGAGCAGAGAGCGACAGTGAAAGAGAGACTGATAAAGTGTGTGATGAGGACATTCTGAGGCTGTTCAATTCCGACACTGAAGATGATGACGACTTCAGTGGTTTCAGTGCACAGAAGGAAGAAGAAGATAGCGATTAGGGGACTTTGCTGGTAGGTGAAAATACCTATAGTAAACAAGTGTGGAGAGTTCATGAATTAATTACGTTTTGTTTTAGCCACTTCTCCTACACACCACCATTACAGTTCCGTGACATGGAGTTCAGGGGTTAACCCTTAAAATTAAACTTTAAACTTTATCTTCAGACTTCCAGTGGCTATACGCTGGCCGTTTTACTCACTGCGTGCACATGGACGAATGTAATCCGATTGCAAACGGATTGGGATCATATCGAATTCATGTGCACAGGCTAAGGATCATATAGGGATTGGTTTCCCGAATCCGATTGGAACCACTGGCTTAGACCGATAGTAATCCGCTTGGTGTCGCCTTGTGCACGATATCGGATCGGATTGGCGTACTGCGCATGCGCATGGATTTTCGCCAGGGATTTCACCCGGAAGTGGCAGGAGGCGCCGACGCCGTCATAAGTAGCGATTGTTGCCAGAAAAGTCAGACAAAATCAAGAAAGAATGCACAACACAACACGTATACCAATGCTGCTCCGTCAAACTCCTCGAGCGCCATCTTTGTATACCGCCACATAGTTTGTTGTGTTTTTATTGAGTAGCCATCCCCCGAAAGTAGTTGGACTACAGCGCCACATAGCGTGGCGGAGCTGGCCAGGTCGCTGACCATTATCCGATTACACGAGTTTCATGTGCACTTGGATCTAAGGACAGACCACCCGCAGAGTAATGGGATCGGATTTGGAGAAATCTAATCCGATCCTACCATGTGCACGCGGTGACTGTAGATTTACTGCCGTGTTGAAGCACTTTTCAGAAAAAGCATGCACCAGTATTTATTTTTGGTAATTAAAAATGTTTTTAAACTCTTTTCTGTGTACCATTTTTCTGTATAAATATCTCAAGTTACAATGTGGACACCCGCTATTAATAGTACTGGAAATCACAACTCAAAAGCATACAGTATATCAGTGTACAGCTAATGGCCAGTGTGAGTTTGCATTAGCATCGAGGCTCTGCTCTGATTAGGTTCCAGTGCCATGATTGCCTCATTAGGCTGCACTACCTTACAATACACCACTTGTTATTAGCATTTTAATTGAACAAATTGCTTGTTATTGAAACAAGGCACACATACACTCTCTCCTTGTGAAGGCTACAGCACAGGGTCTTATGATCCGGGAATACTACACGGTCAATTCATAATATAACGCTTGTTTCTTCTTATTGAAAGCTGGGGAGGTGAGACAGCTAAGTGAAGGGGTGGGTGATAATGATTAAAAGTATATCTCAATAGTTCCGATACTGATTCTTTGACTTTAAGTACCTGCCGATATCCAATATTAACCGATACCAATGTAGGGACGGACTATGGCACTTATTTCCTTGAAACACAGTTAACTTATGACTAGGGCTGGGCGATATATGGAGCAAAAAGTATATCTCAATATATTTTCTTATATCTCGATATATGATATATATCTTGATATTTGTACAGAAAAAATAAGAAGCAACTTTATAACCCATCAAAAACTACTGCAAAAACAAATATGCCAAATTCCACAAGGTCTTTTTTTATTTAAGTGCAATTGAAGTGCAGGTCATGTAGGAACAAAGTGCTTCTGCGACATTAAAAAAAAAAAAAAAAACTGGATAGAAAAATAATTTAACTGTAAAATAAAGGAAGAAATAATACATGTTGCCTCATTTTTATTCAAAAACTCAACTCGAGCTCATCTTTGCATTAACTCTCTTAACCATAGGATAACCATGAGCTCCTTTAGCAGAGGAAGCACGAGAGGTTCCTTATTTTGATAGATCCATGTCCTTTATTTTAATAGATCCATGTTCATTATTTTAATAGATTCATGTTTTTTATAAAGGGATAGTGCATTTTTTTTATGTTAATCTGTATGGGTTTCCTTCTAAAAGTTATGTGTGTTGACACCGGCTTACCTCTGACAGTCTCAGCTAATCCCGGTTCGACTTGCTCTCTGGAGCCCACGTAAGTAGGTCTGGTAACTTTCCTGGAACATGAAATAAAGCTTGTTTTTCTTTTCAAAACAAAACATATGTCCGAAAGGTGATATATTTGCGTCCCAAACAGTTGTCCATGAAACATCCAGCAGCGTAGTTTGCGTTCGCGTATTGTCTCTCTCGATTCGTATCACTGCGCGCATATTAGCTGTATTAGGCTTTTCACTTGTAAACTTCCCCTTACGGCGGACCGCATCTGCCGTACACTTCCGCTAAAGGTTAACAGACCACCCATCGAGTAAATGCAGTGGGATATGGCCAAGGACCACAGGCTATAAAGCGTTGGTGATGTTTGGCGGGTAAGATCTGAAAGAGAAGCTCAGAATCACACTCACTACGTGCACACAGTAGGATCGGATTGGATTTCTCCAAATCCGATCCTACCGTGTGCAAGCAGTGAGTGTTTTATAGCCTGTAGTCCTCGGCCATATCCCACTGCAGTCTTTGCAATCAGAGATTAAAAATCTCATAAGATTCTCCTCGTGTCTGTGGTGTGGTCTTTTTGTCCACACCACATGTTTAAAAGTCGTTTAAGACCGAAAAATCCTGTAGTGTCTGTAGACTTAGTAATTTCCCTTGATCTACAAAGAATTAATTTGTACACAGGAGCTCACACATCACATTATATTATAATGGCAAAGAGTGAAAAATATAAATGGTAATAATGAATTCTAAGTAAGTAGCAATAAAAATAGCAAGAGACTGGTGTCAAATATGGCATAATTATGTGTAAATATTAAATAGGAAATAAGTAATAAAAATATGTCAGGTATATACAAGAGATCGTAAGGAAAACAGTGCACAGATGAGATGTTTGACGGCATAGACTTATCTGTTACATAAGGATACTTCTGAACAGTATGCAAATATGAAGAGTCCTCTGGCGCAGTGCTGTTTTTCCAATAGAATTTAAAAGCCAGGAAAAGTCAGAGGACAACATAAGCCTGCAGTGGCAACAATGAAAGAATTATAATTAAAGGCTTTTCCAAGTGCACATGAGCTGTCTGTGGTGCTGAAAACAACTCCACTAACTCCCCTGATGACATAAAGGTCCTATATTACACAAAATTGACTCTTGTGAGCTTTAAGCCGTTTTAGAATGTTGTTACCTCCTCAAAAACATAGGAACTGCTAAACTGAGCCCCATGTATTGTTAGTAAAGGTCTAACTTCAGGCTTAACCATTTTTACACACAATGTTTTGTTATTTTTACAGAGGAAATTCTAATTCATTTTCTAAATCAAATGCCCTTCTTTCAAGGACACAACAGATGAATGCTGTCATCTGGTTAGAAGGCAGATACTTAACCCATTCTGCCAATTTTACCCATTATATATTATTTTGATGTTTCCTACTTTCTCTTTACACATTTATTAATAAAAAATGGTAGTTACTGATCCTTTTCACGGCTCTTGGGAGTGGTCATTAAGATTCTGGCTGTGCCTTTGTGCTTTTGTGCGCTCGCCCTTCATTGGAAATAACTCACAGCAGATTGCTCAGTGTCTGCAGATTTTATTTATTTATCTCCAAAATTGAGGAAATTGTAGCAGCTGTGTCACTTGAAGGAGAACATTTGAGATCGCACTCTTTGAAAATGAGCCAAAACATTCATTTAAGTTGTTATTGGGACGGTCTGATGTGCTGTTTACAAGGAACCAATTGCAGACCAGGCGACAATCGGAAACAAGGTATTTTTCAAATCCCTACGTGACGTTTTAGCGGCTAGCTTACCATTAGCGGAAATGAAAAACACGCGGCTAATGTCAGCGCTGTGAGCAGAAAGCAGAACATTTCATTTGATCAGTAAAGGCGCCGCAGGGCTGTCTGCGGTCTGACTAGGGACACGGAATGAATGGACAACTTATATAAGGATTGTTTAAAGCGGACATGCTATGTGAAATGAAAGTGAAATTAAGTTTACAATATAACTTCTGTAGGAAAACAGTTTTTTTCCCCTGCAGCTTTAATATCAACCTGCAATGAGACGATTTATGTCTTTTATGGCTCATCCCGGCAAGTTTGCATGTGGGCTTTGATAGACTTGTATAACTAAATAAGTATATATTGCACTGTTCTAAAGTGGCATTTATTGACTTTTTTAACACAGATGGAAGTTTAATGTTTAATGTTTTAGAATTAAAAATAATGTCTATGTTTGGAAAACTTTCAAAGTAAGGTCTTTATTTAAAAATATATGTATTTGCATTAGAGCCCCCTTTGATGACAGAAATAGTCATGGTCTGTAATTAAAAAAGGACATTTAGTTTCCCATTCACTTTTAATACTGGCTATAAATGAAGCTTGCAGCTTTAACGCTCGCTTAGGGTGAAATACACTGGTGTCTCAATCCTCACAATCCCAGCACTAATTCTAGGGAAGTAAAAATGTTGCAAAATATTAAATGCAATATACATTTTGTCACACTGTGGAACAATCAAAGTGCCCCCCCCCCTTTACTTTAGCAAATCAACACTTACAAACCTCTATTAAACATGTGAGTGAGATTTTCATGAACAAGAAGAACATACAGGCAGAGTCATGAACTAAAGAAGCATCTCCATTAATGTCATTACATTAACCACTGGATTTATATACTGCCTTTCAAAACATCCAAAGCATTTTAAATTTGCAGTTTTCATTCACTCCACACTCAGTGGTGGTAAAATTCTACTGTAGCCACAGCTGCCCTGGGACAGACCGATGGAAGTGAGGCTGTTAACCTGCACCATCACCACCATCGCTCAGTCCCACGCCACGTTCATACTAGGAAATGTTGGTGAAGTGCCTTGCCTATGGACACAATGACAGCTATGGCTACCCTGGCCCCGAGCTTTTCCATGGATTAACCGTCTGTAGAGAGAAGTGCTGACTAGGTTTGTCAAAAGTATGGAAAAATCAGATACCAATCAATAAAAAAAGTCACATTCACAGGACAGAAATGAACTAGAAACACATTTAAGAAACACATTAAGCACCTCACAAAAACTGTTAATTTTAACTTTGTGAATTTTAGACAGGCAAGATCCTTTATGACTCTATATGCGGCACGAATGCTTTTACACTCCATGACGCTGTCTCATATAGAGATCTGCAGAACCACATGGACACAACACTCAAACCAGTTGAATCACTTTTTTTAAAAAAGCTTTAAAAATATTAAACAAGAAACTATTCTGTTCACCACTGCACTATCTTAGACAAGTACAACTTGCTTAATTTTAATAATTTTGTTCATTTTAAATATGGTTGTTTTATATATAAAGTTTTACATAGGCTCCTCCTCCGTTACAGGATTTTATTAAAACACAGACTGTCAGTGGGATGGGAACTAGGGCCACGGCCTGGGGGAACTGTGAGGTCCCCCACAGTCCCCGGGGGAACTGTGAGGTCCACCCAGGGGAAGTGTGAGGTCCCACACACAGACGCACTACATTTGGACTCTCTCAGTCAGAGGCACTAAGTTCTGGAACTCTCTCCCATCATCAATTAGACTCCAACTGGACACTTTAAATCCCACTTGAGACGGCGGCTAAAGGAATACCAGACTTGTGGACACTTTTAATGTTTTAATGTTGCTGTTATTGTCAGTTGTCATTGTTTTTATTGTTTGTTTTTTTGCTGTGGTGTCACTTGCTCAGTGACTACAGATGGAAATGAGCATTTTTACTATAATCTGGCGCATTTACACTGCAATGTTGTAGATGTACATTAATATGCACTGTCCCTATTAAATAAAGAATAAATAAATAAAAAATAAAAATAAATAAAAAGCTGTAACAAGTAGGTGTGATAGTTTCAAAGTAATTTCATTGTAGTTAGCTCCTTCCTTCAGGCAGATATAGGCAGTGTCCAGCAGCGTCTGACCAGAACTGAAAGAAGCAGCTTGGATGAGCTGAAACGTATTCAACCAAATAAACTTTTGTCCAGTTGACAAATTGAATTTCTCCTTTTGCTCTTTCCTGAATAACTTTAGAATGATCTGGATCTGTATCAGAACAAGTGTAAGACACATAGACTAGTTTACACCCATCAAATCAAATCAAAACTTTATTTATAAAGCACTTTTCATACAAAAAACCTACCTGGACCACTGAGGGATTACACAGATATAAGGCAATTTATTCTCAAAATTAAGAGTGTTTTTATTATAACCATGATATCCGAAAATGGTCTCCTCAGTATTGAAATTGAGTTTGAAGTTTTTGTATCATATCTCACAATAAGGATGTTTGTTTTTCAAAGCGTGCTGGAAAAAATGACACAGCAATGCCAAGATGGTAGGTGATAAGTTTTGACAAAGCCTGAATAGAGGATCTTTTAACTCAACAAACCACTAGGGATGTAACAATATTTTCACGCTATGCATCTCACTGTACAATATTTATTGAGATATTTTGTAGAGACTAACAAAACTCTGAATATACAACTTTTTTCTTTTAAAAATTGCCTTGACAAGCCTTTGGTTCTGTCATAAACCAAAGAGTTAAGATTTAAAAGTGTTTAATAAGCTCTTTCATTGTGTAAATTGGACTGAAACAGAGCAAAGGATCATGGTCTATGTAGTTCCCTGTGTTTATTTTCGCTATTGCTGCACCATAACAATGAATTTAGGCAAAGAGAGTTGAAATTTGATATATTGTAAGATGATACAATATCACAGTTTCTGTTATTGTTACATCCCTACAAACATTTTCTTCTTTTGCTTCCAGAACCTGGCTAGATGTAAAGGCTGCAGTGTGGCATGCCTAATCCTACACACCATTCCTATCTGGTGCACTATACCCTAACACAATCAGCTCACTTTGTTGTTTAGCGCTAATCTTGCAAAGTCCACTGCACAAGTTTATGAAATGATGTTGGAGGTTGTGTTGTGAGCAGATCCATGTGAAGTGTGCTTGGCGTGCTTCTCGTGCCCTCTGCTTTGTTACAGCGGAGGAGGCCTGATTGGATTACGGACCCTTGGCCGACTGCTCCTGCTTGTTCCGTTGGAGAGATCTGGGCTGGCTAGAAGCTTTCCAATCAAACTTCCATTAAGTTTCTCTTTTTCATGTGGCTTTAATCTTATCCGGGCTTCCTTGCCTGCTTTTTGGTTGAACAATTGTGACCTTAGTACTGCTAGACTGTCCCAGGTTCTATTCAATGTGGTTGTGGCGTTTTTTAAACACTATATTAATATTTTTTTCCTGTATGTATGAACTGTATGTAAGATTTAGATTTTAAATTTGATAAACTTTGAGTTTGTGTCCCCAGATACAAGGTAGAATCAACTATAACTTTTGTTGATTACAATTCTAATGCTGATTTAATCTTGATTACAAAAACATTTGGATGTTTATTCAATCAGAAAGCAGAATGAGCTTCACATGAGTCTCTCATTTAGGTTGCCAGTTTCAACGCTGAAATCCAGTTGGTTTAAACTAGGGATGCACCGATGTGAAAATTTTTAGCCGATACCGATAGCCGACATTAATGTTGCTGTTATCAGCCGATACCGATATTTATTTATTTTTAATTCTGAGATAACATTTTATACAGACTGAAAATCATGCAAAATGAATTTTTGAATGTCTTCTTTTATTTTCAAAATGTGTTTTGACTCCTGATTTTTTTTTTCAATTTCAATTTTTTTTTATAGTGTAACATTTTTTTTTATAGTGTAACATTTTTTTATATTTATATATTTTTATATATATTTTTTCGTTCATGTCGAGGTTTGATGTGCGTTTTCGCTTTGCTTCGTCCTTCGTCGAGGAGGAGGCACGGTTTGGGCACGGGTCTCGTGCTCGCAGCCCTGCGCTGGTCATGCTGCGCTATCACGGATTTGAGCACGATGAGCGCACATGTCTGCGCGCACACTTCTCCGCCCTCCCCCTTCCCCCCACGCTTCACTATTAATGCATTTTGTTGAAAATCTATGAAATTTGAGTGTTTAAACGAGAGAGAAATGTGAGAAAACGTTAATTCGAGGGATTACTGTACTGACAAATATCGGCCGTTAATATCGGCCCACTTTTACACATCGGGCCAATACCGATAAATTATTTTTATTTTATTTTTTTTTGCAATATCGGCCGATACCGATGTTAATGCCGATATATCGTGCATCCCTAGTTTAAACCTAAAATGCCTCTCTCTGATCTGAATGGTCACTGCCTAATCCCCGTCACCTGCAGTCAGTCATGACAGAGCGCTTGTTCAGCCTCAGTGAGTGAATTCTGAGCTTTCACATGAGGCATGTCCATATACTGAGAATGAGAGAAACTTCCATGTGTCCTCTATCTACAGGTTAATGCTCTGGCAACGCATTGATAATATTTAAATTGTCCTCAAAAACATGGACACAATTAACTTGAGCCACCTCTAATCGGTTCACTCCACAATCCACAATCTGCCATGTTAGTAATACTTGACAGACAGAACATAAATAAAAACAGTATATGATATAGATTTGTGAGCTATATAGGCCACACAGACTGGAAACAGGCCGGTACAGTGCAGGAGCGCCGAGCAGAATAAATGATGGACTCTTACAAAGATTCTACAGTGAGGAGCGTGTACTGTTTGTGGAGACATTGATGAGGAGATTAGGAGATGGACGCTTGACTGGCCTGGACTCACTGCTGGTGAATACAGATGTGAGCTGCTTCATGTCTGGAGCTATAGATGTTTCCTCCTCCTCTGTCGCTCTGGGAGTCCATGACAAAGTTAAAGATGTACTCTGAAACTTTTCTCGTAGGGTGAAATTTTTTATGTGATGTTTTAGCCACTGTTTTTATTGTCTTGTACTGTGGCTACAGGTATGTGATGTTTTAGTCATGGTGTTTATTGTCTTGTTTATCAGATGTTTTATGTTCACTGTGGGCCTAGGGGGCGCTGCAATTTCAAATCCTGTGTGTGCAACCTGTACATATGGTTTTTGACAATAAAGCTGACTTTGAACTTTGACTTTGAACTTTGAAATAGCAAAATAAATTGATTATTACTAGGGAGGAGACAAAATCTTGTACCACAAGATCTCACAAGGCAAAATTGCCACAAGATTGTGCCCATATGCCCCCCCTGAGATTTGCACGTAATTTGTAATACAGTCATACCTCACCTTACGAAAGACCCAACTAACGAATAATCCAAGTTACGTGAAATTTTCGTCTCTGAATATGAAAGGAAATTTAAGTTACGAAACGCGAAATCTCAAAAATTCAAATGATGCGTGCTCGGCTTCGCAGCCGCCTGAATCCCCCAAAACGTAAATACTTGTAAATACATTCTCCCAACACCCCACTGGCCTCCCATTGGCTAGGAACGAATCAGGCCTTTTACATTGCGAGTCTACTTATGAAAAAATCACGTTAACCTTGTACAGTGTCCTTGGGTGTTCTGAAAGGCGCTTTTAAATAAAATGCATTATTATTATTATTATTATTGTTACGAAACCACTTCGGGAACGAATTAATTTCGAATGATAAGGTATGACTGTAAATAGGTAGTGCAGTCCATTTTACAATTTTGGCTTCGCTATTTTTATTTATTTTATGTAACTTATTTATGTTATGTAATTTGCTGAAGGTAAACTTAATTTGAGAAGTTGTTGTTCCAAAAAGCAATACTGTTAAATAGAGCTGCAACCACTGTTCCCTCTAAGGTGCGCGCGTGCGCAATTGCGCACTGCCCAGAGGTTCAGCGCGCACATCAAATCCTTTTCAGCGCATAAAATAAAATCTAACCTGAACTCAGCGCTGGTTTGACACACGGAATCCAGTCTGATAGATTCAGTTTGCACATGTGAATGTGCACATGCGTTGGGGACAAGCCAACTACAAACAGATTCATTTCGATCGCATTTCGATCGCTTCCTTCAGTAAGAGTTGTCGTGCGCATCGCCGTGGGTCAGAGCGGCAGGTCCGCACCAGCCGATGGGAGCGCCGCCCGCACAGAAGAGGAGACAGGTAGAGCCATAATGTAATCCTCGGCTGTTTTCTTTGTTTCTGTCCAAGCCATAGGTTTTTGTGAGCAAAAAGACGGGACTTTCTGTGTGAAGTGTGAATCCTCTCCCCAGAGCGTTAAACCACAGAGCTCTGTCACTCTCACAAAATTACTTAAACTGGGTAATGATTAAAAAGCAAGATATAAACTGATAAAAATGTATACTTATTTTGGAGATCATTATTTTGAGAAAGACCCATCTTATAGTGTCCTATAGGTCCTACAATCATCCCTAAAAAATCTGCAGCTACATGTAGGCTATATTTATCAAGATGAAAAAATCTCTCTTCATGTGGTTTTACAGGTTTATACACAGGCATATACACAGGTTATTTTTCAAAATATTGTAATGTTCAATGTTTCACTGACCCTCACACTGACATACAACATGTGCAAAGTTCATGAACAGATTTTTGAGAAGTGGACCAAAAAAATCAGTTATATTAAAAGTAATCTAACAGAAATAACAGCAGTGATTTGATTCATAAGCTATGTAACTTGCCATGATCTCAGGTGTGATGCTGGTGTGGCCACAGTGTGCATGTCAGATGTTGCTCACAGGAGTCCAAGGAACGCTCAGGGAGTTAGTGTGTTTGCTCAGACACATGAAAAATTAGGGGGAACATTGGCTGCAACTATCGAGTATTTTTGGAATCGGGTACTCTGTCGATTATTTTTTTGAGTAATCGAGTACTCTAACGAATCATACTTTTTTTTTTTTTTAACAATTAAATCAATTGTGTGCAATGCAACATGAAGGGTCTATTAAAAATGAGCAAACTGGGGATTTTAATCATACATCTCTCTCCACTACTCTCCCCACATTCACCCAATACGTCACTTTCCCCACAAGAGACAATAAGACTCTGGACTTGTTTTACGCCAATATCAAAGACGCTTACACCTCCGCCCCCCTCCCCCCGCTCGGCCGCTCGGATCACTGTCTGGTCTACCTGCTCCCGCAATACACACCCAGGGTGCGGAAAGAACCTGTGCGGAAGCGGTCTGTGAAGCTTTGGACTCAGGAGGCCTGTGAGAGTCTGAGAGACTGTTTCCAGAACACTGACTGGGACATTTTCACTGACTCTCATGGAGACGACATCAACGGCCTGACCCATTGCATCACAGACTATATCAACTTCTGCGTGGAGAACACTGTGCCAACCAGGAGGGTACGGTGTTTCCCCAACAACCACCCCTGGGTCACCCCTGAGCTTAAAGCCCTCCTGAACCAGAAGAAAAGGGCTTTCAACTCAGGGGACAGAGAGGAGCAGAAAAGGGTCCAGAGAGAGCTTCAGTGGAGGATCCGACGGGCCAAGAGGGACTATGGGAGGAGGATGGAGGAGCAGCTGGCCCAAAACAACGCACGGGGCGTGTGGAGAGGACTGAGGAGCATGTCTGGTTTTGGACAGAGTGGCAGAGGGACAGCTGATGGTGATCAGCGCTGGGCGGACGAATTAAACTGTTATTTCAACAGGTTTAATGCGCCCCCACCCCCTCTGCCCCTCTGCCGACTCCCTCCTCCTCTTCACACCTCCCCGGGCCAGTAGCCATACCCCCTTCCCCCTCACACGGACTCAACCCAGCACCAGCCCCCTCCACCCCCCACCACCACCACCCCCCGCAGTCCACCCCAGTCCCCCCCTCTCCCCCTCTCCATCACACCGGACGAGGTGAGGAGGGAGCTCAGGCGACTCAGGCAGAGGAAAGCCGCAGGACCCGATGGTATCTGCCCCAGGCTGCTGAGAACCTGTGCAGACCAGCTCTGTGAGGTTCTCTGCTACATGTTCAATCTGAGCCTCAGCCTGGAGAAGGTCCCCGTCCTGTGGAAGACCTCCTGCGTGGTCCCGGTTCCCAAAACAACAAACGCCAGGGAACCGGCCCACTACAGACCAGTCGCCTTGACCTCCCACCTCATGAAGACCATGGAGAGGGTGATCCTCAGCCAGCTCCGCTCTGTGGTGAGCCCCACCCTGGACCCGCTGCAGTTTGCCTACAAGCCAAACGTAGGAGTAGAGGACGCCGTCATCTACTTTCTGCAGCGGGCGCTCACCCACCTTGAGACCGCCGGGAGTGCTGTGAGAGTCATGTTCTTTGACTTCTCCAGCGCCTTCAACACCATCAGGCCGGCGCTGCTGCGGGGAAGCTGGAGGACGCGGGAGTGGATGGACATCTCGCTGCCTGGACCATCGACTACCTCACTGACCGTCCACAGTACGTGCGGCTGCGCGGCTGTGAGTCAGAGGTGGTAGTATGCAGCACGGGGGGCCCCCAGGGTACTGTCCTCTCACCCTTCCTCTTCACCATATACACCTCGGACTTCACATACAACACGGACAGCTGCCATCTCCAGAAGTTCTCCGACGACTCGGCCATTGTGGGCTGTGTGTCAGAGGGGAACGAGCTGGAGTGCCGCTCGGTCATCAGTGACTTTGTAGACTGGTGTGGGCGCAACCACCTGTGCCTTAACACTAGTAAGACAAAGGAGCTGGTGATCGACTTCAGGAGGAGACCACTACCTCACTCACCGGTGAACATCCAGGGGCAGGACATAGAGACTGTGGACAGTTTCAAGTACCTGGGTGTTCACCTCAACAATAAACTGGACTGGTCCCACAACACTGACGCCCTGTACAAGAAGGGCCAAAGTCGCCTCCACCTCTTGAGGAGACTGAGTTCCTTTGGAGTGAGCAGGCCTCTGCTCAAGACTTTTTATGACTCTGTGGTGGCCTCTGCTCTCCTCTACGCTGTCGTCTGCTGGGCCCCGAGCAGCACAGAACGGGACAGAAAAAGACTGAATAAGCTGGTTAAGAGGGCCAGCTCTGTCCTGGGCTGTCCTCTGGACCGTGTAGAGGAGGTGGCTGAGAGGAGGGTACTGGCCAAATTCATGTCCATTAAGGACGACACCTCTCACCCTCTGCACCGGACTGTAGAGGAGCTGAGCAGCTCCTTTAGCAGCCGACTGAGGCACCCCCAGTGCAAGAAGGAGCGCTACCGCAGATCCTTCATCCCCACCGCCATCAGACTGTATAATTCTAACATATAGGCCAGACGTGCAATATCCTCCTTTTCATGTTGATGCTTGTTGTTACTATTATCATTATTACTATTTTCCATTATTATTATTATTATTACATATTACTATTTGCACTATTTATTACTTACTTTATCCCCTCCCTGCCTGCATGCACTTTTTCCCTCCTGTCCAATTGTCCTGGAGCTACTGTGGCGAGTAAATTTCTCCTGTGTGAGATCAATAAAGTCTTATCTTATCTTATCTTATCTTATCTTATCAAACAACTGTTGTTTTTCCTCAGAAAAAAAACTTTTTTATTTCACAACTTTCAAAGTTTAAACCATTGCTGGCTTAGGAACTAAGCCAATAAAACAATAGAAACCTTTTAAATGTGTGTCTGTTTAATACGTAATATACGTTTGCTGAGCAGGGACAGGGGCTATCACTGTCCGTCAAACGCTGCCTAAAATGCGCTTGAGCTTTGCGTCTTACCGTAGAGACAGATGAGGGACTTGCCATGCCTCGTCAATGCTGACTAATTTTATAGGCTTTACATACCTTATATTTTAACAGACTCAAGTGGTCAATGATCAAGTGATCAATCGGAAATCTTAAATATTGCATACCTCGCAGAAGCTCCGCTTTGAGCGGTGAAGTGGGGGTGTTTCCGCTTTAAGTGCTGCGCTGTGATTGTATGAGAGGTCTGCTTTACAGTACACACACTGCACTGCATTCTCTGTTTTTTGAGGGTGAAATGGTCCCACACTTGGGGTGTTTTCATCCTTTTCCTCCCCTCTTCTTCAATCTTGGCCATAGTGAACCAAAGCAACAACAAAAACAAACCCCTCACTGCCGCTTTGAAATGTCCGTCATTAACAACAGTCCGGGTGAAACGTAGTCATACTGTAGTGTACAGACATACCGTAGGCGACAGATTTTGCAATACATATTTTATAAATGTTTAAATAGTTTATATGTTAATGGAAACAGTGATGCAGTCTATCCGAACAGTGCAGTAGTCTGACAATGCCGCGATGATGCATGAATTTAAATATATCGCCACGTGATGATAATTAAACAGAGCCTTGAGGCAAATAATTTGCCTTGATTATTTTTTGTATTCGAGTTACTTGAGTAATTGTTGCAGCCCTACTGTTAAAGTATTAGTTGAGAACTCACGAAGCAGTTTGGATGAGCTGCGAAACGTCTTTGACCAAATAAACTTCTTTTACCATGGATTCTACCTGGATGACTGAGGGATTCTTCACACATACTGTTAAAGTATTACATAAAATAAATAAAAATAGTGAAGCCAAAATTGTAAACTGGACTGCACTACCTATTTATTTCAAATTACATACAAATCTCATCTTGTCTTCTTCTCATGGACATAACTAATAGCTACCAGTATTAGTACTGTTCTACTACTACTACTACTACTACTACTACTACTACTACTACTACTACTACTACTATCACTATACTATCAATTGTGGGGACTTGCACTCCAAATTGGGTGAAGTGTCTTGCCCAAGAACACAATAATACTAATGTAGAACCATCAACATAACCTACTACTTTTCTACTACTACTACCACTATAGCATCTACAGTAGGGAGTAGGGACTTAAACTCACTTAAAAAGTAACTTGTACACAGTAATAGCAGTGTGGAACCATCAACCTAACTCACCACTCATTTCCTGCCAATACTGCCACAACACCAACATTAGTACTATGACAAATTGCTACTTCTACTACCAGCTACTCACTACAAATACACTTCAATAAAGGTGCTTTGTCTCCAGAATACAATAAGAAATGCCAAACAATATGAGTGGATGAAACTTTTATTGCCTCTAAGGGAATTTGTCGTGCACAGAAAGCAGATAAAACCGCCAGGGGAGTCATTCAAGCCAGAAGCGCCACTGTAGATGCTCCATTCATTATCCACACACTGTTTTTCTTCACACCCAGAGCCATAAATTCTGCCGAGTCAGTCCACTTCCATCATTTCATTTTCCACCATGCTTTTCAAAGAGCGAGTACCGTTTTATACATCCATTTAACTTTTCCTTGTTTAACTTTAAAAAAGGGGATGTTATGCAAATGTATGCAATTTTCTTGACCATTCTACCATGTTAAAATGTTGTTCCCTCATCAAAAACATGTTTATGCATGTTTGTTTGTGATGCACTGATCCAGCTTTTTCATTTCCAACACTACAGCTTTAAAGGTGCATTGTGTAACTTTCCTGGTGGAGGGTCTGTCAAATGCTTTTCTCCATGGAAATATCTGGAATGTCCAGTTTGTCTGGTATGTTTCACCGTATAAAAACCCTTTTTATCTTCATGGAGATCAAACCAGCCCAAGTTACAGGTCAGACCTGTGGAGAGGCGACCCAATTCACAGCCAGAATGTGTTTTTCTAGGTATTTTTGAGCTGTAAAAACTCATCTAATTGAATAAATTTAAGGTAGTGCTGTTTAATGTCATACTGTGGAACATTCCAGGCAGAGCAATGACATATCCATAGAAAGAAGAAGGTGTCAGACCCTCCTGTGAAAAGTTACACAATGCACCTTTTAAGTACCTTAAACCTTAACCTGCAGGGGACTGATAATGGCATTTTTTCTCTTTAACCAAAAAGAAATAAGCCAAACCAATCGAAATCTGTTATGTAGCTGTTGTTTATCTCGCAGGTAACTACAGAACTACTTTGTATAGATAAAAGTTCAAACATTCTTTCTGGGCCAACCACCACCAGTAAAGTCTTATTACATCAATTAATATGTCCGAGCAAGATATCGGCTGAATTGATATTTGGAAGCCAATATGTGTTCAAGTAGAATTTGCATTCTTATGCATTCTTTAATATGGTCTGATTTTGGCCATACCTGTTAATTACCCCGTTCTTAAGAATGCCCAGCTGTTTTGATCAATTTTCTCTCCACTCCAACTTATCTTTGAAAGACCGTTTGTGATTACACTTGAATGGGTACAATATTGACTTGCTAAAGGGTCTCCAAGGCACAGTAGTGGTAGTACTTAATCTTCCAATAAACACAGCCGTGTGACTAGGGATGTCTAAATTAATCAATTTTTGAAAAGAAGTGAGCTTATATTAAAGCGATGTAAAGCAAAAATAGGGGTCAATAACAGTCCCAATGTGGTTCCTCTCTAAGGAGCTTTTGTCACTGTGTCCTTCTACCAGTATTAGTCACACAATCCATTGTACATTATAGATTTGAGTTGTTCTGATCAATACATGTGTAAAAAAATTAAGCCCACAGAGTATAAGGCCCATTTATGCTGTACATCTGAGACTCATACGGATAGGCATGGAGACTTCTGTCCGTCTTCTGCGTTGTTCTGTTCATACATTGATGTGAAGTAACAGAGCTGTACGTGTGCTAACCACTGGGGGCAGTAGTGAACATGTAGTGGAAGCTAAACTTTTTTTCAATCACTAGCTGCAAAACCTCATTCACCTCACCTCATTTTTCTTGACTCTTTTCCAACAGATGCTATCTAAAAACTGCTGTGGGCATCTCCATGTTTGTTTGTTTGTTTGTTTGTTGCTCTATTTTGCCCATTTTGGTCAATTCTCAAACTGACTTTTAGTGCCCTCTGGTGTTTGTCTAAGAGAATGCAGTCTTGAAATTACAAACGTTTGGAAGTGTAAATGCAATGACAATTACTACATTTGGAGATCTGTTTACGATTGAAAGTGGAGCATAAATGAGCCTTTATTGGACAAGACAGTTGGAATTTCAAATGCAGGGTAGAGAGTGGGCTGAGACATTCGGCTAAAGGATGGAGCCAGGAATGTTGAGACTCAGTAGCTCAGTGTCTGGCATACCGAGTTCAAAGTTCAAAGTCAACTTTATTGTCAAAAAACATATGTACAGGTTGCACACACAGGATTTGAAATTGCAGCGCCCCCTAGGCCCACAGTGAACATAAAACATCTGATAAACCCAATGTCTAATACATCACATATACCTGTAGCAAAAGTATGGTATGGTATGGTATGGTTTATTTATTTGCACAGGGACAGTGCACAACATTTCATTGACCTTTGAAATAAACAAAAGAAAGATGCAGGTGCCAGGTTATAGCAAAAATGCAAATTTCCACCTGTAGTCCCGGGACAGGTTGATGTTAATTAAATATGACAGAGATTGTAGATGGGTAATGGACCAGTGCATAAGAATAATCACACAGTACAGTAAACCTGTATATAATACAAATAGGTAAAACACAATGTGTGGCGTAATAAAGCTCAAATAGTGCTCAAATGGCAGCAGTAGCTCAGTTGGTAGAGCGTTTGTCCACTGATCCAAAGGTTGGCGGTTCAAATCCCGCTCTTGACATAAGAAACATCAGCGGTCAGATCCACTGACCCACAGGTTGGCAGGTATGATTCCAGCTCCCACAGATCAATGCTGCTGTTGTGTCCTTGGGCAAGACACCTGCGAATGTGTGTGTGAGTGGGTGAGTGGTTCCTTGTTGTAAAGTGCTTTGGGTGCCATGAAGGTGGAAAAGCGCTATACAGTCATACCTCACCTTACGAAATTAATTCGTTCCAGAAGTGGTTTCGTAACGTGATTTTTTCGTAGGTAGAGTCACAATGTAAAAGGCCTGATTCGTTCCAAGGCCCCCAATGCCCCCAATGCCCCCCAAACCCTGTTGGAGAGTGTATTTACGAGTGTATTTACGTTTCGGGGGATTCGGGCGGCTGCGAAGCCGAGCTCTGTTGGAGAGTGTATTAACGAGTGTATTTACATTTCGGGGGATTCGGGCAGCTGCGAAGCCGAGCGCGCATTATTTGGATTTTTGAGATTTCGCGTTTCGTAACTTGTATTTTCTTTCGTATTCAGAGACGAAAGTTTTACGTAAAGGCGTTTCGTAACTTGGATTATTCGTTATTTGGGTCTTTTGTAAGGTGAGGTATGACTGTATAAAGATCTGATCATTTACCATTTAAGCAGCAGTGTCCTTTAAGTGTCCATTAAGCAGCAGTGTCATTGGGGGAGGGCCATGTAGTATATTTCCTATTCAAAGTCCTGAGGAAATTGTCATATCCAGAGTCACCAGAGCTTGGCTTTTGCAGAGGGAGTGGAACGGGAGACTTTGTGCAATCAGAGGATGGTTATCATCAGAAATACAGTGGGAATTACAGCTGCACCATAATTTTGGTGGTTTTGGTTGTTTTTTCAGACGCCGGAGGGTGGGTTTGATCTCTGAAACCTGCATCTAGAAATACTGTCCTTTTAGAACAAAGAACAGGACTGATGAGAATGGGCAGCAGTGGTAAGGTCCAACAGGCACTGGGTCGATCCAGCTTTTTCTGTTCCAATATCGATTTTGATACTATACTTTTAAGTATCTGCCAGTACCCGATACCAGTGCAGCAACTGATAACAGCATTGATTTCTTTTTATACGAAAATCCAGCTAATCTTCCCTTATCTGCGCCGATATTCAATACCAACGTGGGATTGGAGGATCTCTAATCAAAAGTCATTAGTCTGAGAGAGGCTTTTGTAGTTAGAGAGGAATAGGATGCCGTGTGCTACCAGAAAAGGGTTATTATCAGAAATACAGTGCATTTCAGTTTAATACTTTTCATTATTAACTATCCTGATACCTGTAGCTACCTGATAATCTGTTTTATGCCCACTCTTGGTTATGTAGGTTGTAAATCATTCATTCATTTTTCTCAATTACTATGCAGTTATAAATTCTACAGCTGTCTGCTCATCTTGTTACATTTTAAGATAAGATAAGACTTTATTGATCTCGCACAGGAGAAATTCACTTGCCACATTAGCTCCAGGTAATTTAAGTAGTAATAATAATAATAAGTAAATAAGAAAATAGTTTAACAAATTGCACGTTGGGACTATATAGTGGAGTTATACAGTCTGATAGCGGTGGGGATGAAGAATCTGCGGTAGCGCTTCTCATGCTATGTATCAGAGTGCATCCACAGTTTAATAATATTCCTTCTCTCTTGGTTCCACAGTTGGTGGGTGGTGAATTCAACCAGGAGACAAACTTCCTCATTCAGGACGTGGAGAGCGTGAGCTGTATGGTGGAGCTGCTGGCCCACTGTAACGTCACGTGTCAGGCTGAGATCTGGAGCAAGGTCACAGACATCCTCCGAAAGAGCCTGAGGAACATCCAGACATGCACCGAGGCTGGCCTCCTCCGACTGGTGCTGCTCACCATCAGCTCTGTGGAGCCCAGGGTCACAGGTAGGGCGATTCACTCCACAAAACACAAGATGAGCTTTGTGATAGTGACAAGTGACAGTATGAATGGAAAAAGACATTTTATTTTATTTTACAGTGAAATACTGAAAGATTCTCGTTTTGTTCCAATTCCATCATTATACTTGAAATTAAGAATGCACCATCGCTTCCAATTTGAAACTAGTTAAACATGTCATCAAAGCTGATCCTTAATTGCTAAAAGTTATTATTACCATAATATTACACTAGCTAGTTTTCATTATATCTCACTGGTTACAGTCACTGTGTGCACATGGACGAGTGTAATCCGATTTCAAACGGATTGGGATCGTATCGGATTCATGTGCACAGGCTAAGGATCGTATAGGTATTGGTTTCCCAAATCCGATTGGAACCCCTGGCTTAGGCCGATAGTAATACGCTTGGTGCCGCCTTGTGCACGATATTGGATCGGATTGGCGTACTGCGCATGCGGGAGTTTTCGCCAGGGATTTCACCCGGAAGTGGCAAGAGGCGCCGACGTCGTCATAAGTAGCGATTGTTGCCGAAAAAGTCAGACGAAATCATGGCGGTGAAGAAAGAATGCACAACACGTACACCAATGCTGCTCCGTCAAACTCCTCGAGCGCCATCTTTGCCACATAGTTTGTTGTGTTTTTATTGAGTAGCCATCACCCGGAAGTAGTTGAACTACAGCGCCACATAGCGTAGCGGAGCCGGCCAGGTCGCTGACCATTATCCGATTACACAAGCTTCATGTGCACTGGGATCTAAGGACAGACCACCCGCCGAGTAACGGGATCGGATTTGGAGAAATCCAATCCAATCCTACCATGTGCACGCAGTGAGTGATCAAAAGAAGTAGGAGTTAAACCTCAAGCGTGTGTTCACTTAGTTGAAGTTAGTGCTCGCTACAGAGCTAATTGGGGAATCGAATTGATATATGATCCATTCATATTTCCAGTATCAGGTGGTATTGATATATCGATGCATTTCTACTAGGGATGCAAATTATCGATTAATTCATTAATTGATAGTTGATTGACCTTATTGATCGATTAGCGATTAACTGATAAGCGGTGTTTTTCACCTGAATTTTAGTGTTTCAATAGGATCTTTAAGAATATAAGCTATAGTATACATAACACTGAGTCATAAATATATCATAGTATTATTATATTGTATATTCCTCAGTTAATTATTCCTTAGTAATAAGCAGACAAATGTATTGATGCTGAATAACAAAATACAGTAATCCCTCGCTCTATCGCGGTTCGCAGATTATTATTATTTTATTTTTATTTTTTTTTTCCAATTTTTTTTAATAGTGTAACTTTTTTATAGTGTAACATTGTGTTCTGTCCTGCTTGGCTAAGAGACTAGACCAGGACTAAACGTGGACTAAACCAGGTCTAGACCAGGACTCGACCAGGTCTAGACCTGGACTAAACCAGGATTAAACCACCACGTGCCGCTGCTGGTTTCATGCGGGGCCCGAGCCACAAACCAGCCGCACGAAACCAGCAGCAACACACATTCCGGGCGCCGCGGTTCGATCTCGCCTCGCGTGTACACCCGGGGCTGCTGAGCAGTGCCGTTGGCGCCTGCGGCCGGCTGTGAGTCGAGCTTGGCGCAGCGCGGTGCGCGGTTGCCTTGTTTCGTGACCACGCGGGTGCGCATGTCCGCGATTAGCGATTAATTACAATTAATGCATTTTGTTCGACCAACGTCTTAATCGACAATCTTTAATCGATTAATTGTTGACATCCCTAATTTCTACTTGAAATAGCTCCATCATAAAGGCTACATTATTGTTTGCTTTGTTTTGCTTTGTTTTATTTGACACACACAGTGACTGATATTACATTGATCACTGTGGATCACTGCAGCAAAAACACAAGCGGTCACTATTTGACTGTACGGCATCTCTCACATCAGCCCTTTGAAGCTGGTTGTGCATGTCTCTGTTACCATATTATACTGTATTGAAAAGGTTGGTGGTTAGAATCCCGCTCTCAACATAAAACATCATTGGTTGAGTTGAGTGGTCTGATCCACTGACTCACAGGTTAGCGTTGTGATTCTAGTGCCCACAGATGAATGCTGCCATTGTGTCCTTGGGAAAGGCATTAACCCACCTCGCCGCTAGTGTCTGCGTACTCTGGTGTGTGAGTGTGTGTGTGAATGGATGAGAGGTTCCTTGAAGTGCTTTCAGTGCCTTGAAGGTGAAAAAGCATTGTATAAAAATGTGACCATTTACCACCATAATTATATCCTACAGTGCAAACAAAAGCAGGATTATCTTTTCCTCTTTTCTCTTCTCTTTAAGGACTTTTAAAAGCTTTTTTACTCTAGATTTTCTTCTTTAGATCTGCAGATACATGTATTTGTAGGCTATCAAATGTGTGTAGAATCCCTCAGTCGTCCAGGTAGAATCCACGGCAAAAGGAGAAATTCAATTTGTCAACTGGACAAAAGTTTATTTATTTCGACCAAATAAACTTTTGTACAGTTGACACAAATTGAATTTCTCCTTTTGCCATAGACTATCAAATGTTATTTTCGTTATTGTTTTGTACAGCAGTGGATTGTGTAAACAGTCGAGATCTGTACTTTACTGAAGTACTTTATAAAGTGGATACTTTTTACTTTTCTACATTTGAGAGAAGGTACTTCTTTTACTCTGTTACATGTTTGAATAGAACTGAAAAGTAAAAGTATTTTTATTAGTCTGACACCTGCTGAACAGACTGAGGGGTTTAGATTTCACAAATTCATAGTTTGAGCAAAGAAAAGTATATAAAGTAAAAAAAAAACAACATACTGAATAGTTTCTGAACAAATCACTTACTCTCAGCGCTTAAACAGACCCCCCCCCCATTCCTTTCACCAAACATTTCTGTCTTTACACACCCAGGTCAACAATCCACAACTCAACTTCCCCCTCTGTGTCAGGCAAGTTTATTTGTATAACACAATTTGTAACTTTACGGAATAAAATCACAATACAAACAGATTAAAACATAAATAATCTTGTTCAGGAAGACTATTCCAGGTTCCAGGAAACAGACTCCCCATGTTTAGCCCTGATTTAGTCCTAGTTTAGCCCATATTTGGTCCTGACTCTGAGCACCAGCAGGAGGCCGGCCCCTGAGGTCCTCTCGAGTGTTTAAATGGTCGTGGTAGTAACATGTTTACTACTGGTTGACTTATTGATAAATAATGATCTGCAATTTTTTCTATTGCAGATCTTCTTTGCCATAAAATACCACTTGTCTTGTAAATGTGTGCCCTGCATTTGTATGTATGAATGTAAACAGACTGGGCCATGTGTTGTCACAGTGAATAGGCAGGGGGAGTGTTCCTGGGGGGGGCTTTAGTTCCTCTGATGCCCCTCCCCTCCTCTCATGCACACAGCAGCAGGAGCCTCGTCTGTAGCACAGTTTATCGAAGCTGTCTCCAGAGCTACAAACCACGTAAGTAAACAGCTTGGCCTTTCTAATGCCAACTCTTATGTGTTTACACCACCCACGTTTGCCATTGGCTGGAAAGATGGTCAGTTCTCTCTGTATTTTCTTACTTATGCATGCTACTTAGCAATAGCCTCCAGATAGCCTGCCCTGCTACCAAACAGGAAGAGGATGGCTTTGCTCAATGTAGCTCAGGGAATGAATGAATTAGTTAACTCAAGGTGTAAAGTTTGGGCAGTGCACTCCTGGATGCCACACCTGAAAAGCTCAGTGTTGGTGCAGGAAGATTCGATCTGTTCAGTGGCTCCTCTCACACCTCTGGGGCTCAACAGGCTCTGGCTGCAGACGTGCAGAGCGTGTGGAGCTCCACTCTAGACCGGAAACATGTGACTGCCACTTTTATGAATGAGGAAGTACATATGTTTTGTTTTAGCTTTAATAATAATAATAATAATAATAGAAGCAGCGAGTAGAGCTCCAGAACAGAAAATATTGATTAAATAAAACTGTGTCTAATGTATGATAACAGAAACGTTTTCAACCAAACAAACTTGGTCCAGTTGACAAATTGAACTTCTCCTGTTATCATGGATTCTACCTGGACGACTGAGGGACTTTTCACACATGTGTCTAATGTAGTTTATAAAATGTTTTTATGTTCTGGAATTTGTTCACACATTCAGGGTGCGATTTGCTAAATTATTTTATTATCTGGTGGGGACAAGAACCACATATTGATAAATGCAACTCCACTGATATTGCTTCAAATCTTCTAAAATATCCCACATCTGTTTTTTTGGCAAATCACACCCTGTAGTGTAGCCTATACCGTGGATGATGATTAATTTGTTAGAAAATAATGATTTTTCTGGTTTCAGGTTTATTCTCCCAATGATTAACCTCATTACACATGTGAATAGTCCCACTAAGATCAATAAATACCCCTTTTACAAGCGGGATCCATGGATCTATTAAAATAAATATAATAGGTGGAATCCAGCTGGCCAAGATTCAAGATTAAACTCTTTTATTGTCATATGCACAGTAAAGAAACACGTTTCCCTGTACAATGAAATTCTTACTTTGCTGTCCACACTGGATGCCAAGAGCATGCAAAAAAAATTAAAATGGATAAATAAGATAAAGAGAAGCATGTAAAAAAATATAATCAAATAGAAACAATCTTTACCGAATAAACACGATGAAAATATAGGCTAAGTGCTATGTACATATTTACAGATAATGTGCAACATTAGTTTTATGTGCAAAATGGCAACAACGGTTTGAGACTTTTTTTTTTATTGCAGATATTCAGAAACAAAAACGGCACCTTATAAAAGTAAACAGTTCACATGAAAATTAAATAAATGCATTAAAAAAAACACAGTGACTAAAAACATTCACATATAAGAGGGGCAATTTCAAACCTCTAATTTAAATGAATAAATTAAACTTATTCAAAAAGGAAATTCAAAAACAGCCTCTTTTCTCTGTTAGGCCCAGTGAGCTAGCCGTCACGTGGAAACAGGAGGGATGACCCAAAATGCAGGACTACTGTTTAAGTTCTTTAATAATAAACAAAGAACTGACCAAAATCCAAAAATCCAAACTGGCAAGACATGACTACCAGTGACGAGATGTGACGTGACGAGACCAGACGAGACAATGACAATGGACCAACAAAGGGCAGAGGAGAACACAGGATATAAATGCATAGACACAGGTGTAACACATCAGGGCGGGGAAAACAGTCAACAGGCAGGAAGTAAAAGTAACAAGCTGACCAGAAATGTCAAAATAAAACACTGAGGGCACGCCAAAGAAATAAGATACACAAAATATGAAACAATAACAGCAAAAATTATGAACCATAACACTACCACTAGCATGACACTTTCAGGTCATCCTTCATGTGTGTTATGTTTTGTTAGGGATATCATAAAACAACGACATTTGTCCATTCCAGACATGTGTACTTCCTCATCTATAAAAGTGGAGGTCATGTGTTTCCGGTCTAGAGTGGAGCTCCACGCTCCCGTCTGCAGCCAGGCCCTCTCAGTGCAGCTCTGCTGTGCGGAATCTGCCATCACCCGATGTGGTACCTTTTACATTAGACTCACTTTAAAATGTGACTATAATGTATGTATGAGTTATGTGGTAATACAGGAAGTGCTCCACAATGTTTTTACACTCCATACACCTTCACTAGAATGATTTGACTAATTTGCAGCCTTGGAATTGACAAACTTTGAAGCGACAGCTATTGTTTTTTAGTATGCTAATGTTTTGTAAGATAGTATTAGCAGTGACTGGCAGTTAGTGAGATACACACACTGGTAATCTTATGTTAGTTCAAAGATCAAAGTGTACTTTATTGTCAATTCACTATGTAACAGGCATTACACAGAGGACTGAAATTGCATTCCACCAGACACCAAATGTGCAATTTTACACAAAAAAAAAACTGTTATGACAGATGATTCTCACATTTACATATTTGATACAAACACTTTTGAAGGGTAATTGTCTTGTCGTAACATCTCTATAGTTGGTTTCACTTGACTTAATAATATAGAATAAAATCTGACTGTACTAAAAAATGCCGACAAAGGGCCTACTTACTGAAAGCAACTGATATGGGGAGAATTAGTATTGTCTCCTGAGCCAGGTGAATAGTTATGTGATAAAAGTTTAATAATATCAGGATGCTCCATGTTACATCTTCACGAGACAAACGAGACCATCAGTGTTTATAGTTTATGATAATGACTAGAATGGGCATGCACATAAATTATTGGTACAGAGAATATACATATTAGGGAAACGTAAATATACGAAAACAGGAGGTAGCTCAAATAGGACAGGGAGTATTATTATGTTATTTAATATCTTTAATATTAACAGCATTGTATTAGTTCACAGTTTACCCAGGTAACTTTTAATCACTGCATTGCAAAGAGGCCTCAAAGGTTTTTTTTAAACCATTGTGCAAAATGCAAACAAACATATCGATTATGATTTCAAAAAACCCACAGGCCATTCTTTGCTCTCATATAACCTTCAATCGCACAGGTGGGAAAACATAATCACAACCCAAATTGAGAAATCACATGTAAGCTCACAGTGTATAAGTAGGATGTTAGCAATACATTAAGATGGTGATAAGACAAAGTTAAAGTGAAGTACAGTGCCTTTAATTCTATCTTCATGTATATTGTTATGTGTATAAGTACTACAGCAACTCTTTATTTACTCTTATTTTCTGTTTGAAGAGAGGCGCATCAGTCATGGAGCTCATGCGTGATGTGGCCACTGAGACCAGCATGAAACAGGAGCCGAGCAACTGCGCCGTCACCACGTCACCTGGACCTAAGCGCTACAAATGTGACCATTGTGGAAAGTCCCTGGCTACAGCACGTTCCCTCCATGAACACATGAGGATCCACACTGGTGAGAGACCTTACAGCTGTGACCAGTGTGAAAAGACTTTTAAACTACAGTCTGGTTTAATTGAGCACCGGAGGATCCACAGTGGACTGAAGCCCTTTAAGTGTGACCGGTGTGGGAAGAGCTTCTTTCGGCGCAGCTGTGTGAGACGCCACATGAACACCCACACAAGAGACAAAAGATACAGCTGTGAGGAGTGTGGGAAAACATTTAATGACCAAAGCACACTTAACTGCCATAGGAGAATTCACACTGGAGTTAAGCCATTTGCGTGTGACCTGTGTGGGAAAACCTTCATCTTATCTGGGTACCTGAAACAACACATGATTGTGCATTCTGATAAGCGGCCGTACACCTGTGGTGAGTGTGGTAAAGGCTTCAGAAAGGCGGAAAACCTTCGTAACCACCAGAGCATCCACACTGGAGACAAACCCCACCAGTGTGACCAGTGTGGGATGAGCTTCAGACTTGTGGGAACACTTAAAATTCATCGGCTTGTTCACAGCGAAGAGCGGCCATTCAAGTGTGACCAGTGTGATAAGGCTTTTAAAAAAATGACACACCTCTCGGCTCATGTCCGACTCCACACAGGAGACAAGCCGTATGTCTGTGGTGTGTGTAGCAATACTTTCTCATACCCAGCTAACTTAAACAGACACATGGCCGGTCACAAACTGCAGCTACAGCCACCATTTTGTTGAAATGGAAGACAGACTTAGTACTTGCGTCTGTCACTGCGTGCACATGGTAGGATTGGATTTCTCCAAATCCGGTCCTGTTACTCGGCGGGTGGTCTGTCCTTAGATCCAACTGCACACTCATGTAATCGTATAATGGTCAGCGACCTGGCCGGCTCCGCTACGCTATGTGGCGCTGTAGTCCAACTACTTCCGGGTGATGGCTACTCAATAAAAACACAACAAACTATGTGGCGGTATACAAAGATGGCGCTCGAGGAGTTTGACGGAGCAGCATTGGTGTACATGTTGTGCATTCTTTCTTCGCAGCCATGATTTCGTCTGACTTTTCCGGCAACAATTGCTACGTATGACGGCGTCGGCGCCTCCTGCCACTTCCGGGTGAAATCCCTGGCGAAAATTCCAGCTCATGCGCAGTACGCCAATCCGATCTGATATCGTGCACAAGGCAGCACCAAGCGGATTACTATCGGCCTAAGCCAGGGGTTCCAATCAGATTCGGGAAACCAATCCCTATACGATCCTTAGCCTGTGCACATGAATTCGATACGATCCCAATCCGTTTGCAATCGGATTACACTCGTCCATGTGCACACAGACATCATCAGGATTTCCCTTGTGGATCAAGTTTGTCTAAGTCAAATTTCACTGTCATGACTGTCCACTCTGGAGGCTGCTGTCAACAGGTTCTGTCTTTCGTCTGATTTTATTTCACTCTGTTTTTGAATCGTGTTTTCAGATATATTTATTTGATATTTTTTCAGTTGTACACTGTGTAAAATTAAAAATAAACTGTTACATTACTTCCATTCGGTGACTTTCTTTTGTGGTCAATACTTTGCTTATAATATGCTCATAAAAAGTTTAGTCATTTTTTTTTAAATCAGATTTATAAATTATTAGACTATCTTCCTTATTCTTTTGTACAGCAAAAGTTTTGTGTAGACACTAGAGATTTTAGGTATCAGTAGTTTTAAAGTCCATACTTTTATTTCACTACATTTGAGAGAAGGTATCTGTACTTTCTACTTCAATACATTTTTAAATAAGTCTAAAAAGTGAAAGTATTTTTTATTACAGTCTGAGACCTGCTGAAAAGCCTGACGGGTTTACTATTAATACATTAATAGTTTTTCCTTGAGTTTTTTTATTTTTTATTTTTATTTACTTCTTCCCCCAGTGCAGTCGAGCATATTACTTAGATAAACAGATACTGTATGTATAGCCTGACACTTGAGGTATATTACTAGACTGATTATATTTAGGGGCATAGTTTGGTCCAGGCCAATTCATATTCATAGAGTTTATGTTTGAATGTCTTTTGTCCTGTTTATACATGTACACTACTGACCCTTGCTCCAAGTCAAAAGTATCCACTAGGAGACAATATAAAAAAGCTGAAGATGCACTATTTTATGTAGCCTGAGTGATAAGATACAAAAAACATATGCAGATAGATTTTAAAGATGGAAAAGGTTTGGAAAAGCAAATAAACATTGAGAACTAAGTGCGTATGTCACAGTGGGCGTGTACCGGTGGCGGTAAAATCAGGGGTAGAGCAATGACGTCTTGAATACAGAAGAATAAAGATGACTACATGAATCACTCCAAATACAACTTCAGAGATTCAAGATTACAAAGGTTTTATTGTCATATGCACAGTAAAGAATCAAATAAAACATTTTTTTACAGAATATACACTATGAAAAATATAGGCTAGGTGCTATGTACATGTTTACAGATAATGTGCAACATTAGTTTTATGTGCAACTGTCAGTAGTAAAAACGGTGTGCAAACATGGTTGATATAGGGTCAATGAGAAGGGAAATAACTATAACAACATTAAAAGCCAGTTGTGTAGAATAGGTGCCCTTTAAATGCATTGTGACTACATCTATGATTTTGTCATTAGGGTAAGTGAGAATTTAAGAACTAACAGCATCAAACAGCACCAGATCTCAGCCCTTTAACAGACCCCCGCTCCTTTCACCAAACACTTCTGTCTTTATACACCCAGGTCAACAATCCACAACTCACCTACCACTCTGTGCCCATCAACTCTGCATCTCGTCCCTCCCCCACAGAGAAACAATGACAGATCTAGTGTTCATGTCAGCAGCACTTACAAATACATTTATTATTTGTATAGCACAATTTGTACAGTTTGTAAAGTCATTCAAAGTGCTTTACAGAATAAGACAGACATTAAAATGGCATTAATCACAGTACAAATTAAAACATAAACATTAAAAAAACATTAAAACATAAATACCTCACCTTACGAAATTAATTCGTTCCAGAAGTGGTTTCGTAACGTGAATTTTTCGTTCCAAGGCCCCGTTCCAAGTTTTTTTTTATAGTGTAACTTTTTTTTATAGTGTAACACTGTGTTCTACGTCCTGAGTGTACCTCACGAGTCACGGCTGAGGCGAGCAGCGAGGAGGGGAGGAGATGTGCTCCCCTCGGGACAGCACGCAGTCCGAGCGCATGAACGAACGCAGGCAAGAGTGGTTTAATCCTGGTTTAGATCTGGTTTAGATCTGGTTTAGACATGCTTGTAGCTTTGTGCTACAATTTTGTATGAAAAGCGCTTTATAAATATTGTTTGATTTGATTTGGTCTACAGGAGGCACGGTTTGAGCACGGGTCTCGTGAGTACACCGGGTCATGCTGCGCTATCACACACGTGTACGCGCGCAGTCTTCTCCCCCCTCCCCCCACGCTTCACTATTAATACATTTTGTTGAAAATCTATGAAAGTTTGAGTGTTTAAACGAGAGACAAACGTGAGAAAAGTTTAAATCCAGTCTGAGAAAAGCGTATAATATGTGTGGCTGAGTGCGCATTATTTGAATTTTTGAGATTTCGCGTTTCGTAACTTGAATTTTCTTTCGTATCTAGAGACCAAAATTTAACGTGAAGGCGTTTCGTAACTTGTTGGGTCTTTCGTAAGGTGAGGTACCACTGTAATCAGAGCAACATTTAAATTAAAAGAAAAGAGCACAGAATACATCTGATCTGACTTAAACTACAACAAATGAACTTTGTGCTGTTAAACAAGTCTTACATTAACAGATTAAATTACAGTCACAAGCAAATAAACATTAGCTAGTCACTCTCACCTTTTTGTTGAAAATCAAACACTTAAACAGGATCATGAACATTCATATTGATCACAGGTGTTGTTTAGATCAATTTTTAAATAGCTAGTTTTGATCCGCAGTCCCTGATTTACAGAAGGACATTATACAGTCCAGTTACACTAAAAACAATTGATACTGTCCACTTTCTGACCCATACACACTCGTACAGTATCACACGTATAATACAAACATACATCTGGTTGGACTTTATTTACTGGACAGTTTGATAAGAAGTCTTTTTCACCCATGTTTAGATTTATTGATTTGAAGTTGATTAGCAAAATCTAGAGCTGCTTTGTACTGCAGCAGCTCACTACTCGTGACAAGGCACTGACGGATGGGTTCCTCACAGGGGATTCTCAGGGTAGTGGTAGTAACATGTTTACTACGTTTACTACTTGTTGACTTATTGATATATGTCCTTGATTTTTCTATTGCAGGTTTTCTTTGCTGTAAAATACCACTTGTTCTTGGTCTTGTAAATGTGTCAGGAAAATGGATACACAAAACAGTGTAGTCAACAACAGTTGTATTTAGACTCACTTGTCTAATCTAGGAGACTTCTATCCAGGAATTAAAAGACACTCAACTCGAGAAAAGTTTTACGTGCACGGGGAGGAAGGCGGCGCTTCTTAAGCTCGTCCCGCAGTGATCTTACAGAGTAAGGTCACCCATCGCATCTCCAACTTGCCACTTTCCTCCAAGCGCTTTTATTGAGAACACTTATCATACCCCACCCATACAGGGGTGGGGGACTTTTACTGGCCAGACAGTGATAAGACATAATCAGCAAGAAAAACACTTTCACATTTCCAAAATACAGTTATGACATTTAAGCTTGTGACAAAACAGAGAGTAAAAACAGGAACTTGTGACTGTCTGTCACCTTTGCCCTTGGACAGTCATCTGTTAACTATAACTCGAGACATGATTAAAAGTCACGTATATATTTAAAAGTTCATTCCATATCAAAAATAGCAGATAGCTTTTATAGAATTTGACAAGAAATCTTAGCATAGCTTTCACAAAATGTGTGCCCTGCATTTGTATGTATGAATGTAAACAGACTGAGCCATGTGTTGTCACAGTGAATAGGCAGGGGGAGTGTTCCTGCAGGGGGCTTTAGTTCCTCTGATGCCCCTCCCCTCCTCTCATGCACACAGTAGCAGGAGCCTCGTCTGTAGCACAGAGTTTACTGGAGCTGTCTCCAGAGCTACAAACCACGTAAGTAAACAGCTTGGCCTTTCTAATGCCAACTCTTATGTGCTTACACCACCCACGTTTGCCACTGGCTGGAAAGATGGTCAGTTCTCTCTGTATTTTCTTACTTATGCATGCTACTTAGCAATAGCCTCCAGATAGCCTGCCCTGCTACCAAACAGGAAGAGGATGGCTTTGCTCAATGTAGCTCAGGGAATGAATGAATTAGTTAACTCAGTGCTTTAAAGACACATTAATATTTGAGTCCTCAGTGCAAAAAGACAGTGCAGTCTTTGTTGTAAGTTTCTTTTTTTTTAAATGTTAATAAAGGATACAATGTTATGCAGAGGTGTACTAATAACAATTTTCTAGATAAATAATACTATTAATAGTCGCGCGCAGGAGGGGGGGCGTGAAATGTTTTCTTCTTCCTAGGGGGGCGTCACAGAAAATAATTGAGAAGCACTGAGTTAACTCAGGGTGTAAAGTTTGGGCAGTGCACTCCTGGATGTCAGACCTGAAAAGCTCAGTGTTGGTACAGGAGGATTGGATTTGTTCAGTGGCTTCTCTCACACAGCTCTGGGGCTCTCATGGCTAGTGCAGCTAATCCTAACCCTCTGCTGTGTGGAGGCATATCAAATTTATTTGGTTTGTGTCATTTTGTCCGCCTTTACTATACTACGCTGCTGTAATTGACATTTTCCCTCCCGTTTCAGTCTACAAAGAGAGAAAGAGGCCCCATGGATCAGACTTGTGGCCCAGAGATCAGCTCACCCATCCAGGATGTGTGTTTAAAGCAAGAGTCTTGTGACAAGCCGATCACCACATCACCCTCCTCTGACACCCATGAAGAGAAAAGAGGCCCCATGGATCAGACTTGTGGTCCAGAGAACAGCTCACCACTCCAGGATGTGTGTTTAAAGCAAGAGTCTTGTGACAAGCCGATCACCACATCACCCTCCTCTGACACCTATGAAGACATTACCCCAGACAGCTGTGAAGAGTATGGAACAAAGCTCTATGTGTGTGACCAGTGTGGAACATCCCTGGGTTCAGCAGGTTCCCTCAAAAGACACATGAGGATCCACACTGGGGAGAGACCTTACAGCTGTGATCAGTGTGGGAAGACCTTCATATCGTCTTCTGGTTTAAACGAACACCGGAGCATTCACACTGGACTGAAGCCCTTCAAGTGTGAGCAATGTGGGAAGGGCTTTAAGAACAAAAAATCCCTCTCAGATCACCAGCGCTTGCACAATGACGAACGCCCGTACAAGTGTGACCAGTGCAGTAAGGCATTTAAGAGATCGAATCATCTGTCTGAACACTACCAAACCCACACAGGAGACATACTGTACAGCTGCGATCTATGTGCAAAGACTTTCAAAACTCTACAGGCATGTTCAAACCACAGATGGAGCCACAGTGACCGTTTGCCTCTTGAATGCGACCAGTGCGGGGTATCCATGACCACGAAGCAAAAACTAGAGAATCACATGAAAACCCACACTGGAGAAAGGCCGTACCGCTGCGATGACTGCGGCCAGAGGTTCAGTCGGCAGGATTCTCTTCATCAACACCGGAGCATTCACACTGGAGTTAAACCATTTAAATGTGACCAGTGTGGGAAGAGATTTCGAATCAAACACTCACTCAGAAGTCATTGGCAAACCCACACAGTAGACGAAGCATAGGGCCACGGCTATCCACAATCAGGAGGTCGATATCCTGCTGAAGAAAATATAGACGATAAATGATAATACTGAACCAAATGTATGCCACGGACACAAAAACCCAAGAGCAGGATCACTCCTTCATTTGTATAATGTGGTTAAAAATACAAATGTCAATGAATAAATGGCAAATGTAAAACATTTGTACTTAGTTTGTATTTGTAATGAACCACAGAACTTCTTTATTCAACCCTCTACAGCTCAAATCGGACCTTAGTACAGAAAAATAACAAAAAGTTCCCCACTAATACAAAGAAAAAGTACCCACAATAATTATTTACCTCCAAAAATGATTGTTCCATTTGTCATGTCTTGAACGATAAGTCGATATAATAATTATTGTTACAGGCCTACATTTAAGCAGTTTAGTTTAGTCTTTATTTGAAGGGACAGTGTCATATTAGACTTTAATCTCACAATCTGACCAGAAAGACCTGACTTAAACTACAACAGATGAACTGATTTGTACTGTTAAAGGGATATGCCACCCCCAGGTCAAATTTGGGCATCTCCCCACAGTCCAGAGACTAAAATAAGTGGTGGAAAGCGTTTTCCTGCTCACCCAGCCATTGTCCGAGTCTGTCGCCACTGACCGCCGCGGTATCTGCAGCTACTCCGCCTTAGACTGGAGTCTAACGTCGCCAGAGAAAGATTTCGGCCAAAAGGAATTAATTTGCTCGATGCGTTTCCCAATTACTTTCTGTGTAGTGCGCATTCATATCGAGTGCAAATAAATGTGCAAATCAACACGGAGAGCTTGCCTTGGAATAATATGGAATAAAGCCGAATCACGCACCACGCTGTGCAACAGGGGAACTCCCTTCCTGGTGCGTAACAGGGATTCCCCTGGCAGCGTGCTGCGTGATTCAGCTTTATTCTTCCGCACTGGAAAATAGTTCCCACCCAAAATGATCAAGGCAAGCTCTCCGTGTTGATTTGCACATTTATTTGCACTCGATATGAATGCGCACTACACAGAAAGTAATTGGGAAACGCATCGAGCAAATTAATTCCTTTTGGCCGAAATCTTTCTCTGGCGACGTTAGACTCCAGTCTAAGGCGGAGTAGCTGCAGATACCGCGGCGGTCAGTGGCGACAGACTCGGACAATGGCTGGGTGAGCAGGAAAACGCTTTCCACCACTTATTTTAGTCTCTGGACTGTGGGGAGATGCCCAAATTTGACCTGGGGGTGGCATATCCCTTTAAACAAGTCTTACATTAAATTGGTCACAAGTTACTCTTGCTACTTACTCTCACCTTTTTGTTGAAAATCAAACACCTAACCAGGACCATGAATGCTCATATTTATCACAGGTGTTGTTCGAATCCATTGTTAAACAGCTAGTTTCAATCTGCAGTCCCTGATTTACAGAAAGACATTATACAGTCCAGTTACACTAATAACAATTGACACTGTCCACATTCTGACACATACACACGTATACAATATCACACGTAGAATACAATCACACATCTGGTTGTACAGTTTGATAAGAAGTCTTTTTCACCCATGTTTTATTTCATTGATTTTGAAGTTGATTAGTGCTAAATCTAGAGATGCTTTGACTGCAGCAGCTCACTACTCCTGACAAGTTGCTCCAGCGGCACTGACGGATCGGTCCCTCTCAGGGGATTCATAAAATATGCCTTATCCTTGACCAATCTATTCGTAACCATTTCATTGTAGACTTTAAATGCAATAGAATGTAGTTTAATTGTGTTTTCTTTGTGTGTCTAATATTTCAAATAAAAGACATCACCCTGTATTGTCAAATGTGTAATAATTGAGGCATATTCATTTCAACTGTTTGCAGTGGTGCAAAGTTATTAAAGCACTTACAAAGCACTTACCTTATGCTTTTGGAACATCCTAATTATTCACTGATGAATGAGTGATGAGTTTATAAGCTCTTTCTCATCATAAAAGGGTGATTTTTAAAAAAATCTTTTTTTCTGTTTTGTTTCTTAAGCTCAGTAATATACAGTTTATGATAATGACTGACAGGCTTTAAAGGTGCATTGTGTAACTTTTCTGGTGGAGGGTCCATCAAATGTTTGTCTCCATGGAGATGTTCTTGCTTTGTCTGGAATGTTTCACAGTTTCTGTCTTCACAGAAACCAAACTAGACCAAGTTGCAAGTCAGGTCTGTTGGGAGAGGCAACCCCATTCAGTCAGAATGGGGTTTCAGTTTTTCTAGGTATATTTGAGCTATAATGCTACTACTGTGGCAAGTAAATTTCTCCTGTGTGAGATCAATAAAGTCTTATCTTATCTTATCTTATAAAAGCACCTATGATTGAATAAATATAAGCCAGAGCTGTAATTACAATTACAGGCAGAAGAATGACGTATCCGTAGAAACAAGCAGCTGACGGAAAAAGTTGTGCACCTAATGGATTAAATGGATTAAAGCCGTTATAGATATTAAATATGCTAATAGAAGATATGCATTATACATCAAATACATGAACCATGCTTATTTACACTGAGTCCTTCTCTTAAAATGAAAACACTGTTCCACCTAGTGATGGCATATGGTAATACAGGAAGTGCTCCACTGTGTGTTTAAACTCTATACATCTTTACTAGAATCACTTGAATAATTTCAGGCATGGAATTGTTTAAGGGTAGTTAAAAGGTAGCTATTGACTTAAACTACTGCTTCATGACATCACGAGGTGGAACAGAGCATTTTGATCTATGAAGACAGATTAATAATGCAGGATTACACAAATGTGTGAATGAAACAAAACACACCTCCAGGTGTAATATAAGAACTTTAAACTAGTTATTTCTATTAGAGTTAGACAACGAGGGAAATGACTTGGACACAGTAGCTCACACTTCACAATATATTATAATAACAAAGAGTAAAAAATGAATGGTAAAAATAAATTCTAAATAAGTAGCACAAAAAGATGGCAAGAGACACGTTGCTTGTTGTTCTCTAAAAACCTGACACACCCAGGCCAAGAATCCAGGACTGCCCCCTGCCCCCTTTATCACCTCATTCACATGCACAAAGAACTCTGAATGCACTAAACAATCCTATTCAAACCATGTGCCCCGAAACCTGTCGGACCGCTATAGGTTCGTATAGGTTCCTGCGTGCACATGGGAAACTCCAAACCGAGTGTACAGCCAGACAAAGACCTGAATAGGTGTGAATTGGAGGGCCGTTGACACATCTAGTCAGGAAAACAAAAGACAAACTGATTGAGTGATGTCCCACCTATGTCCCATTCATCTGAAATGTTAATTAGCAGAAGCTAAAGGGCCCATATTACTCTATTTTTTGATCTATGTTATAATGTTTCCTCATCACAGACACAGAGTTGTATTTTGTTTCATTCACACGGTTTAAAACACAAACCATGCATATTTAGGCGTATTTAGATAATTTCATTACCACTTCATGACATCACAAGGAGCATCACAAGGAACTTTGGAAATGTACACAGACTCGTGATAAAGAATTACTCAAACAGCTCAGGGTATGTTTTTGAGGAGCTCACAGTATTATAACATGGTCTAAAGCTCACAAGATTCAATTTTGCATAATATAGGACCTTTAATGAAAGTCTCCTACATATTTTGTGTCAGTGTGTTTTGTGTGTGTGTCTTGTCAAGTATCCAGTGTGACTAAAATTAACCCCTGCCCTCATATACAAATATTACTGGAGATGTTTGTTTCCATAAAAGTATTGAAAATCAGATGCTAATCGATATAAAATCTGTACTGATACTGCACTCATAAGTTTACTTCAGTGAATATTTATTACATGTTTAAGAATGTCCCATATTGTTCTACTGCCAACATCCCCTCAAATAAAGTAGCTATTGCTGATTACAAACCCAGTCTCATAAACATAGCCACTGTATTTGAATGTAAATAGGTGAAACTGGCTTGACTCGACTTGAAAGGGGGTGGGGGTGGTTGTATTTTTGCACAAAGAGGAGGAGGGGTTACACAGACTTACAAAAGCTTCAACTGAAAGTAGCTGTTCTCAGTTCTACCAGTTCTACCAAGATTTACCAAGCTGCTTTCTGATCTCCATCCGACTCTACGTACAGGTGAGTAATAATCTTTAAGACTGTGCAGCTCAGTTTGTATCTTTTGTCCTACTAACGTTATAGTTAGGCCACATCTTTTATGCTGACTTATCATGACATGTAACAATATAAAAGCAAGGGGAGGACTGTTTTTATGTAAATACAGCTCTGGAAAAAAGTAAGAGACCACTGCAAAATTATTATTATCAGTAACCCTTATTTTTAATCACAGCTTTCATGAGTCTTGGCATGCTCTCCACAAGTCTTTCACATTGTTCTTGGGTGATTTATTCCACTCTTGGTGCTAGAGCTGAAGCAGCTCAGCTTTATGTTTGTGTTGTAATTCAACAGACGCTGGAATGGAATGCCTGTAATACATGTAGAGATGCTTCAGGTTTTTCAGAAAAAAAATGCAGTGGTCTCTTATTTTTTCCAGAGCTGTATATGTATTTACCCAACTTGGCATAGTCCTGATTTAGAGAATAGTATTTAATGATGACATTTCTGTTGTTAAAAAGAGATTGCAGCTGATTAAAGATAACAAGGTTCTCAGCATTGGCCTATGGTTGTGGTTGTGAAAAAACGAGGGAGGTTGAGGTAAGAAGCTAGGCTAGTCAGACAGATAGTGAGCAGTGACTGGCAGTTAGTGAGATAGACACATTATTACTACATTATGTATTATGATAAAAGGAGAAATTCAATTTGTCAACTGGACAAAGTTTGTTAGGGCGAAAACGTTTCGCCACTCATCCGAGAGGCTTCGTCAGTTCTGGTTCGAGTGCTGGTTAGACACTGCTTATAGCTGCAGGGAGGAGCTCACTCCCCTGAATTCTTCTGAAACTATCTCAACTAATTTGTATTGCAATTCTCTCTTTTGTATTTCGGATTTCTCTGGCGTCTAGTTTAGCATACCTATTCAACCCTAATGACCGTCTCCACCCCTCTGGCCCTGACCTGTCTGCCCTATTGTTTCTTTTGTCTATTCTGTTTAAAGACAGAAGTGGGGGAGTCAGACATAACTTGTCTCCCATTTATAAGTCCATTCTTAAACCAAAGTCAAAACAGACAAAAGAAACAATAGGGCAGACAGGTCAGGGCCAGAGGGGTGGAGACGGTCGTTGGGGTTGAATAGGTATGCTAAACTAGACGCCAGAGAAATCTGAAATACAAAAGAGAGAATTGCAATACAAATTAGTTGAGATAGTTTCAGAAGAATTCAGGGGAGTGAGCTCCTCCCTGCAGCTAGATATAAGCAGTGTCTAACCAGCACTCGAACCAGAACTGACGAAGCCTCTCGGATGAGTGGCGAAACGTTTTCGCCCTAACAAACTTTGTCCAGTTGACAAATTGAATTTCTTCTTTTATCATGGATTCTACCTGGACGACTGAGGGATTCTTCATACATGTATTCATGTATGTATTTATTTAATACACTGGTTTATTGAACAATGAGTCTATATAGTTGTTATTGTGACAGACCAACTGAAAGCAACTCTTTATTTAGTCTAATTTTCTATTTGCAGAAAGGCATGTCAGTCATGGAGCTCATGCGTGATGTGGCCACTGAGACCAGCTTTAAACAGGAACAGAGCGACCGGGCCATCACCACGTCAGGCATGGAGCTCATGCGTGATGTGGCCACTGAGACCAGCTTTAAACAGGAACCAAGCGACCGGGCCGTCACCACGTCACCTGGACCTAAGCGCTACAAGTGTCACCAGTGTGGAAAGTGCCTGTCTAGAGCACGTTCCCTCAAGGAACACATGAGCATCCACACTGGTGAGAGACCTTACAGCTGTGACCAGTGTGAAAAGACTTTCAAACAGCACTCTAGTTTAATTGTGCACCGGAGGATCCACAGTGAACTGAAGCTCTTTACGTGTGAACTGTGTGGAAAGTCCCTGGTTAAAGCACATTCCCTACAAGAACACATGAGGATCCACACTGGTGAGAGACCTTACAGCTGTGACCTGTGTGGAAAGACCTTCAAATACCAATCTGCTTTATCTGTGCACCAGAGAATCCACAGTGAAATTAAATACAAGTGTGACCAGTGTGGGAAAAGCTTCTCTAAGCCCAGCTCTCTAAAAAACCACATGAATGGCCACGCTGGACTTAAACCATTTGAGTGTGACCAGTGTGAGAAAGCCTTCATCACACTTTGGCAACTGAAACGACACATGATTGTGCATTCTGATGAGCGGCCGTACATCTGTGGTGACTGTGGAAAAAGCTTCAGAAGTCAGGAAACCCTTCATAGCCACCAGAACATCCACACTGGAGACAAACCCCATCAGTGTGATCAGTGTGGGATGAACTTCTCTCAGACTGCCGCTTTAAACCGCCACATGAATATCCACACTCGAGACAAAAAATACAGCTGTGATGAGTGTGGTAAGACATTTTTTTCAAGTAACTCACTCTGTTGGCACAAAAAGATTCACACTGGAGTTCCCTTTGAGTGTGATCAGTGTGGGAAAGCCTTCATCAGATCGAAAACCCTGAAAATCCACATGAGGATTCACACAGGTGAACGGCCGTACAGCTGTGGTGAGTGTGGAAAAAGCTTCAGAAGCGCGGAAACCCTTCATAACCACCAGATCATCCACACTGGAGAAAAGCCCCACAAGTGTGACCAGTGTGGGCGTAGCTTCAAACTTGTGAGAACACTCAAAATTCACCAGCTTGTTCATAGCGAAGAGCAGCCATTCAAGTGTGACCAGTGTGATAAGACTTTTAAATCCTTTAAATACCTCTCTTCTCATGTCCTAACCCACACAGGAGAAAAGCCGTATGTCTGCGGTGTGTGTGGTAATGCTTTCTCAAAATCGAGTTACTTAAGTAAGCACATGGGCAGACACAATCTGCAACTACAGGCTCTTTCTGAAGATACCATTTTAGCAGACAGACTCAGTGTATCACATTTAACAATATGTGTGTAAAGACATCACCAGGATTTCACTGTCATGAGTGCCCTTTCTGTAGGCTGTTGTCAACAGGATCCATTTTTTGTCTGATTTTAATTTCCCTCTCAGTTTTTGAACACATTGTCAAATTTTTATTTGATGTCCTTTCAGCTGTACATATTAAAAGTAAACAATGATACATCACTTCAATCTGGTGTCTTCCTTTTTGCTGTCATTTTTTTTTTTTTTTGCTTAGAAACTAAAGGTAAAAGGTAGATGTGAACTTAAACTGGAGCTTCATGACATCACACGGTGGAACGGAGCATTTTGAGCTTTGGGGATGTGGACAGACTAATAATAAAGGATTACTCAAATATGATAAAAGGAGAAATTCAATGTGTCAACTGGACAAAGTTTATTTGGTCGAAAACGTTTCGCAACTCATCCGAGGTGCAGAAATTCAGGTGGGATAATTTCAGAATAATAAAAAGCAGTGTCTATCAGCACTCTAACCAGAACTGACGAAGCACCTCGGATGAGTTGCGAAACGTTTTCGACCAAATAAACTTTGTCTTTGTCCAGTTGACAAATTGAATTTCTCCTTTTATCATGGATTCTACCTGGACGACTGAGGGATTCTTCACATATTACTCAAATATGTGTGAATGAAACAGTATGTTTTTGAGGGGGTAGCAGCATTCTAAGATGACTAAAAGCTCACAAGAGTCATATATAGTCCTATATAGTCAATATAGGACCTTTAACTCTTTCTCTACCGGAGACGTCGTTTGACGTCAGAGCGATTCCAGACATAGTCTACCGAGACGTCGATTGACGTCAAAGCCGTTTTTCAGCGGGGGTTGCTAGGATACGTCCGGGAGCAACTTGTAATTCATAGTTAAAGGTGTAATTCACACATCCAACCCGTAGGTGGTGATCGTGTGTGTGTTAGTTTGGCGATCGGGGGCGGAGAGCCCAGAAGCGCTCACCGTGTGTAGTGAGTAGTGGAGCAACATGGCGTTAGCTGCCTAGCGGCATTGTTAGCTGCCTAGCGGCAGCTAACAATCGATCGGTTTTTACGGAGTGATCCGAGCGGTCGGAGTGGTCTTGGGACCCAAAGTCCCGGACCACAGGACCGCAGAGACACGCCGGATCAGGCAAGGACGGCAAGAAAGAGATCTCGTCTGTCCGAGGCAGGGGCCATGTCTATTCGGGTCTCAGACCCGGAGGACAGCGAATTTGAGTCCAGCGAGCCAGACCCCGACCCGCTCATGAGCGGCTGCCGTCGGGATCCTCTGGGAGAAGCAGATCCCTCTCTCCAGAGGAAGAGATGGGTAAGAACTAAGTTTACGTGCTGTGTGGTGAATCAATGAATGAACTTACTTTATCCCCTCCCTGCCTGCATGCACTTTTTCCCTCTTGTCCAAATGTCCGGGAGCTACTGTGTGAATGAATGCAGGCGTGCGTGTGTGTGTGTGCGTGTCTGTGCGTGCGTGCGCGTGCGTGTGTGCGCGTGCGTAGCTATGTGTATAAAGGTTTATGCGTGTGTGTGTGTGTGTGTGTGTGTATGTAAAGGTTTATGCTTGGGTATGTGTGTGTGTATATGTAAAATTGTATATGTAAAATGCCACTATTGATGTGAAGGAATTTCCCATTTACAGAGCCTTCATCCAGCAGAGGACCTACTTTGCGAGCAGGGGTGGGGACCTCGGCTCGCAAAGCGGAGAAGAAAGGTAAAAAAAAAAAAAAAAATCTCCCCATTACATTGCAGCAATACAAAAAAATTACATTAGGTAATGTTGTACATTTCTGTCATTTTACAGGTGGTGCATCTGCCACACAAAGTGTGGAGTGGCAACAAAAAGGTTGGGAACCCAACATGATTCCCTTCACGGCCACCCCTGGACTCCGGAGCGCTGCAGCGGAGCTGAAGTCTGACGTGCCAGCAGACTTCTTTGAGCTCCTCATCACAAATGAGCTGCTGGCACACATTACTGAGCAGACAAACCTTTATGCTCGCCAGTACTTTGCCGCTCTCCCTGAAGGCCAACAACACACACACGCACACACACACACACGCATACATGCACGTGCACACATTGTTCACGCACGTGCACACATTGTTCACGCACATGCACACATTGTTCACGCGCGTGCACACATTGTTCTGTTGTTATTGTAACTGTTGTTATTCTCTCAAGATTGTTCTCTTTGTCAATTTGTATATAGTTATTTCTTATATTTGTAAATAAAAAATAAAAAATTGCAATCAAAAATCTTTCTCTGTTATTTTAGATGTTTGAGGTGTCACTAAATCAATAAGTATTGATGTCAAAGTCACTTATCTGCTTGTAATACCTCCTTTCACAAAAAGCTAATTTTCTCAAATTTGTTGTCAAAAAACAGTGTTTTTGCTGAAACTTTGCTATGTTCTACCATCAATTACTTGAGAACCGAAAAGGTTAGAAACATAATTTTTTTTCCAGGTGAAAGATGAGAGTCAACACTTTATTTTGATGTGTGCTACATTTATATAGTGAAAGAACTCCGTATTCTGTGAGTCTTGAAAAATCAGTGAAAATGCTCTAAATCTCTGGTAGTCTGGGGCTTAGATTTTGAAAACAGGCTGGTAGTGAAAGAGTTAAGACACTTGCAGTTGGTTCATTAGAGTGATTCATTCCCTTTAGAGAGACATGTGTTTTAAAAGTGGTTGGGGACGGTTTATTAAAAACAGAATGCTTAAAAGGTTAGTATGTGTGATTGTATAGATAATTATATACAGATGGGCTGTAGTAACAACTGAGATATAGGCTTATCTAAAAATGTGCACATTTGTGTTTCTTTGTAAATGTGTCTTTTATTTAGTGCAAAAGAACACACGTTTGAAAAAAAGTCTGCCATGGTGATATCCTCCATAAAACATGACAATTTCAAACAGGTAATGTTTGCACACCAAAACTCTGCTGACGCTAGCCAGACAAATTCTGTGTTCAGTCAGAAACTGAAAATCAACACAATATATAAACTTGGTTCTAAAACATGAAATGCAAATACAAAGGTACTCAAGTGCATTTCACAGGCTTATAACTATACATGTCTATATTTGGTTTCTATTTGATTATACTTTTTTACATGCTTCTCTTTATCTTATTTATCTATTACATTTTTTTTTTGCATGCTTTTGGCATCCAGAGTGGGCAGCAAAGTAAGAATTTCATTTTACAGGGAAACGTGTTTCTTTACTGTTCATATGACAATAAAAAGCTTTGAATCTTTGAATGATTCTTGTTCTTTAAACCAAAAAACTTGTTGGTTCACATGACCCTGCTTTATATAGATTTATAGAGAAATATTTATAGCTTTTAAAGGGCTTATCACATTGAGCACACGTCGCTGTGACATCGCTGGTGATTTCTGATGTTTCTGGTGTTTGAAGCACTGTTCTTGACACATGCTTTTGTTTCCTCAGATATATTGGTGGACGTGTTGGGGGTCCTGGTCTGCTACAGCATCACAGTGAAAGAAGTGAAGCTCCTGTTGGGCACCCTGCAGACAGAGGGGGCACTGTGGGTAAGTGTGGCCCTTAAACTGGACCTTACATCTGTCTGTCAGAGACCTCCTCTCTGTGGGACATAATGTATTAATCTCATGTACCAGTGTTTTTCAACCAAGGGTGCACTTACCACAGGGTACCGGGAATGATTTTTGCTTAACATCAAAATAAAGGAATTAGTGCTGTCAAAAATATCACGTTATTTAGGAGTTAATGCAAAACCATTTTAACGCCATTAATATTTATTGTGAGATTAACGCTCTTTTTGACCTAGTGAACTATTTTTTTCTTAAGATGTGGCCACTACTGTAAACCCGGCTGTAAACGGGAAAGAAACAATTTGTACGAAACTGAGAAGTCCCGGTTAGAGGAGGTGGGCCAAAGCATGGCACAGCCGCCCATGCACGCGCATATGCACGACTTCACCACACAAGGCCTGCACGCGCCGATGCAACCCATATGAGGAAAACACCAAACAAAGTCCGCTCCAAAACATAAGGTGAATCTGAGCCCACCCTCGACAAGGACTGTGGACAGAAGCATCCTCTCTTCCCCGGCCACCCCCCACTCAGCTCGGGAGAAGTGCAATATAAAAGTGCACTTTAAGGGTAGAGTGCAATAGAAACTGCACTTTAGGGCAAGATGCAGTAGCTGGTGCACTTTGGAGCCAGTAGGGCTAATGCAATTCTGTGTTTTTGGATTTAAGATGTTTATTGTATGAAGTGTGAAAAATCCCTCAGTCGTCCAGGTAGAATCCATGGTAAAGGAGAAATTCAATTTGTCAACTGGACAAAGTTTATTTGGTGGAAGTGTATGAAATGTACAATATTTATTCCCTGTAATATGTTGCTTTGGTTGATTTGAGGTTGTGAGCTTGTGTGTATTGTATTGTTGTTGTCATGCCCTTGATGTCCAAAAAGAATTTCTCCTGCATTCCCCTATGACATCCATGAGATTAACCGCGATTAAATGTTTTTATCGAAATCAAAAGAAATCAAAATCTGATTGTAATAATTGAATAAACAGTTTTTTTTAAAACTCAATAAGGACCATTACATGCATTGCAGAGCGACCCCCCGCAAATAAAATTGATTAGTGTTTTTTGTTAAAGGTCCCATGGCATGAAATTTTCACTTTCTGAGGTTTTTGAACGTTAATGTGAGCTCCCCTACCCTGTTTAGGCCCCCCCAATGGCTAAAAGTTGCGAAATGTCTAAACTGAGCATTTGCGATCCTTTTCTGCGTTTGAAAAAAACACAGCTCAAACGGGCGATTCTGGACAAGGAAACTTATTGACGTCAGATCGAAAAAAGAAATACAAATGCAGTTCCACCACCGTCTGGATCTCCCTGTCTCTGGAAATCACGCCCAGAGAGTTTGGACTGCGGAGGAGCTACGCAATGCGAAATGCGTTTTTTTATTTGCCTGGAGGCACTTGCGAGTGTTTCTAGGCTCGGAAGTCCTTTACCTGACCCTCTGGACCTCTGAAACAGCAGTGGTTTAATTTTATTTTCTGTGAAAATTTGTTTTTTTTTTCACTGAAATGGCTCTCCTTTCTGTCTTCGTGCTTCAAACGCGGAAGTTGGGAGACAGCGCAGAGCAGCGCTCCAGCGGCTTAGAGGAGCGGGTGGGGGGCCCACTCTAAGCCTTTGCATTCAAGCAAGAAGGTCCAGAATGAGTTGTTCAGAGAGTGAATTTGTGACCATGTCTGTGTAAATGGGTCTTTCTCATGCACTGAGTGTTGATTTTGAAGAAGGATTCATTTACAGTATTAGGGAACCATTAAGGCACCATATAAAAGCATCAAGAAGTACCAAGTGTCATGGGACCTTTAAAATAGCACATTGTGTGGAGAAGAGAGACAAGAGCCGTGCTGAAGGTGAGACTTCACTTCAGAAGGCTTCTGCTTCAATCTGTGCCCCGTGGACCCAAGACCTAATGTGGGCACTGCTCAGCATCTAATCACTGTAGAGACTGTTTATATGGAATATTAACAAAAGCCAAATGCTGTAGATTTACATTTTGGTACAGATCAAATATTATGTTTTTTCATGGCCTATGCAGATAAGATAAGGCTCAATATCTGTGGTTCATAAGTTTGGATAATTCAGTAAATCTACCATATAGGCCTCTGTCTTCCATCTGAAATTATGATAACATCAAATTCTAAACATGAATGCAGCCTATTGTGAGCCACGTATTGATACCATAAAGAACTGGCTTAGTGGGAACTACATCAGGTGAACTGAGTCTGTATTGAATAGCATTACAGTCAAACGTTTTTCACTTAGTCACTCTCACCTTTTTGTTGAAAATCAAACACCTAAACAGGACCATGGACTCGTATTGATCACAGGCTTCTTTAAAACCATTTTGTATTTTTTCTTGAGTTTTCAGACTTCTCTTAAAACCTTTTGACAGTGTTTGCTAATGTGTGCATTGTGTTTCCATGGTAACTGCTGAACATTCCACAAAAGAGATTCATGTCGACACCCCCAGCATGATGTCAGTGCAAAGTATCTCTATTGTGATATTGTTTTGGTTGTGCTCCTGTGCAGCCCAGACATGCGGTGAAGGTTCTGACCGCCCTCAAACAGACGGCCCACAGACACAGTCCTGACGCCTTCTTCAACTTCTCCGGGCGCAGCACTGCCGTAAGAACTCACAACAACATCAGTCAAATACCCGTCACAATATCACATCTTACTGTAGCAACAATGTCAACGCGATGAGTATATTATATGCTCTGATTAACAGTGAAATCCTCACACTGCTTTAGATGACAGCACAATATTCTGTAGACCAATAATATGTAATACTGATGGGAGACTGCTACTGTTAATATTGTTAAGATCCTAATATTGATTGTAATATAGTGAGTTCTAGGATCTAGTCACAAATATACTCTAAATAATCAGTTTCAACATTTGTAAATTTTGGAGATTTCTCCAGAGAATGTAATGTAATCAATAGTAGGGGTGGGCATCATTAACAAGTACATATACGATACATACCGTACTTTTTGTACTATAAGCCGCACCTGACTATAAGCTGCAGGTGTCCACATTGTAACTTGAGATATTTACATAGAAAGATGGTACACAAAAGTTTTTTTATTTTAATTACCGTAAATACTGGTGCGTGCTTTTTTCGAACAGCGCCTACGGCAGTAATAGGGCAGAAACACAGCAGTAAAACAACTGTAAAGTGGCCAGCCTGTAGCCTCTGGAAGCCTTAAAATAAAGTTTCAAGTTTAACTTTGAGGGTAAACCCCCTAAACTCAATCTCATGGAACTGTTGATACCTGTAGGAGATTTTAAGAGGCTAAAACAAGGCTTCATTAATTCATGAACTCTCCTCACTTACCGTTTGATGTCTGCTGTCTTGATAAAGAATTAATCCATAGATAAGCCGCACCTGACTATAAGCCGCAGGGTCCGAAGTGTGAGAGAAAAGTAGCATCTTATAGTCCGAAAAGTACGGTATCTTGTTACATTGGCCACGACAAGTATTTTGATACAGTGCACTCCATACGACTCGGTAAAGAATAAATCTGTTTTCCCAAATGGGGCCATTTTGCATGTTACAAATGAGAAGAATTCATAAAACTGTTGCTTTGGTCATTGCTTAGTCATCCACAGTTTATATGAGCTCAACATTTCCTTGTCCAAAGGCACATGTGCAGTTTAACTGCTCTAAAGGCTCACTACAGGACTATAAAGTCTTTTTAAAATCACTCCCTGTGCAGAGGTAATATGAAACACTCCTGTTTTAACCTCCAAACAGTAAATATGAAAATTATAGTGCTGTCACAAAGTAATTTAGTAAAATATATAAAAATACAAATTGCTAACAAATCATTTAAATGCCATGTCATTAAAATGCTAAAAATTTTAGTCTTAAGATATAAAAATAAGCAACACATTTGAGTTTTTATTGTTAGTTATTTGGTTTTCTCACTCCAAATGAATATTTGAGCTTTACAAAGATGTGTGATATAGTATGTAGTATATCTGTAAATCAAATGAAATCAAATGATACTGATACTGTGTCTTAAATTACCTCACATAGACCACATGTGATTCACCAGTACTGCCCTACAAAGGCAAAAGACCTTAACTCGCCAGAGTGTGAAACTGAGAAAAACGAGTTTCTGTTTTGTCCAGACAAAGGTATAATAGGTAGGGCTCCCAAAATTTGACAGCTAGTTGCTATAATGAAGAAATATTTGTATGATGATTTGTACGATATTTATTCACATGATAAAGGAGGTCTCAAATGTCCCCAAAATGACATGAACTCATTTTTGTCCAAACTTGATTAATTAATCATTAATCATTGCATTTATATAGCGCCTTCCAAGACACCCAAAGCGCTTTAGAGTTCATTGTTCATTCATTACTATAGTAGCCACAGCTGCCCTGGGGCGTTCTGCCTTTGTAGGGCAGCGTACCATATGTGAATGTGTCTGTCCAGGCTATAGCCTTACCTCCCATTGCCCACTGGCCTCATCAGAGCGGCTTCACCTTCAGCTGCTGGTTCAGACTGGACCCTCTGGACAACAGGAGCAGGGACCAGGACAAACCCTATCTCTACTGGTGAGTCACAGCCATCTGCTGCTGTCACAATACAACACAATATCAAATCAAATCAAATCAAACAATATTTATAAGGCACTTTTCATACAAAATTGTAGCACAAAGTGCCTTACAGTGGTCAAGGATTAGAAGATTGACCTTTATTGATCTCACAGAGGAGGAGTTGTTTCTATATTTGACCCGGGGACCATCCCCATGATTTTGTTTTGTTATTTAGGCTTGGTCAGGCCCTAAGCCGGAGGATTTTACCTATGGCGCATGTTTGGGTACTACTGTTCCATTTGATATCAGTACAGTACTAAAGACTAGGGGTGTGCAAAATAATCGTCATGACAATGCATCGCGATACTAACTTTCACAATATACTGCATCGATTCTTGATGCCAAAAATCGATTATTATTAATTAATGATTAATTAATTATTAATAAATAAATACATTAATTATTAGTTTATTTTGTTTATAAATCCTATGCCCTTTTTTCTTTGTGAAAGGGTATTGTTTGTTATGATGGTAGCTACCTCCAAAATGGCAAATGTTTGAACATCATTTTTTGTTTTAGAAAAAATCCTATGCACTTTTTTTGTTATTGGTTTGGTTTATTTGTTTTTGTTATTCAATAAATTCAGTTATGAATTGAGTTGCTCAGAGTTATGTATCAATTGAAGACACTACCCAAGATACACAGCCACTGATATTTAAGTTATCCTCTTTTTTTTGGTACATTTTCACTGAAGTATGTCGAATATATTGCAATGCATCGCAATAATTCAAGTATCGTGATGCATCGTGATAGTATCGCATCGTGGCATATGAATCGTGATTCGAATTGAATCGTGACTTCTTTGCCAATACCCACCCCTACTAAAGACTACTCTAAACTATTCCAGTATGCTTAACAAATCATGAGTGCAATGAATAATTCTGCTATATAGTCCAAATGTGCAATATTTTTTCCATACTTTCCTAGTTACTGTATTTCTATTATTATTATTATTTATTATTATTTATTATTATTTATTATTATTTATTATTATTATTACTTATTTTATTTTATTCTTGCCTGCATGCACTTTCTTTCTTGTTCAAACTGTCTCTACCTGAAGCTACTGTGGCAAGTAAATTTCTCCTATGTGAGATCAATAAAGTCTTATCTTATCTTATCTTAATAAAATGAACAGCAGAATGAAACACTTTAGTACTTCTAGAATTGAATTGGAACTGAACTGATTGAAATTTAATTGAACTTAGACAACATAAACAGGAACAACAACAACAAAACATTTGCCCAAAAAGTGTTATTACATTTTTAGTTGTAATTTATGTTAATTATTTTAGTTTGACTGTGGCGTTTGTGGCGTTGGTGGCATCAGTGGCCAAAGTAGAATCTATTAAAGCTCAAGATGGTACAAGCCACAATAAAGATTAATCAAGCCATCCGTAAAAATAACTTTTTGTTGACTGGACGAGGAGGTGGTGTGTTTTTTGCGACGAGGAAACAACATTATAACACAGAAAGTAGTGTAATATTGCCTCTTAAAAGCTGTGACTCAAATGTGTTTTTAAGTAATTTGTGTTTGCTTATGACAGTGAGAGCGAGCGGTTATATCCAGTTCATATTGTTGTACATATTTGCAGACAGGGCCGGTGCTGTTGTGTTGAGCGCCCCCTGCTGTGCTCCTGTGTAATGAGGCAGCGTCAGACCAAACTAAAGGAAGCTCCGGCTGTGCGAGCGTCAGACACTCGCCATCACACCATCACACTCACCGCAGGGACGGAGCACGCACTTAAAGCAGCCCAGCAGGGAGCCACAGTATCACAACAAATGGGATTTTCAATTACCATGGCGACTGGACAATAAGTTAGACACCAGTGTAAGACAATTACCTTCAAACATAATCGGAAAAGGCAAAATAAAAATGAAAGTTAAAAAAAAAGACAGAGAGGGTAACATGCACTTAAAGGGAATATAAAGCAATTCTTTATTTATCTGTGTGTCAATGTGGAGTTGTTTTTTTGTTTAATTAACACACAAACTCTGCAGAGTTCTTCTCAAACTAAAAACACTCTTTGTGATGTCATCAAGTGGTAATTCAGAAAGTGCTCCACTGTGTTTTTAAACTCCATACACCTTCACTAGGATCATTTGGATGATTTCAGCCTAATTTTAGGGTTACATTGTTTTAGCCTTGTTGAAACGGCGTTGCTTCTGTGTGCACCAGGAAATATTGGAGACTTCGTGGACACTGCGTGCACATGGACGAGTGTAATCCGACTGCAAACGGATTGGGATCGTATCGAATTCATGTGCACAGGCTAAGGATCGTATAGGGATTGGTTTCCCGAATCCGACTGGAACCCCTGGCTTAGGCCGATAATAATCTGCTTGGTGCCGACTTGTGCACAATGATAGCAGATCGGATTGGTGTACTGCGGATGTGCGGGAATTTTTGCCAGGGATTTCACCCGGAAGTGGGAGGAGGCGCCAATGCCGTCATAAGTAGCGATTGTTGCTGGAAAAGTCAGACGAAATCATGGCTGAGAAGAAAGAATGCACAACACGTACACCAATGCTGCTCCGTCAAACTCCTCGAGCGCCATCTTTGTATACCGCCACATAGTTTGTTGTGTTTTTATTGAGTAGCCATCACCCGGAAGTAGTTGGACTACAGCGCCACATAGCGTAGCGGAGCCGGCCAGGTCGCTGACCATTATCCGATTACACGAGCTTCATGTGCACTCGGATTATAGGACAGACCACCCGCCGAGTAACAGGATCGGATTTGGAGAAATCCAATCCGATCCTACCATGTGCACGCAGTGACTGGCTTACCCATGACAGTGTCCACTGAGCCGAGTTCTGCCCCGGTTCTGGCGGTGACAAAAGTAGGTCCGGCAAGTTAGCGGGGACAGTTAATAAAGGTTTTTTTTTTTTCTCAAAACAATATTTGTCCAAAAAGTGATATATTTGCTTCACAAAACAGTTGCACACGAAAAAGTCCGAAGTCTAATCGCTTGGTGCTATTTTCTCTCGAGTCGTATCACTGCGCCTGTTATTATTATTATTAGCCTGTTCACTTGTAAGTGGCGATGTTTACAAAACAAGCTTTATTAACTGTCCCCGCTAACTTGCCGGACCTACTTTCGTCAGCGCCAGAACCGGGGTAGAACTCGGCTCAGAGGACACTGTCAGGGGTAAGTCAGTGTTAATGGACGACACTGCTGAAGGGGACGCCATACAGATTCAGATTAAAAAAAAAAACTATCCCTTTAAACTCCATACACCTTCACTAGAATCATTTGGATAATTTCAGCCTAATTTTATGGTTACATTGTTTTAACCTGGTTGAAACGGCGTCGCTTCTGTGTACACCAGGAAATATTGGAGACTTATGACAATCTTAACCGAACAAAGGATGAAGCAAAAGTATTTTTAGAAAGGGCAGCCCTGCAGCTCTCGACTGGAAATGTACTGCACTCAAAATTGACCAGAAGGGCGCTTGTTTAGTGTGAATCTGGTTTGGTTTGGTTTGGTGTTAGTGTTGTCACGATACTATACTCTATACTCACAATACACAATACAGATTCCAATACAGCAATGATAATAAAAAACACTCTTTCTTTAGACAATAGAATGTGATTTTTAACTTTAAATTGTGGTACTTTCTTTTATATTACCACATTCTTTTGTATTAGTTGTCCACTTGTTCTGCTACAGCTCAAGGTCATCCTAAAGCTATTCAGGAATGGTTCATTTCTGTTTTTTTTGTACTGATACCTGCTCAAATGAGTATCTAGTTTCAGTACTAGTTTTAGTATCTGATTTTCGATGCTTTTGACAGCTTTAATGGACTTAGACCCATACTATAGCATGTGCGGAGAATATATGAGTCTCGTTCATTTCATACAGCGAGTGTTTGTGTGCCAGACTGTGAAGCTGTTGTATTGAAGCAGCCTCTCTTGTGTGTGTCTCATAGAATCTCATAGTGATTACTGCGGAAATCAATAAGACCAAAATGCTTTCAACTTGTGCCACGCTTGGTCTGGTAGTTTTAAGGGGCTTTAGAGGAAATATAGTACAAAGGATTGGGAAATATCCTCAAGCAAAAACATTACAGTCGATGAAGACCAACAGGCAATTGTTTAATAGAGAGTTCCAGCATGCACCACCAAACCCCACACTGGCAGTGGAGCAGCTTAGGATTTCCATAGAAACTAACAGCAAGGACCACAGTGAACAAACTTTATTGAGTTTCAGAGATTGTGGATTATTTTTGCACTGGGATGTAACATTATCAAAAATAGAACAAAGTCTGAGCCTTTTACCGGATTTACAAAGCTCCAGATTGACGCTTAAATCAATAGTTTGCATATGTTTGTGTAGCTACAACATCTGCACATTAGTCAGCGCATCGCATTTTCACTAGATTATCAATTTCACGTCATTTAAACTGTCAGTATCAGTAAACGTTACATCAGGGATGCTCAACCTTTTTTTTTTAACCGGGATCTACTTTTGAGGTTGATGGTGTGCCGAGATCTACTAGGACTACACCTTAGTCCTGGTTCAGACCTGGTTTAGTCCTGGTTTAGACCTGGTTTAGTCTTGGTTTAGTCCTGGTTTAGTCCTGGTTTAGTCCTGGTTTAGACCTGGTTTAGTCCTGGTTTAGTCCTGGTTTAGTCCTGGTTTAGTCTTGGTTTAGACCTGGTTTAGACCTGGTTTAGTCTTGGTTTAGTCCTAGTTTAGACCTGGTTTAGTCCTGGTTTAGTCCTGGTTTAGACTTGGTTTAGTCTTGGTTTAGTCCTGGTTTAGACCTGGTTTAGTCTTGGTTTAGACCTGGTTTAGTCCTGGTTTAGTCCTAGTTTAGACCTGGTTTAGTCCCGGTTTAGTCCCGGTTTAGTCCTGGTTTAGTCCCAGTTTAGACCTGGTTTAGACCTGGTTTAGACCTGGTTTAGTCCTGGTTTAGACCAGGTTTAGTCCCGGTTTAGTCCCGGGCCCCTGCTGTCAGCTAATCTGTCCCTTTGATGCAGAAATAATATGATAATATGACTCACCCGAATGTATCGGTGAATTTCACTGAAATGCCTGCTGTGAAGCGGCGAAGCACGTAGCAATCCCACCACTTTTGTCTGCGACTCCGTACCAACACGTTCATTTCAACGCAAAACGCCGTGGCCAAAAACCTCCTTCTCTGTCTGTGTCTCCAGCAACTCTAGGCTACTTCCGTAAACATTGAGCACACTCGCTGTGCGTGACCTCGTCGTGTCCTCCGGGGCGCATGCGCAAACAATCGGATTTCAGAAAAAAATCGGAATTGAGCATTAAGCCCTGGCGATCGACTGGTTGGGCACCCCTGCGTTACATGTTCAGGGCTTTATAATGAAGTCTATTTTTCACAAACATCTCCAGGGACCTCTTTTTGGAAATAAGCAGGTGACAGCATGAGCTGAAGTTACAGGTCAGATCGTGGAAACACCAGTAAAGGAGTGTAGTCTTATGCCGTACTATGGAACAATCTATTCCAACAATAACATCTCTATGGAAACGGGCAATTGGCGAAACCATTACTAGAAAAGTAGTGTATCCTTAAAAATCCTGATATATAGCAAGTTATCGCCGCACTGTCATATCATGAGGTACCCTATCTTTACAGCGGATGGTTCTGTTCCATCTGTGTACCTCTCCATCCTGGGCTGTGGGCTTTATGTGGTCTGACAAAGAGGTGCGTTTGTTTTCCATTATGGGCAGACTGAGCTGAGGATGACAGAGCACCGCAGCCTTTGGGAGTGCAGGGTTAGAATGGTGACATCGGTTTGAAGAATGGGGCAAACGTAACAGTCTATAGGAGATGCTTTGTACAGATGAGAGCCCTTTCACTCTTTATCTGCCGATGTTAGCTTTGTTATACATATCTTTTATCTTTAAAGTCTGGAGGATCAGAGGCTGGGGGAGAGTGTCTGCAGGCACCATTTTTAATCTCACATCAGACACTGTTAGAGATGCTGCTGCTCAGGCTTTATTGAGAACTCCCAAACTGATCTTGGCATATTTTGTAAAAGTGTCGAAGTGAACATTTTGCTTTAGCTTATTTATTTAATAACTTTAAACTCATATTCAGATATTCTGCTAAAACAAAATCTATTTACATTCATAATTATCTTAAGTTCAGAATGAATACAGTCTTTCTAAGCATTACATTAAATTAAATATCTTAAGACACGAAGAAGTAATTGTTCAAAACACCTGTGATTTTCAGTCAGGAGCCTTGTGATCTTGATTTTTCATGAATTACATTCACCTTGGTTAAGATGCACTATATTGTTCTCTTAAAGACATTAGTCCTCTACATTTGAACCATCCTTCAATCCTTCTGGGGCAACCAGTCAGGAGCAGTGCAGTTCTGGGAGACCCATCTCCATATTTTGAACTTGATCAGGACTAGAGCTCTCTGTACAGAAAGGCCCGAAGAGCCTGGGAACCTTCTTTTTGTGAGATGAAAGTGCTAGCCACTGTACTATTCCTTCTCTCAGTGTTGTAATCTACAAATATGCATTTTTCTGAGTACAGAATTGTTTGTGTATTAACTCATAAGTCATATTTTTATGGCCCTGTGTTTGCAGTTTCCGCACCAGTAAAGGCGTGGGCTACTCTGCACACTTCATGGGAAAGAACCTCATTGTGACTTCGCTCAAGTCCAAAGGAAAAGGCTTCCAACACTGTGTCAAGTACGACTTCCAGCCCAGGAAGGTTTGGATTACATTTGAATAACTATGTCAAATGTTTTGGCATGTATCAGAGTCATCAAAGTACATTAGCTTCATGTCAAATATGTGATATATCATTGTGATGTACACTGTTGTAAAAACACTGTAAATACAGTCATGCATGTGTTGCCTCTCATCTCATCATATACTGTTCTATTCCCATATCAACACAGGTTTTGTGGTTGGATCAATAAAGCAGCCTCCCTGAATGTAAGACTGAAAGTGTAACTCTGCACTATGAGCTCTCCTGCCCCTCTCCTGTCTGCTGCTCAGTATGCACCTGTCAGGGCATTCACTCCAGGCTTTTTTCTGCATTATTACACTTTTCACATTTTCAATATTAAAAACGATTTGGATACGATCTAGTATACAGCATACTGTAGACCCAAACCCCCCCGTGTTGCTTGTGCTCCTCAGTGGTACATGGTGAGTGTGGTACACGTGTACAGCCGCTGGAGGAACAGTGAGCTCCGCTGTTATGTGGACGGACAGCTGGTGTCCTATGGAGACATGGCCTGGCACGTCAACACCAGCCACGTGAGTAAAACACACATGCATGATTCAGAACAATAACATCATGTTTCCGCTAACAGCCATCATTTATTCACTATCAACAAACAAAACAAAACACAAAAGTACATTGAAGATGATGTCAAAGTAGTTTCTTTTTTGTGATTTGCTTCCCTAGTCAATTAGTCAATCGGAAAACAGAATGAGCTCCTCACTTTTGCCAGATCCAGTAATGATCCAAAATGATCTAATCTGATGTGTCCTCAGTATATGACAGCTAATGACATCCCAGGCTAACACAGGTTCAGTTGTGAATATATTATTATATAGTTATAGTTATACAGTATATACTATTATAGGAGTGCATGTTGCAGCTTTTATCTGTAGTATATCAGAAAAAAACAAATATGTGTTCAATAAATTACTGTGCTCTTTGCATTTAGCTGTTTTCCTCATCATGTTTTATGCCACCAAACTTCAAAACGATATAATTTTAAAACAAGTGTGGTTTCAAGGTCACCTTGAGGATAGCTAATATGCAAGATAAACTTTTAAGAGCTTTTAACCATGTTACAACTGCTTTCAAAACTCTACAAAGTCCTGTCTTCCCCTTTCCCTCATATACACTGCCTGACAAAAGTATTAGGACGATGGCATAATTTGTGATGCTGGGGCACTGAACCAACTTTTCAATGTAGCAAACATTATTTAAATGTGGTGTACTTCATACTATTTCATCGCATTTATTCAATTATATTATCACTAGGGATGCAAATTATCGGTTAATTCATTAACTGATAGTTGATTGACCTTATCGGTCGATTAACGATTAACTGATAAGCGGCGTTTTTCACCTGAATTTTAGTGTTTCAATAGGATCTTTAAGAATATAAGCTATAGTAACATAACACTGAGTCAAAAATATATCATAGTATTATTATATTGTATATTCCTCAATTAATTATTCCTTAGTAAAAAGCAGACAAATGTATTGATGCTGAATAACAAAATACAGTAATCCCTCGCTCTATCCAATTTTTTTTTTATAGTGTAACATTTTTTTATAGTGTAACATTGTGTTCTGTCCTGATTGGCTAAGAGACTAGACCAGGACTGAACGTGGACTGGACCAGGTCTGAACCAGGTCTGGACCTGGACTGGACCAGACCGGGACTCGACCGGGTCTAGACCTGGACTAGACCAGACCAGGATTAAACCACCACGTGCCCCACGTGCACCGCGGCTCGCGCCCCGAGCCCAGGCGGGGCGCGAGCCCAGGCGGGGCTCGGGGCGCGAGCCGCGGCGAAACCAGCAGCGCATTCCGGGTTCGATCTCGCCTCGCGCGTACACCCGGGGCTGCTGAGCAGTGCCGTTGGCGCCTGCGGTCGGCTGTGAGTCGAGCTTGGCGCAGCGCAGTTGCCTTGTTTCGGGTGCGCGTGTCCGCGGTTAGCGGTTAATTACAATTAATGCATTTTGATCGACCAACGTCTTAATCGACAATTAACCGTTAATCGATTAATTGTTGACATCCCTAATTATCACACGTTCTCATATTTTCAGATCATTGTGCGCAAATCCATTTGTGGACGAATATTACTCATGTTTTCATAGCATCCTTTCAATATGAAAATAATAGTTTGAACACGCAATTAATAATATTTTAAAATCATCTCATATCATAGAGTTCTCGAATCCCCCCATATGCACGACTGAAAGGACAGACAGAATTTGTAAAGCTGTGATTAAGGCCAAAGGTGGTTATTTTGATGAAAAAGCTATTTAACTTGATATTGTTACATTTTTGCAATAATATGCCTTTACACATGATGAAATTTGCTTTAATATATCAATAAATTGATTTGTTGTCATTACCAATACCAATACCAATCAGAAATACACAATCGTCCTAGTACTTTTGTCAGGCAGTGTACGCTTACTCCATATTGATGAAACAAGGAGCATTCAGCGGTGTCATGTTGCCATTTGGCACTCACTGCTCACTATGACAAAAAGTCCCTGTCCATAGGGGGCGCTGTCAGTTCCGGCAGACCTCCACTCTGTCACTGCAGTTTTCAACTACCTCTGTTGCTTTAGAATGTACAGCGGACTGAGATTTAAGATGTCAAAAAATTGAATCATGATCATCAGTAACAACTATATCAGACAACAGGTGTCACACAGTATGTCTTTTTTAAGTAAATGAAAATCTTTCATACGAATCCCCACTGCACCTGCAGAGTGTAAATGAGACGAGCCCTGTATAGAGGACTGTGTGATCCACATTACATTTGCACTGAATAATATTTGTCAGATCCTCTACACAAGGATGAGCTGTGATGTAGCACCGCCGCAGACAGAAGGCTCTCTGTCACCAGCCTCTGTAGGCACATATTTCTGCTGAAGAAATTACAAAAGTATATTGCATATTGTATGACAGCTTTGTGGGTATTTTTTATACTTGTGAGGTTTGGCAATAAATATTTTGTTAGTTATGTTAGTTTTATTATGCATTTCTTTTATTTTAAAAAAAATATATATATATATCGTAAAAAGCATAGTATGACTTTTATTCATGCAAATCTAACCTAGCTCACTGCCTTCTGCTTTCTTCCGTTGTGCATATAAACTTTTATAATGCCAAGAAAATAATAAAAAAAAACATGGTTAAAGTGATAGTATGTAAATTTCTGGAGGTGGAAAATCAACCGCATGGATCCCTGGAAACAGAAAGTCTCAGCCTTGGCTCGGCTTTCTCCATGTGGATAGATACATTTTATGCCATACTGTGAAAAATTATAGCATATTGAACAACACTTCCATGGAGTCAGGTTTAGAGAGATGCAAGCTCCCTCAGAGTCAGTTTTTCAGTGCAATAAAACAAAAAAATGAGTGAAAGTCTACAGCAGTCATGTTTTCTATTTAGCCTGTCTAAACCGGTCTCTTTTTGCAGAACTTTGATAAGTGCTTCCTGGGCTCCTCGGACACGGCGGACAGTAGCAGAGTATTTTGTGGACAGATGGGAGCGGTCTACGTGTTTAGTGAAGCTCTCAACCCCGCACAGATATTTGCTATTCATCAGCTCGGACCCAGTTATAAGGTGGGTGCTCACTACCATTGTGTGTAGAGGCAATAAGGTGTGGAATCAATGGACTGAAGATTCTGTGCCTGTCTTTGAACCCAATCTGTTATTCTTTCCTTAAAATATAGTAAGTATTATGCAAAATCGACTTTTTGGAGCTTTCTACCATGTTATAATGTTCCCTCATCAATAACATGCCTGAACGGGTTTGTCATCCATGCATGTTTGAGTGATCTAGCGTAGGACTGGGCGGTATACCGGTTCATACCGAATACCGTTGTTTTTTTTTAATGATATGAATTTTGTATGTGGCTTATTTAATATTTGATGGGTGGGATGTAAAATTTCCTCCAATTCTGGAATGACCCATTTGCAGCCATATTAAATCATTAAGATGCTAGATGTGTATATGTTTAATGTCATATTGTGGAACATTCCAGGAAGATCAGTCAGAACACATAAGACAAAATGCCATGAAAAAAACACAATGCATTATGGGATGGGATAAGATCTCATGCCTAAAGATCGTGCACACATGAGAAAAATTATCTGGTGAGATTTTTTCCCCCTGAACAGTGTTGTATAGTAACAAAGTAATAATACTTCACTACTGTACTTAAGTACATTTTGGGAGACTTTGTACTTTACTTGAGTTTTTAAAAAAATTATAACTTTTACTTTTACTTCACTACATTTCTGAATTTAATTGCATACTTTTACTCTACTACATTTTCAATGTGCCGTTTAGTTACTTGTTACAAAAAAAACCCTCTACTGACTGAAGGAAGTCAGGACGTGCCTGGGCTTGTTCGCTACTTGCGCATGACAATCAGCCTACACCTGTTGGTTTTATGCAGCTAGTTTAATCAATCAACATCCCTGATGGAAGAGGAGACAGCATCCACGTCGGCTACAAATGAAGGGGGACCTGACGATGAGCATCCCTGGCCGTACTTAAACACAATGTTCTCTTACGCTGATATGAAGGATTCGTCCTATCGAATGAAGTGCCTCTTGTGCCTTCCAAGAAACGTGGAAAACCTATCTTACAGAAACTCCCCGTCCAACCTCAAGAAACACAGTTCTAGATTAATGTAATTGTTAGCGTATATATTCCAATTTCAATAACCATAGCATGGACATTCTAGACACCGTTGTGAAACCTTGAGCATAACATATAGAAATGAACTTTGTGTGACATTGTTTCGGTTACACAAAGCATATTTGATGATGTTGGAGCCAACAGGATACCTAGCTTTTTCGGCTCAAGGGAAGGCATAGCTGTAGGCTAAGTGTAACGAATGAGAAAGAGCACACGAGTTCAAAAGGACAAAAAATAACATTAACATGTGCCTACTTTTAAAAATTTAAACAAGCGCTGTGTGTTTATGCGATCTAAGTAACAAAGCAAGGGTTAGCTTCAGACTGCCTTTGCTTGATACTTTTACTTGTACTTTTAATTACATTACTTGAGTACATTTATTTTTACATTACTTGTCATACTTAAGTACAAGAAGTTCCAGATACTTTAAGACTTTTACTCAAGTAACATTTCAGTCAGTGACTTCGACTTTTACCAAAGTCATTTTTGGGAGGGGTACCTATACTTTTACTTGAGTTTGATTTTCCAGTACTTTATACAACACTGCCCCTGAATTTAAATTTAAATTAGACAAAAAAAACAAAAAAAAAGGTGGTGAGTTATACAATTTGAGAAGCTGTAGTTCCAAAAAGCAGTACTACAATGACCGCGAAAGTATGACGTAAAATAAATAAAAATGGTGAAACCGAAATCGTGAAATGGATTGCACTACCTTTTTATTACAATTTATGTCAAAATCTCAATTTGTTGCATTCTTGTGGACCTAATCTTGTGGAGTCTTGTCTTGTGAAAATTGTGTTTACAATGCACCTTTAAACCAGACCCAGAAAGCATAACATAGATCAGAAAATAATAATATAATTGGGCATGGATGTAGGACCCAAAAGCAGACCAGAACTCAGGTAAGGTTTACAGGTTTATTGTACAGATGGAAATGGAAATGGGCAAAAAGGGTTCGGTGGAGGCACAAGGCGGGGGGAAGTAGGAAAACGAGCCACGAGAACAACACAAAAACAACACAAAATTACGAAAGGGAACAGCCATAAAACAGTTTCAAAAACAAGATCCAAAGAAGCGTGAGCCACATGCTTGTTACTGGTGTGGTAAACTAACTAACTGGCAGTGAGTGGAGTAAAAATCGTGCTGATATGGGCAGGAGCAGATTCGGGTTGGATCTCACGTGTGATAATCACCAGGAGGCTGCAGCTGGGGAAAGGTGGCTCCTCCCGTGGCAGGTGACACAGAAGGGAGGATCATGACAATAGACCCCTTTACATTTAGTAAACAGACGTGACGTCACCGGCATGTGCGCGCATTGTTGACCCAGAATCAACCATGGCGGACCATAGCAGAGTATCTGAACGATAGGGAGAGCTACATTCAAAAGCTCACGTTGAGCAACGGGGTTCGACTACCAGATCCTTATGCGATCACGGAGTGGCAGTACGACCGCAGAAAGTGGCCAGATTTACAGTGGCCAGATATCCACTGTTATTTAGTCGAGAAGCCCAGCATGTATACAAGAGAGAAAGTGCGCGCATACAAATCCATGGATACCTACCAGTTTGCCGTGCGTGGCCATGTACAAGAGGTAAAATACCACGATATCGATGGGGAGTTTTGCGTGTTGGCATCTGATGTTCTCCCCAGTCAAAGACAAGGCCACAAGACGACCATGTACAATGTTTGGGCTATCATCAACAAGCGCGAGAACTACGTTCTGACCGCCAACTGCACTTGTGTTGTGGGGTAAGTTACATACTACGACTTAATTCACGAGTCACAGATGTGATCTCAGTCACGTCAAATGCCATTTATGATGGTCATGCGAAAACTTATCATGCATTTTAACAAAGTTATTTGTTTTCGTTTACATGTGTCTGTCGTAGAGGTCACCCGGTTAATATGTCTGTGAGCTTTGCGGTGTCCTGTGCTTGCTAGTTAATCAGCATGATTAAACACCATTGAACAACTGGGCAAATTACCCTAAACAAGCAGCAGGTGTTCATTTGTGTGTATGTCAGTTGAATGATATGAACTATCATTTATTCCATCTGTTTCTCTTTATTCGAGTTCTTCTCTTCTATATCTTCGCTGGGGGTTTTATGGCAGCAGTGGCTTTGTTTTGAGTCAACACTGCATGCATTCAGTGATGACGTAGCTTTGAAACTGGTCTATAATATCGGTCCTTTAAATATAAGGAGGTTAACAATATTTTAAAGGGATAGTGCGTTTTTTTTTTATGTAAATCTGTATGGGTTTCCTTCTAAAAGTTACGTGCGGTAACACTGGCTTACCTCTGACAGTTTGTGCTCAGCCCGGTTCTGCTCGCGTTCTGGAGCTCAGGTAATTAGGTCCGGTGAGTTCGCAGGGACTCGTAATAAAGCTTGTTTTTCTTCTCAAAACAAAACATTTGTCCGAAAGGTGATATATTTGCGTCCCAAGCAGTTGTCCACGAAAAATCCAGCAGCGTATTTTCGCATTCGCATATCTCGTCCCGATTCGTATCACTGCGCTCCCGTTAGGTGCCTGTTTCCTGTTCACTCGTAAACTTCCCCTTACGGCGGACCGCAACCGTCGTACACATCCGCTAAAGGTTAACAGGTTAATAAGTAATAGGCACGCAGTGATACGATTTACATCGTCCCGTCCCCCAGTGACCCCCAGGAGCTCGATAGCGCCCCCTAGCGCGTTGTCTTTCGGGGCTGGCATACCGTTTAAGATAGGCGCACGAAATTTGGTAGGGACGTGTATCTCAATAAGACGAACAAACGCCTCACTGCAATGTCATGGCCACGCCCAACAGGAAGTGAGATAATTGGGCTTTTGTGTGATTTTTGGGTATTGGACATAGAATGGAATTTGAAACACTTCTCCTACACCGTACCTCAGATGGGCTTAAATTTTGGTGAACATAATCTTAAGACGTTGGAGATGTTAAATTGCGAAGGATTTTCAAATAGGCGGTAATATGACGATACGGCGGATCGATAAAGTTAGGTATGGAATTTGAAACACTTCTCCAACACCGTACCTCAGATAGGCTTAAATTTTGGTGAACATAATCTTAAGACGTTGGAGATGTTAAATTGCGAAGGATTTTCAAATAGGCGGTAATATGACGATACGGCGGATCGATAAAATTAGGTATTTATTGAATGGGAGTGATGAGTTATGAATGGGAGGTATTTGTTGCTAGGCAACGCCCTGATCAAAGGTCTTTGATCTTTGTACCTTTGATCTGATATAGCTGCAAGCAGCAATGTGGGGACAAGCATCGAAGGTTCATGTAGGCCTCAGCATGTAGGCCACATGGAGGGTCTGACAGGGTCTGACAGAGTCTGACAGGGTCTAACAGAGTCTGACAGGGTCTGACAGGGTCTGACAGGGTCTGTTCTGACAGGGTATCTACAATGTCATGGCCACGCCCAACAGGAAGTGAGATAATTGTGCCAGGCACACGAAATTTCGTATGGCTGTGCGTCTCAGTAAGACGAACAAACGCAGGTGCGAGGTCCCGACCAACGCCGCTTGCGGCTTTAATTAGGGACCGAGCCCGAATCCTAACTACGCTGCTGGATTTTTCTGTTTGGGAGAGACTTAACATAAAAAAAACGCATTATCCCTTTAATGAAAATAGTCTTGATTTTCTCAGAACTCCACACTGGGAAATGCCTGTTCCTTCTGTTGTAGTCCTGGGAGTTGATTGCAGATAAGAGAGCGGTTTGTGTGGAGTGTTTGATGCGGTGGATGCAGGAGGAGTCACACACAGACTTCATATCTTCTCGAGCAGATGCACAGCTCAACCTTTGCAGACTGCATGGGGGATTTAGATATTCAGACACTCACATACACACATGATAACGTCTGTTTGCCTGAAATGGAAAGTGAAATGTCTCTGGCTGCAATAACTCATCTGATTACTTCAGCGAATTTGGTAATTGGCTATAAAGAGACTCCAAAACATACATTTGTGTTTTCAGTTTTATCTTTTGAGATGTAACGCTTTTGGATAAATAATTACTAATTTACTATAGCAGATTAAACATCGGTTGCTGCATGCCCTAATTCTTAAAGGTGCATTGTGTAACTTTTCTGGTGGAGGGTCTGTCTCTATGCTTTTCTCCATGGAAATGTTATTGCTTTGTCTTGAATGTTTCACAGTGTGGCATTAAACCTTTCTATCTTCATGGAGACATAACCAGACCAAGTTACAGGCCAGATCTGTGGAGAGGTGACCCCGCTCACAGTCAGAATGCCTGTTTTTCTATGTATTTTTTAGCTATAAAACCACCTGTAATTGAATAAATGTAAAATAGAGCTGTTTAATGTCATACTGTGGAACATTCCAGACAGAGCAATGACATATCCATAGAAACAAGCAGGTGACGGATGCCCAACCCAGAAGTGCAGCTTTAAAATTAAAATGTACAAGATTGCTGTTTGCAGATATACTTAATAATGATAACGTTTCCTGCCTCAAACATTGTTAATCAAATCTCATATTAGAAAACACTAAGTTCACTAAGCTAACCCATCCCAATACAAGCACAGTGTGATGCAAGGAGTATGCGTGACATGGTCGTGATTGAACTAGAGCGGCGCAGTTGGTTGAGTGTCCACTGATCTACAGGGTGGCAGTGCGATTCCAGCTCCCACAGATGAATATGGTCATTGTGTCCTTGGGCAAGACACTGTGAATGTGTGTGTAGTTATGTATGTGGCACGTTGGTATGGCCGTAAGATTCGGGTCTTTCTGTGTGGAGTTTGCATGTTCTTCTTACCTGGCCAGCCAAATGATATCTCTCTGTATTTGCTATACAGCGAGATACCATTTGGACACCCTCGCTCCCCCGGTTAACAACGGACTCCGCGATTCTGATTCGTTCAAAGATGGTGACGTCAGTGCACCCGCCTTTGCCCGCAACGTCACTCTTAGGCAGCGGAAGTTCCTCCTCAGTTTTGAATCAAGATGGCGCATCGGAGAACTGAACGTCCCTTCCATTCAGCTGTAAAATTGGTCTTAAATGACCTAAAACACATTGATTCCTTAAAACCACAGCAGCTGACAGCTCTAGAGGCCTTTCTTTTCTTTCTTTTCTTTTGTTTGATTGGTTCACGTCGCTGTCCGTTAACTGTTCTCTGATTGGTTCACTTAGCTGTCTGTCTACGCGCAACAGCAGCGCATTCTGGACCAAGCATTACCAGACTCGCCGCTGGTACAGCGATGAGTCATGGATTCTTCCAGGCAAATGTTCTTCCCGTGTCTGGGTGGGTTTCCTCCCGGCACTCCGGTTTCCCCCATCAACCCAAAAACATGCTCCATAGGTAAAATCCTCCAGCTGAGGTCCTGACCAAGCCTAAGCAACAAGATCATGGAGATGGTCCCCGGGCGCAGTCATGTGCTGACTACTACTGCTACTACTACTACTACTTCGGCTTTTACTGCACCAAATTGACCCCTCTTTTAGCCCCTCTCCTTCTCTTCATCTTCCTGTCTTTCTCTTACCTGCTCTCTATCTTCTCTCAACTCATTTCATTTTTCTCTTGGACCTGCTTCTCCTTTTTCCCGCTGTCTCTTCATCTTCCTGTTTCTCTTTTACCCGCTCTCTCTCTTCATCGTCCTGTCTTTCTCTTTTACCTGGTCTCTTCTTTTTTCTCTCTTTTTCTTCCCCTTCTCCTCCTCTCTCCATTTCTCTTTCTTCTCCCCTCTCTTCCCTCATTTCATCTTTCTCTCTTTCTCTTTGACCTGCTCCTCCTTCTCCCCATTTCCTTTTCTTTCTCTCTTTCCCCCTTTTCCCGCTGTCTGTTCATCTTCCTGTTTCTCTTTTTCTCTCTTCATCGTCCTTTAAACCATGTTACCTTGTTGTTACCTCCTCAAAAACATACCTGGAGTTGTGTTTTGTTTTTCCCCCTTGTGATGTCATGTAGTGGTAGTTTTCAAGTTAATAGTTACAGTACCTTTACCATGTTCAATAGATATTGGCAATTTCATGGCTCAAATTATCCAAATAATTCTAGTGAAGGTGTATGGAGTTTAAAAACACAATGGAACACTTTCTGTATTGCCACATGACATCACAAGGTGGAACAGTTTTTCCGTTTGAGTGAATAAATAGGCTGATTTGTCTGTTAAACATGTGTGAATGAAACAAACACAACTCCAGGTCTGTTTGTGATTAAATAACATAACACAGATCAGAAAATAGCGCAATATGGGCCCTTTAAAGCCTAAAGTGCTCCATAAAGTGTCTTTGTAAATTGAGGCGTAATCGCTGAAGGGCACTTTTTGTGTGCTGTTGTCCAGGCACCAGCTCATCCACTCACTGCACTCAATTGCTTTTTACTGTGATGTGTTCTTGAATACCTTGGAAAACACGCCGCCTCACTCGTCCACAGATCTGACCACTTGCTTGTGAAGCATGTGAAGTCCATGTTTGCATTTTCAAATCCAATACTGATTTTTCCAATGGTGACATATTAGTTTAAAATGTTACTAAAGGTGCGCTGTGTAGCTTTCAATAGTGGATCTGTCACGTTCTTGTTTCTATGGAAATGCCATTGCTCTGCTTCAAATGTTCCACAGTATGACATTAAACAGCCTTACATTTTGGCCTTACATTCATAGCTCAGAAATACCTAAAAAAAAACAGGCATTTTAACTGTGAGCGGCATTGCCTCCATCTATCTCCATAGATCTAACCTGAAACTTGCTCTGGTTCGGTCTCCATGAAGATAGACAGGTTAAATACCATACTGTGGAACATTAAATAAAAAAATAACTTCTCATGCTGCCATTTCTGATGAGTTTGATGATAGATACACGAATACTAAGCAATATTATCAGAATGAGTGAAAAACACATGGGGATATTAAAGCGACTATTGTTGTTTTGTGTTGAAAATGTATTCTAATTAGTGCTGTCAGGTGATTTAAAAAAAATCTAATCTAAAAAAAAAATCTAATTAATTCCAGGATTTGTAATTAATTAATCAAATTAATCGCATTTTGAGAGAGAGAGAGGCAACACACTTTGCGATTGTTTTCCAAATTCTGTGAGCGTGGTTTGGTGGTTTGGTGGTTTGTTGGTTGGTGAAGTGCGCTCACGCTCTATCACCGGTAACGATCGAACTTGTCCGGACGTGTTTATCGTTCAAATGATCCGTCAGGCTGGAGCAGCTTCGGTGATCGGAAAATTCTTTTTGACAAAAGCTCCAAATCACCGCATTCTTGTTGATCGTCCCGTCTTCATTCTTTTTATAAATAAACTCGCCGTTCAAAGGCCCTGGCAGCGATTCGCTCGCCTCGCCCCCTGAGTCGAGTCCATGTCAGTTTCCTCCAGGCTTTATTTGTTTTATTAGCGACGCAGTAAAGTGACGCACCACTGCCAAGTCGCCTACAGGTCCTTCAGTGGGCCAAATTTAAAATGCACGCGCATTGAATTGCCGCTCATAATTAATTGCGTTAATTTTTATAACACGTTAATTTGCAGTTTAATTAATTAATCTAATTAAGGCGTTAACTGACAGCCCTAATTCTAATATCTATAAAACTTGTTCTCTTGTTATCTTTGTGGTATGGAGTATAAAGTTTTTTCCTAGTTATTAAAATCTAAATGTTAGTATAGTGAACACAAAAGAGGATAGGATATGCCTAAACTCAACCAAAGTTAAGTTTTGGATGTAAGCATTCAGACGACGCTCTTTGGCCCTAAGATGTTTATTTGAGCTTTAGTGTATAAGTCTTTTTGCACAGTATATCCCAGGTCTGTGGACTCCTGATAATAGGCCACTCAGTAAGCTCAGGGCTTAATTTTCCTCTGCCCAGTCCAAATTGAATGTGCCCTCAGCCATGATGTCTAATCGCTCCTGTTTGACCATCGCCATGCCGTCCAAGTCTGTCTGAACGCATATAATCCTCCTATCATCATCTATTCGATGGAGTGGTCCATTACAGTCCGCTTCTGTTGCTTGTTATTTGCATATAAATGGAATAAATGGTAAATGGTCACATTTTTATACAGCGCTTTTGCACCTTCAAGGCACTCAAAGCCCTTTACATCAAGGAACCACTCACTCATTCACACACATATTCATACGCCAGCGTACGCAGACACTGGGAGCGAGGGGGGTTAAGAGTCTTGCCCAAGGACACAACATGCACACAGCATTCATCTCATCTCATGGGAGCTGGATTCACACTGACAACCTGTGGGTTTGTGGATGTGACTGCTCCACCAATGAGGTTTATGTCAAGAGTGGGATTTGGATCAGTGGACAACTCTCTACTCTCGTTCCCTACGACTACATAAAAAATAATCCTGAGTGGTGATGTATTTGCCCAGGATTCAGAATACACATTTGCTCAATACATTACAGGGAGGAGAGCCTAACATGACCCATGGGAAAAACAAACACAAAACAACAGTCCCTTGTGTTCATTTCCTGCCTTTATGTTCTAGTAAACTTGTCAGGCAAGTGATGTACGTGGCGTGGCTCTTTTCTTTGAAGCACAGTAGTATCCTACAGCCTGCAGGGGAACTAGGGGAACACAACAGGAAAGGCCTCATTCTTACTCCGCTCTGGTGTTTGTCAGTGATTAAATAGTTAATTCCTACAAGGGTCATTCCAGAATTGGAGGACATTTTGGCTTTAAAATTCTTGAAAAATAAACCTTAAAGGGACAGTGTGTAAGATTTTTACCCGTTAATTACCGAAATTGAAGATACCCATTCAAAAATACAGTGTTTTCCAAGCCTTTTCACTTCCATCATGAAATCAAAGTATTCTGTTGGACTTAGATATACCTGCATAAAAGGGGGATCTTCCCCATATAGAGGCAGCCCTTTTGATTACGAGAGCTGCAGAAGGACATTTGGGCTCCGCCTTCGGCAAGGGCTCGTGGTTTTCACACAAGATAGTACGCGTTTGGATAAACAACGACAAGCACGTTGCCGGATCACACGTCGTAATGGATCTAACACGTGTTTTGGACTAAATTGTTTTACTGGATTTTATTCGCTGGATCCTTACGGACAGATTGAGACCAAGCTTATGGTGAAATACTGAGTTTGACCTGTCCAGAGCCTTCAAAGGTAAGCTAAGTAACAAACCTCGTTTTGTGCTTTTCCATATAAAAGCCCCATGTGCTCGGGGAGTGATTGTTGTGCCAGGAAATTAATTGCATAGTCAAAAAGATGAGAGTGTAAGGTTTCATTTGATGTGTAGATTGTCATGGTACACAATTGGGAATGTGTGCTCTCATGCGGAAAGAAAAAAAAAACAGTGAACGGGACTGCGTTTTATTTATACAGTAGTTGTCGGCGAGAGCTCGCACAGTGCTGGGTGCGCTTCACGCATGCGCGCGGTTAGTGCGCGGTTATGCTCCACGAATCCTACACACTGGACCTTTAACTTTTCTGATTTTCTGCTACATATTCATCAATAATAGGTAATAAACTATCAAATGCTTTATTAGCTCAGTTTATGGTCAATGGTAAAATTTTTATTACATGATTTATTTGGTTTATTTCTTTATTTACTCTAATCACAGTAACAGGGTTTCAAAATCGCACTAAAGTTAGCTTTATCTCAGGAGTAGAAGCTGTTTAGCTGTTACTGCTAATAAAGAGGGAAAAAAAATATTTATGCAAATAAGTAAAGGGAAGAAAAAGTATTTTTCTGATAATATGTATAACAGTGTTGCATGAGGTAGAGTGAGTCACTAACTATGTTATAAAAATATGAAAAACAGAAGAAAAGAAACCTTTGCGCTGCCCATTCTTTTGGAAAACGGTTTGATGATGTCAAGTCCAGGGGATCATGTGGTTCTGCTTTCTTCTTCTTCTACCAGGCTAAAAATGTTCTGGTAACAGGGTTGCGTGAATAATAATAATTATTTGAAATATTATTTATTAAAACAAATGTTCCCACAGTTACAAGAGATGGCAATGAAACAAATAATACAAAAAACAAGAAATTTCAATTAAATTTTAACTGGCTTATTTGAGCTTCAATTTGGCCATTAGAGGGGTGGGACAAGAGGAAAATGGCATTTTGGGAGGTACTCCAGATTTATTTGGTATTTAAAAAAATATTTTCAAGCATTCTTTTCTCTTGGTCTCAGGACAAGTAAATTCACTCAGAAACTGTATGTTTTAGTATTTTGTATGTGGATTATTTAATATTTGATGGGTGGGACGTAAAATGTCCTCCAATTCTGGAATGACCCACAAAGTATTTCCTCTGGAAGGTCATATGCTGCCACATATGGTGTAAGAAGCCTGTAGCATCTCAAAGGGACTGCAGGTGGAAACTCAATATTGAGCTATAATCTGCTGCTGAACATCTGATTTTTATAAGCTTAATGTCTCTGTACGTTAGCCCTTCAAATAAACTAGTCCTGTTTTGGATTTCCTAAGGTGCAAAGAATAAAACTGAGAAGTTTAATAAACTGTGCAGCAATTGTGTCCACAATTCCAACCTGCCTGTTCCTGACAGAGCCATCTTTCCCTGGTCTCGTGGTCATAACAAAGCATACAAAATCTTTATATCCCTCAAGGGGGGAAGATAAGTCAAGACATAACACATCTACAAGGACAGGTCAGCACAAGGCTGGGTCATTAGCAGTAAAATAACAAGTGAAAAACAAGTCTGATCCAGTGAAGACAAATCACAGAGATGCGTTATATGGCAGCAAGAAGCCCCTAAGAGGCCCCTTCACAAGATTACATGTGGCGAGGTAGTCTGTTGTAGCTCAAGGGTTGTCAGAAGACCTCATTTTCATTATAAATCACAAGGCTAACTTATGCACAGCTTGTATAAGTGAGTACATGAACAGTTATGTGAAGATTACCATTACAATCCTTCGGAAGCCCCTTGCACAGTCTCCATGGAAAAAACAAACACAAAACAACAGTCCCTTGTGTTCATTCTCTGCCTTTATGTTCTAGTAAAGCTTGAAAGGACTGTATAATTACCCCTAAAAGTGCAGAAATATTTGTATTCCCCTGTTTAAACATGCTCCAGGTAAAATCCTCCAGCTTAGGCCCTGACCAAGCCGAGCAATAAGATCATGGAGATGGTCCCCGGGCGCCTGAAAGATGAGCTGCCCACTGCTCCTGAAGGATGGGTCAAATGCAGAGAAATAATTTCCCTACGGGGATAAATAAAGCATGTCGTCTTCTTCTTCTTCTTTAAGAGATTACAACATATATTTTCCATCAGCTTTTTTGCTGCATTTATTTTAAATAAATGATATATCTAATGTTTCAGATGGGCATATCTTCAAAACAACACAATCATTCAATATATTTCCCACCTCTACCATGAAATTTCCATGAGTTATATCACTACACTTTACCCATGCTATTTCCATCCCATTACTGATATTACTGTGTTGTAAAGTAAAGTGCTCTCCGTGTGGGCGTATGCAGCCACATGACCCTGGGCTTTGAGAGCACTGATCGTCTTTGGATACGTGTTTTTACGATAATGAGTTTACGTTGTAGTAGGACTGAAGGATTTATTGTATTGCATTACATTTCTGTCCCCTCTTTGTTCCAGAGCACATTCAAGTACAAATGGGAGAGTGACGTGGTTCTAGCGGAGCACCATAAGCAGGTCCTGTACGACGGGAGACTGTCCAGCTCCATGGCCTTCACGTACAGCGCCAGGGCCACAGATGGTCAGCTGTGCCTGGAGTCCTCCCCCCAAGACAACAGCTCCATCTTTGTGCACTCCCCCCACGCGCTCATGCTACAGGTCAGACAGCTGCTTTCACTCTATGTACTACACACTACTATTATACTGACAGGTTCATTCACGCAGGCTAAGGTAACTGTCTTTACAGAAGCACTTCAGACCAGGATGTGCTCTGTTGACTCATGAATGCACTTACACTAACACTCCTGGACTGGTAATTGGGCATACCGGGCATTTTCCCGGTGGGCCGACAGTCCTCAGGGCCGATGCTGTACTTTTTTTTTTGTTTGTTTACTTTGAGACCGGCCCACAATTTAGAGGAGGCGTCCCATTGGTCCATCTTCAATACAGACAGTGGACTAAACCAATCAGGATATAGAAGCTTACGAGAGCGGTCCCACCCCTTTCTCTGCACTGATCGCCGCCAGTTTCAGTGTTGAGCGTGGAAACATGGAGAAGCAGCAGAAAGGGGGTGTGGAGAAGTTGCGGGCTAAAAGATGAAAAAATCTCGCTATAGACGCTGCAAAATGTAAAAATGTAAAATAACAGACATATTCTCTGGAGGGGCTGGAGCCTCCACGTCCTCTGCAGGTTGAAGGTGGACAGGGAGAGGAGCAGCCAGAGACTGTGGACAGGGAACCCGAGGGAACCCGAGGGACAGAGTGACCAGGGAAGTGTCTCACAGGCACAGCAGGTCAGCAGGTAGTAATGTTAGGATAATACCGGGACTTTTAGGTGATGGACAGGCATGAAAATCACTCACCTTTCGCCAAAATTCGCCGTTTTGAAGCCAGAACAGGTGACCTACGTGAATCCTGTAGATTCGATGAGAAAGTTTTTTTTGTTTTTTTTTAAGCCTCGTCTGAGGTGCCAGCCAACGTGCTCCTGACCTTGTGTGCATTTTAAATAAACCGTTGAATGTGTAGTTACTGTGAGTTTGCTGGTGGTTTTTGTGATTCTTCCTTTAAAGATCCCATGACATGGTACTTCTTGATGCTTTTATATGGCTCCTTAAAGGGATATGCCACCCCCAGGGCAAATTTGGGCATCTCCCCACAGTCCAGAGACTAAAATAAGTGGTGGAAAGCGTTTTCCTGCTCACCCAGCCATTGTCCGAGTCTGTCGCCACTGACCGCCGCGGTATCTGCAGCTCCTCCGCCTTAGACTGGAGTCTAACGTCGCCAGAGAAAGATTTCGGCCAAAAGGAATTAATTTGCTCGATGCGTTTCCCAATTACTTTATGTGTAGTGCGCATTCATATCGAGTGCAAATAAATGTGCAAATCAACACGGAGAGCTTGCCTTGGTCATTTTGGGTGGGAACTATTTTCCAGTGCGGAAGAATACAGTCGAATCACGCAGCACGCTGCCAGGGGAATCCCTGTTACGCACCGGGAAGGGAGTTCCCCTGTTGCACAACGTGGTGCGTGATTCAACACACATGGGAAAGACACATGTACAGAGTCAGAGTCAAAAAATAACTCTCTGAACACAGATTGGTAAGAGGAAGGGGGGGGCGGGCAAATGCACCGCTGGTTCCTTGTGTTAGCGGTGTGCTGTGTGCTGGCCCCACTTCTGCGTGTGTAAGCACGAAGGAGGAAAGGACAGCCTTTTCAATGAAAAAAAACACATTTGTACAGAAAATAAAATTAAACCACTGCTGTTTCAGAGGTCCAAAGGGTCAGGTAAAGGACTTCCAAGCCTAGAAACACTCGCATGTGCCTCCAGGCAAATATAAAAACGCATTTCGCATTGCGTAGCTCCTCCGCGGTCCAAACTCTCTGGGCGTGATTTCCAGAGACAGGGGGTGGAGATCCAGACGATGGTGGAACTGCATTTGCATTTCTTTTTTCGATCTGACGTCAATAAGGTGCCTTGTCCAGAATCGCCCATTTGAGCTGTGTTTTTTTCAAACGCAGAAAAGGATCGCAAATGCTCAGTTTAGACATTACGCAACTTAGCCATAATTTTAGCCATTGGGGGGGGCTAAACAGGGTAGGGAAGCTCACATTAACGTTCAAAAACCTCAGAAAGTGAAAATTTCATGGCATGGGACCTTTAAATGTTGCGCCCTGGTTTCCCCTCGGCCAAGATGTAACAATAGAAAAATACTTTGCTTCGTGGAACACCAACATAAATTAGTCCGTTGTGGACCGCTAATTATGAGGGGCCGGTCTAAGCCAAACATGCCAGGGCTGTTTTTTTGTCTTTGCCTATCACATGGAGGCAAAGATTTCATTACTGTTAGCTTTAATCTGGTACTGCTAAAATTAGGGATGCTACCTTTTTACTTTTCAACATGTTTCACTCCCCACATCTGCCAAAAGAGGGCGTCAGATGAAAGTGAAATCTTGTCCATGCATTTTCTCCAACGCAGAAAGCAAGACACTTATATTTTAAAGTTGATATGTAAATTCTCAAAGGTTTGTAGAAAAATGTGATCTATAAATCAGATCATGTGTAATGCTGTGTATGATTCTGCGTGTTTGTGCGTGTATGCAGGGTGTGACGGCCACAGTGACACACTCCATGCACCGCAGCCTCCACTCCATCGGGGGGATCCAGGTGCTTCTCCCGCTCTTTGCTCAGCTGGATGCTCACCGGACACAGGACAGCCTAAAGGACAGCGCTGTGTGGTGAGGGACATGTTTGTTTGGATGTTGTTTGTCGGGGTTAAACTCGTGATGCCAAACGCCTTCATGTTAATGTATATTTTTGCTTGAATGTAGAAACGGAAAGTGTGCATGCTAGGATGGGCTTGTAACAATTAATTGTACAGTTCAGGTTCAGCTTTTGGGATCAAACTAAACTGGAACTAACTAACCAAGTAGAGCCAACTAAAACATCAAAATAATCTCTTTGATATTAAAGGGATAGTGTGTTTTTTTATGTTAATCTGTATGGGTTCCCTTCCAAAAGTGTCATGTGGTAACACTGGCTTACCTCTGACAGTCTCGTCTCAGCCCGGTTCTGCTCAGGTTCTGGAGCTCACGTAAGTAGGTCCGGTAAGTTCACGGGGACAGGAAATAAAGCTTGTTTTTCTTCACAAAACAACATTTGTCCAAAAAGTGATATATATTTCCGTCACAGACAGTTGTCCGAAAAAATCCAGCTGCCTAATTCACATGGTTCCCTTTTCTCTTGGAGTTGTATAACTGCGCGCGTAGCCTAGCCTACCTAGTCTGTTCACTTGTAAACATCCGCCGTCGCCGTACCACATCTGCCGTAACCATCCACTTACGAGTGAACAGGCAATAAAGCTAAAGTGGGCGGAGTGATACGAATCTAGAGAAAATATGCGAAAGCGAATTAGGCAGCTGGATTTTTTTCAGACAACTTTCTGTGACGGAAATATATATCACTTTTTGGACAAATGTTGTTTTGCGAACAAAAACAAGCTTTATCACCTGTCCCCGCGAACTTACCGGACCTACTTACAAGAGCTCCAGAACCCGAGCAGAACCGGGCTGAGACGAGACTATCAGAGCTAAGCCAGTGTTACCGCACGACACTGTTAGAAGAAAACCCATACAGATTAACATAAAAAAAAAAAAAACGCACTATCCCTTTAACACGAGAGCATTGACGAGAAGAGACTGTAACATACACAGACCCAGGACCAAATTTGGCCAAATGTTGACGTCTATCAGAGGATCACAGTCATGGAACACATGACCTGCTCATGTCAGGAACTCTGGGTCCTTCTCAACCTTCAAAAAACGCTGAAACATTGGTTGAAAAATAATCAAACTTGCTTTCACAGGTAGATGTTCTTTTTCTCTGGGCCTTTTAAACTCAGAGAACGGTCTACTGTTGTTAACTTGCCGTCATGTCTATGTGCACTTGTGTTTCTTTTACGTGTTTCTCTAAATGTTCTCTATTCTGACCTGCCTTAGGACAACGGATGTTAAGTAGCTATTGAGCTAATTCCGGCATATTTACATTGATGCTGTTTGTTGTCATGTTGATTAATGTGCATTGTCCTAATTAAAAAAAAAAAAAAAACATGTCTAAACTTTGCTGGATCGGGTATTGGTTTCATGATATCGGTTAACCCAATATCCTGCTTGGACCTTTAATTAGATGTAACTTCTCATAGTGTTCAGACTTTTATCATATTCATAAAAGTTGGTCAGTAGTGATTTGAAGGATACATAACAGTTATTGGATCTTTTGTGTGATAAGTTAATTGTGTTTTAAGGAAATAAATGCCTTTTTCCGTCCCTCCACTGGTATGGTTATTATCGGATATCAGCAGATACGTCATAACAGAACAAGCTGGATCAGAACTGCTGGATCAGAACTGCTGTTACATTAATTACATTACAGTTTTGAGTTTTAGTGGCAGAATTAGCACATTTTAAAAGGGCCACGTGTTGAGCTGTGTGTCTCTGGTACCAGAAGTTCTGTTCATTCAGCTCTGTGCCTGCTCCTCCTCTCCTCTCCCCATTCCTCCCTCCTCTTCTCTCTCCTCTCCTTCCCCCTCAGCTCCCTCTTTTTCTCCCTCCTCTCCTTCCCCCTCTCCTCCCTCCTCTTCTCTCTCATTTCCTTCCTCTTCTTCTCTCTCCTCTCCTCCCTCCTCTTCTCTGTCCTTCCTCCTCTCCCCTCTCCTCTCTCCTTTCCTCCCTCCTCTTCTCTGTTCTCTCCTTCCTCCTCTCCTCTCCCCTCTCCTCTTTTTCTCCTCTCCTCCCTCCTCTCTCCTTTCCTCTCTCCTCTCCTCCATCCTCTCGTCCATCCTGATGAGTCCCCCCTCTCCTCCTTCCTCTCCTCCCTCCTCTCTTTTCTCCTCCTCTGCCCTCTCCTCCCTCCTTTCTTCTCTCCTCTCCTCCCTCCTCTCTCCTCTCCTCCCTCCTCTTCTCTCTCCTCCTTCCTCTCCTTCCTTCTCTTCTCTCCTTTCATCTCTCCTCCCTCCTTTCTTCTCCCATCTTCTCTCCTTTCCTCTCTCCTCTCCTCTCCCCTCTCCTCCCTCCTCTCTTTTCCTCTCCTCCTTCCTCTCCTCCCTCCTCCCCTCTTCTCTCCTTTCATCTCTCCTCCCTCCTTTTTTCTCCCCGCTTCTCCCTCCTCTCCCTCTCACAGTTGCTTCATACCCAGACGTGTTTCCACCAGTGGGACTGCAGCCTCCAAGCCTCAGATCTGCACAGTTAAATGTCAACCACTTTTGTCGTATTTGAAACTGAAAAATGAGTGTGACGGGCGAGAGCACGGCGTCACGGAGAGTTAGTATGCACACAGTCGATTATGGAGGCAGAGGCTGGGCTGCAGTGATTGGGCCCCTCTGATGGTTATACTCGGGTGGATGCCAGTGAAGAGAAAGACAATTAAGAAGTTGTGTTACAATACTCCATGCACTGGCACTGCTGCAAACAAAGATGATCTCCTTATGTAGTGTCTACTCACAGTTAAATCAGCTGGAATTCTACATACTGACCATGACTTGAATGGATATTAATTTGTGTGTTTTTTTGCTCTTCGATTATTATTTATGGCTAGTTTTTCTTGTAGCTAAAATAGCTTGGGGAGAGAGAGTGCATTTAGGTCAGGGGTGTCCAAACTATGGGCCAGGGGTCAAATCTGGCCCTCTGACAATTTATGTTGGCCCCCTGGGATCCTGCTGAATTGGCCCAATTGATCATAGAGCCATTGAGCAGTACTTTTTACTTCAAATTCCAGTATCTCCATCACTGCAACCTCAATAACAACTTACTGCATTACGATACAGACCTAAAAATTTGCGTTCCAGGACTTTTAAACTCATATAAAATGCATCTCAAAACGTGCACCATAGGTAAAATCCTCCAGCTTAGGTCCTGACCAAACCGAACCAAACCTCAATAACAACTTACTGCATTATGATACAACTTACTGCATTACGATACAGACCTAAAATTTGCGTTCTAGGACTTTTAAAGATGTTGTGGCCCCGTCAAACTCGTATAAAATGCATCTCTCTGAAAGTCTTACTGTACTCACCAGCTGTCTACGTATATGTGGCCCTGGGTGGAAAAAGTTTGGACACTCCTGATTTAGATGATAGTGCACGCAGATATTGGCGGATAAATACCACAAAATAAAATTATACGAACAACACAAGAACTGTGGCATGTTATAGATATAATAATAATGGTGAATCCACTGTGTACTTGTATATAACTTTAATAAAAGCGTCCTCATGACATGCGCCAACAACATAACAAGAGTCACAACATCCTCTCTGCCCCGACGCTCTCTGGTTGCTATGGTAATGCTTAAACATGCCTTCAGAATAAGAGATACATCACAAAACAAATATAAAGTACATGAAAAATTCAACTCATCGTAACGCTGAATCAACGAGAGCCCAGAGCTTGTTTCTCTGCTACAAGATCTATCTTGGCGTAATGGGAGACAATGACACCCGAAGTGTGTTGCTTATGTCCAGTCTACTCCGTAACTTTTATCCAGAGTACCAGTTGATGTCTCGAACATACTTTTAAGGCCGCCTCATTGGAGAGCTGGTCGCTGCATGTTATGCAGAGCGGGCTTGGTGTGTGGGAATCACCTTTTGTGATAAATCCGTATTTTCAGTAGGTCTCCTCGTATTGTCTGTTAAATCCAGCTTTCTTTTTCTTAGTGGTCATCGGCTCTTCTTCTGTCTCCTCACTGGGCCTTTTCCCCTTTGCAAAGAAATTTTCCAAAGACGTCTGTTTTTTCCTCATTTTGTTGGCATGTGGGTTTAATATTAGCGTACGTTCACACTGCAGCCTGAAGTGACCCACATCCGATTTTTTCGCCCCTGTATCTGATCTTCTAATGACAGTCTGAACGACACAGATCTGATTTTTTCAAATGTGATCCAGGCCACTTGTGGTCCTAAAACCGATACATATCTGATCTTTTGGCATGTGACTTCAGTCTGAACGGTCAGGTCGCGTTCATCCGACCTGGGCGTGTTTCCTCCAGCGAGAGTGGTACAAGTAGGCGTTCACAAATGTACACAAACGTTCTTCTCGTCATGCGAAAATAGTATATAAACTCCGTATCAGTGAAGCAGTGAAGCAGCGAAGCACGTAGCAATCCCACCACTCTTGTCTGCGACTCCGCACCAACACCTTTCTACGGACGTAGCTGCCACTGCCCCACAAAACGCCGTGGCCAAAAACCTTGTCATTCTCCGTCTCCTCTTTAAAACAAATAAGCTGTACATGTTCTGGCGCCGAGCAACTTTAGGCTACTTCCGTAAACATTGAGCACGCTCGCTGCACGTGACATCGTCGTGTCCTCCAAGGCGCACATGGGACACTTTTGGGGCGTTTAAAATTCACACTGGAGATCACATGCAAGTCACATTTTTAAAAAATGCAAAAAAAAATAATCGGATTTCACAAAAAAATTAAGCCCTGCAGTCTGATCCTAGCATCGTGCACATGAAAGTCCACGTGCTCTTTTCGGAACACGGACGGACCACTCAAAATGAAGGGTTGGGGGAATGAGCCACCGCGGCCCGGTACCAAATGGCCCACAGACCGGTACCGGTCCGCGGCCCGGTGGTTGGGGACCACTGTGTTAAAAAACATCAAAATTTCATAAGATCAATAAGTTAGTTAAAGGTTATAAATGAGTTTATTTCATATTTGTAAATTGTTAAAAATAGGTAGGTAAAATCAGAGTGAGAAATCTTCACCTTTAAGGATCGTTCTATTTTGAGTAAAGAGTGAGCGTTCCTGTGTTAAAGTCCACTCTGTTTTATACGAATTAAGCATGAAGACGGCTCTTGTTCACGCTGAATATGTTTTATACGTTTGAAAACAAGAAAAGTACGCCTTGTGTACGGAGTTTTTCTTTATTAGTTCGCCGGCTGTCTAGCCTCACAGTCACGTGTCGTGAGGACAGCACATGGTGATTTATCATCCTTGTGTTTTTTTTTAATCTAAACTTTCTCACAGGGGTTTTGTGAATAAAATAAGTTAAGCTTTATGGAGTCAAAACACATTTTGAAAATAAAAGAAGACATTCAAAAATTCATTTTGCACGATTTTCAGTCTGTATCACACGTTATCTCAGAATTTAAAAATATATGTATTGGTATCGGTTAATATCAATTATCAGCCATAACACATGGGTGCATCCCTACTGGGAATATACGAGGCAAATCAGTCCTTAGGCGAGGCACTCCACCCACATTGCCAAGTATCGATGTGGTCGGAGGGACATTGGCAGCTTTGTTTCTGCCCCAGGGCATCTGTGGCTAGTTGTATCTTGAGTGTATCGTGAATGAAAGAAAATGCAAAGTGATTATTGTTATTATTCAAATTTGAGACACAGAAAATTGTTTTTGCTATACTTTGTATTGTGTGTAGAATCCCTCAGTCGTGATCCCACCCCCCGCTCTGTGTCAGTCATATGACCCTGTGCTGGTTTTTCTTTTTGCACCTGACCATTATCTGCACTGTTATATTCTTGTATTCTTGTAAATTTGTAAATTTAAGTTTTCTGCTATTTTATTTTATTCTATTTTATTCCGCTCCAAGTACCGAAGCAATTTCCTAATGTTGTGAACATGTTCAAACATATGGCAATAAAACCTTTCAGATCTGATCTGATCTGATCCACGGCAAAAAGAGAATAACAATTTGTCAACTGGACAAAAGTTTATTTGGTCAAATACGTTTCGCAGCTCATCCAAGCTGCTTCTTCAGTTCTCATCAGACGCTGGTGGACCAGACAAACTGAATTTCTCTTTTTGCCATATATTTTGTATTATATTTCTCTTCAGCATTTCACTTGAATTTTGCTTCAAATATGATACAATTAATATTTGTTTAAATTAAATACTTTTTCTTTGCTTTTAGAAGCCATTTAATAATATTTCAGTATTTAGAAACAAGTTACATTTCTTAAGTCCTTTTTTCCCCCAAATATATTTCATTTTATTTTTCATTTCAAACAAGAAAAAAAGAACAAAAAAGACATCCACTTCCAAATCAAAATCAAACCTAAAAATAGAACAAAGCAGCCTCTCTCCGTGTACAAAACTGTCCTCAACACATTAGGCATTTTCTGCAGGGGATTTACAAGTGAACAAGGCCGTCTGCTATGTTTTGATCTTTTACAAATTTTATAAATGGACCCCAAATATTTTCAAATATATTTTGTTTTGCCTTTTGTATATATGTTATTCTCTCCAGTAGCAGGCTTGGCAACATTTGCTTTAACCATTGAAAGGCACTTGGTCCGTTAACGCTTTTCCAGGTAAGAGCGATGCATCTCTTATCTACCAACGTACTGATATTAATAAAGGTACACTCATTTTTACTGAGGTTATGTTTCTTTGGGTAGAGAGCCAATAAAAATAACGATGGTGATTTTCTCTGTATTATTTTTTTTATTTCTATCCAAAATGATTGTACTTCGTTGCATTCCCACATACAGTGTATTAATGTCCCTTTTAGGCTGCACTTTATACATATGTCTGGTATGTTTTTGTTGTATTTATTTAATTTTACAGGTGTAATGTATACATTCGCATTAGCCATTTGTAGTGTAATATCCTTTTCTTAAGTCCTTTTAACCAAAATATTCTGCAGTACTTGAAAACAAACAGAGCCCTGTGTTGTGCTTTGAACCCCACAGACAGTGTGGTTTTCTATCAGAGGCTCAGCTGGACACAAGTGTGGTGTGGGATTGTCCAGCTGATGCCTGACCTGACCTTCTTTTGTTTCTTAGAGCACTGGTCACAGCACTGGGCAAATTGGGCCCCAGTACACATCAGTGTTTCACAATTTAGAGTGACAGTGAGAGTTAGAGTATACACTGTAGACATTTTATGAAAAGAAATGTGTGAAGAGTTCCTCAGTCGTCCAGGTAGAATCCATGATAAAAGAAGAAATTGGTTTGAGAGGGGAGTTAAAGAGGCTATTTTTGTCAAAAAAGAGAATCCTTCTTTAAACAGAAATGGTGGAGTCAGACATTATTTGTCTCCCATCTATAATTCCATTCTTAAACCTAGATCAAACAAACAAAAGAAACAATAGGGCTAGCCAGGTCAGGGCCAGAGGTGCGAAAAACAGTCGTGTAGGGATGAATAGGCATGCTAATCTAGACGCCAGAGAAACAAAAGACATAAACCAATAGGCGAGATAGTTTCGGAAAGTAGTTAGCTAGTTAGCTCCTCCCTGCAGCGAGATATAAGCAAGTGTCTTACCAGCACTCTAACCAGAACTGACGAAGCCTCTCGGATGAGCGGCGAAACGTTTTCGACCAAACAAACTTTGTCCAGTTGACAAATTGAATTTCTTCTTTTATCATGAAAAGAAATGGTTTTAAAAGGAATGCAGTTAGATTTGATGACTAATCCAGGAGTTGTAAATTCTGTAATGACCTGGACCTGACTTCTAATAATGCTTATAATGATTAAACTTCATCTTCTCAGAAACTGTAATACTTATGCTACTTTAAAGGTCACATATAACACAAAATGGACTCTTTAGAGCTTTAAGCCATGTTATAATGTTGTTACCTCATCAAAAACACACCTGACTCTAAATAAAGGACTAGATAATACAATCTCTAACAGCTCCTGAGGTGATGAAATCCCTGTGAAATAACTTCGAAGAATGAGACTCGTGACGAGGATCACTGACTTCATTGAGGTCATCGGGTGGGTTCTTTCTTTCACCGGTGATTCGATGATAAACCCACAACACCTCCGGAGGGCTCAGCAGCAACATCTGGCATCCCAGGTGTGCCTTGCTCTGCACAGGACTCCCCTTAGCTCTTCTGCTACTGGCTACAGGCCCAGTTACCTTGCCTTCTTTTAATCCAGAGCCATCGACTGGACTCCTTTGCAATACCCGAGAGAGGCTTGATTATCCGTTGTAAAACTTGTCCTCGTATGCCCAAGTCCTTCAAGAGTTTGACTATTGAACGGCTCACAAACCCTCTGCAGCCAACTTTTACTGGGTAAACCCGGACCTTCCACCGTTCATAGATTCCTCCACTGAATCCTCCCATGGCACTGTCAGTTCAATTAAAACGGCTGTGCACAGGGAGGAGGACCAGAGCACGAGATCTGGTCTTAAATTTGTTGCTGCAATCTCAACAGGAAAGGACAGGCGCTGGTTAAAGGGATAGTGCTTTTTTTTTTAATGTTAATCCGTATGGTTTCCCCTTCAACAGTGTCCGGAGATTAACACTGATTTACCCATGACAGCGTGATCTGGTCCCGGTTATCCTCCGGTAACGTAGCTCGTAAATGTAGTTCCGTTAAGTTCGCGGGGACAATTTAATAAAGCTTGTTTTTCTTCTCAAAACATTTGTCCAAAAAGTGACATATTTGCGTCACAAACAGTTGTCCGCTAAAAATTTAGCAGCGTATTTCGCATTTGTATATTTTCTCTAGATTCGTATCACTGCGCCCATGTTAGCTCTATTAGCCTGTTAACTTTAAGCGGATGTTTACGGCGGATGCGATACGGCGACATCAGCCATAAGCGGATGTTTACAAGTGAACATAAATTTGGGGGAAACATATTGTGATTTTTATTTGTTTTATTTGTTTTATTTTTTCTCATATTGCCCAGCCCGATCTCCAGGTATGTTTGTGACGAGGAAACAGTAATATGGGACCTTTAACCTCATCAAATGGCAAATGTAAAGTTCTGTTTTCCAGGTTTTGTAAATGTGATTTCTTTAGTTTCCTGGTGACCTTTTATGTTCTGTGTGTTCCAGTGCTTCTCTTCTGAGCCTCCTGTTCGAGCTCCTCAAAAGCTCTGTGTCCATGCAGGAGCAGATGTTGGGTGGGAAGGGCTTTCTCGTGATCGGGTATCTGCTGGAGAAGGTGAGATCCGAAGCTCTTGCAATGCTTGAACCTCATCCGAGACAAATATTTTTTTACTATCACCAAAATCCCCCAAAATATCAAGGTATTCTCTAATGTTTTTATTTATTAACTGCTAACACATCACATATTCATACACATTTAGATCACTGTTACCTTTTAATGTTTTGAAAATGCTGTATTCGCCGAAAACAGTGTATTAACATTTTTTTAGTTTCAAAACTGCAGCTGGATTATGTGTTCAGTCTGTTCCGAAAATATGTGATTGATGGGAATAAAAAATGTTGTAAATGTTTTTAGACAAGAAAATCAAATTTTGAAGGTGTTGAAAGTGTGACAAATGTTGACAACAATGGTTAAAAAACAGGTAATTTCTGCAGGCTAACATAGCAGACGTTTGAATATTTAGATCAGGGGTGTCAAACATGCGGCCCGGGGGCCACATCCGGCCCTCCAAGACCTTTAATTTGGCCCTCAGCTGATTTTCTATTAAAATATTTTAATTATATTTAAATTTTCTATTAAAATATTGGTAATTTTCTCTTTCCAAATGCTCTTAAAGGACTATTGTTTTGACTGTTGACGTTACACCCTCATCAGCAAAATGTCAAAAATGAGAAAAGTGGACGCCGAGTGCAGGATTTTCCAAGAAAAATTGACTAATTCCTATTTGTTCACGGAGGTGAATGGGAAACCTGTGTGCTTGTGTTGAAATAGCATTTTTCTTAAAGTTTCAGGTTGTTCATAATATTATAATATTTTGTTGTTGGTTCATCAAATAAAGACTTCTATAATAGATTTGCGTTTCTCTGCACAAATATTTGGACTTATTGCTATTTTTGGGGTATATTTGCCATGAGTTTTCTGATCCGGCCCCTTTGGGATCAAAGTAGGTTGGATACGGCCCCCGGATCAAAATGAGTTTGACACCCCTGATTTAGATTGACGGAAATAAAAAAGTTAGAAATAGTTTATAAACTAGAAAATCAGATTGTAAGGAGTTAAAAGTGTAACAAGGAACTGTAGCATATGTTGACACCAATGGCAAAAACGCGTACGTAACGCACTTGGATCGTGTTTTTAGTATGTATTGACGGGAATAAAAAAGTTGGAAATGTTTTCAAACCAAAAGTCTGATTGTTCGGAGTTAAAGGGATAGTGCGTTTTTTTATGTGAATCTGTATGGCGTCCCCTTCAGCAGTGTCGTGCATTAACACTGACTTACCCCTGAGAGTGTCCTCTGAGCCGAGTTCTGCCCCGGTTCTGGAGCTGACGAAAGTAGTTCCGGCAAGTTAGCGGGGACATTTAATAAAGTTTGTTTTTCTTCTCAAAAACAATATTTGTCCAAAAAGTGATATATTTGCGTCACAAACAGTTCAGCAGTCGGAATCGCTTGGTGCTATTTTCTGTCGATTCGTATCACTGCGCGCCTATTATTATTATTATTATTATTATTAGCCTGTTCACTTGTAAGTGGATGTTTACAAGTGAACAGGCTAATAATACTAATAGGCGCGCAGTGATACAAATATTGTTATTGTTTGGATGTCCCTGCTAACTTGCCGGAAATACTTTCGTCAGCTCCAGAACCGGGCAGGACTCGGCTCACAGGACACGGTCAGCGGTAAGTCAGTGTTAATGGACGACACTGCTGAAGGGGACGCCATACAGATTCACAATTTTAAAAAAAACGCACTATACCTTAAAAAGTGTGAGATTTTGGACGCTCTGAGTCTGCCCTCCCTTTGCTGTCCACACTAAGTCACTCCCCCTTCAGAGCACTATTGTAACACAATCAGCCTGCCTCCTGCTAATGAAACGATTCAGGTTTGTGAAGTTGTAATGTTCAGTTTTGTATCATGTTTTTATATATTTATGAAGAATTGTCATGTAGGAGCATGGGTGACGAAGGCTTGTGGGCCGAGCATTCGAAAGATCACGAAAGGTGATGAGGGAGATCACTAAATTACTCAAACATGCATGGATGACATCTAAAACCTCTCCAGGCAATGTTTTTAATGAGGGAACAATGTTAAAACATTGTAGAAAGCTCAAAAAATTCAATTGTGCATAATACCCTCTCTTTAATACATACATACACCATGGACACAGATTGTGAAGACCAGATAAATGTCTCCTCTATGATGTCAGCATTTTTATTGTCCACAAACCAGGAAGTAACACTGGTGCACTGTTAGCATGCTTAAAAAAAGTTCAAAGTCAGCTTTATTAAACTGTAAGATGTCCACTCACCACTGTGACTTACTCTCGAGTGGGATGGCCTGCTCTGGCCGCTCGGAGGACTAGTCACTGGTACATTTTCATTTATAAGGCAATATTGGGGCTACTGCACCCTAATTGCTCTGTGAAATGCTGAATCGTATTGTCTTCGTTCACAAGACTATTTGTTGCTTTCTGTTCCTTATTCTTGTACAGAATTGGGGGAAAAGCATTTGTTTACTCTGCACCTTTTGTATGGAATATGCTACAGAAAGACTGGAAACTGATTTCATTTCCTTGAGCACTTTTAAATCCAAACTGAGAGCTTTTGAGACCAATTCCACAATCTGTACTTGTTTTTTATAATGTTTTTAAACTTTTATGTCAATTCCACAATCTGCACTTGTTTTTTATAATGTTTTTAAAATTTTATGTCTTATCTGTGTAAATATGTAACTGTGTGTTTGCTGCTGCCTCTTGGCCTGGACTCCCTTGAAAAAGAGGTTCTTAATCTCAATGGGATATTTCCTGGTTAAATAAAGGTCAATAAAAATTGTCAAAAACCATATGCACACACAGGATTTAATTTCATTTATTTCATTTCATTTATTTATTTAACAGGACAATGCACAGCCACATAATTGCAAAGGCAGAGATGCTTGTACCAGATTATAGCTTGAAAGCTAATTTCCCTCTGTAGTCCTTTAGGGAGAAGAGGACAAGGGACTTTATATATAGTGCAAAAAAAAACAAAAAACATACATACTCCATACTCTCAGACACACATACTCCTGTTCGTTCATCCTCGACATCCATTGTATTACAAAGCAGAAACTGTTTACATTTCAAATTCATTAAGCTAAAAAAAATTAACAGTTATAGCTCAACAATCTAATGTTTGTACAATAAATAGAGGCCAATTCATATATATAGTTCACTATAATAAACATAATTGTGTAGTTTTGCAATATCAATTAGAGCATTTATAATGTCAATTTAAAATGTTTCAGTGTGTGCATCTCTGGTTTTCAATGAACCACTTCCTTACTTCTCTAGAAAAGTTGTTAAAGTTATTTTCCTGTCTCAGCTCAGTAGGGAGTTTGTTGCTTTGTTGCTTGGTATTAGAATGGAGACTGGGCCAGGCTAGTTCTGCACTTGGGAATACTGCATAGTCCGCTGCTAGAGGCTCTAGCAGTTACTCCTGAGGTCTGATGAATGAACTCTTAGAGAATTTGAAATTGCAACAATAAACACCATGACTAAAACATCACATATACCCAAGTTGTATACAGTACAAGTTGTTTTCAGACTTAGACTTCGACAAACTTTATTGATCCACAAGACAAATTATTTGGACACAGTAGCTCACACAACACAATAAATCTACTTCAAAATAAGTAGTAAAAATAGCAAGAGACTGGTGTCAATAAGGCATAACTATCAGATGAATACAAACGTTTTTTTAAAAAGTAAACAGTAGTTGTACTTAGTGGAGTAGTGTTCCTTTTTCATACACTTTTCTCCCTCTTCATCTTCGAGTTTGTACTTTCTCTCAAGACTTACATGAAACGCAAACTTTCACGTATCTAAATGAAACAGGTAGATGAAACAGTGAGATACCCGTCCTGTTTTTGCCTGTGTGTCTTATCAGCGCCTCTGTAATCCCTCTGTGTGTTTGAACTGTGCGTGTGGGAAGCAGAGGCACTTTTGGAGGCCTGTTCCTGTGTTATCTACTCCCTCCGACTCCCATCTCTCTCATCACTCTGGCGTTTGTAGAACACAGTGGATCTGCCAGTAGAGAGAGGAAATTGCACTTGAAAAAAGAAAAAAATGTAAAGGCACATTGTGTAACTTTTCTGGTGGAGCGTCCGTCAAATGCTTTTCTCCATGCAGGTGTTTTTGCCTTGTCTGGAATGTTTCACAGTATGGCATTAAACCTTTCTGTCTTCATGGAGACCAAACCAGACCAAGTTACAGGTCAGATCTGTGGAGTCAGTCAGAATGTCTGTTTTTCCAGGTATTTTTGAGCGATAAAACCACCGATAGTTGAATAAATGTAAAGTAGAGCTGTTTAATGTCAAACTGTGGAACATTCTAACCAGAGAAATGACATCTCCACAGAAACAAGCAGGTGACGGAGCCCCAACCAAAAAGTTACACAGTGCACCTTTAAGTCTATGTTAGTTAAAGGGCTCATATTACGCTATTTTCAGATATATTTTTTTTCTGATAATTTTGTTTCCTTATCGCACACATTTCATTCACACACGTTTAACACACAAACCCTGCATATTTAGGCTGACTACTTCTGTGAAAAAGAAAACACCCTGTTCCACCTTGTGATGTCATGTGGTAATACAGGAAGTGCTCCACTGTATTTTTAAATCCATACAATTTCACTAGAATCATTTGGATGATTTCAGCCCTGGAATTGCCAATCTCTACTAAACAAAAGGTAAAGTATAGCTCTTAACTTGAAAACTACCACTAAATGACATCACAAGGTGGAACAGCGCATTTAGAGCTTTGGAGATGTAGACAGAAGAATAATAAAGCATTACTAAAACATGTGCAGGCATGAAAATCCCTCACCTTTCGGCGAAATTCGCCGTTTTGAAGTCAAAATGGGTGACCTACGTGAATCGTGTAGATCCGAGGAGGAAAAAACATGGAGAGGGGTCGGGAAAATATTAATTGACTGAGCAAAATCCCCGCAAGTTTGAAGGGCCGAACTGCGCTCCAGCTTCCAGTCATGTTGCAGCATAATTACCCACCGATCGCGCTCCCGCCAATCATGACGATTTGCGCCTGTTCGCCGATCAGCTGTGAGCGAGCCTCGTGCCCAGTGGTGTTTATTCCCATGTCCACATCCCCCCGATGTGTCTTCTGAGTGCTTTGCGAATGTTATTGTGGTGTTAAAATATGTACCTTGTAATAATAAAAGATTAAAAAAAAAAAAAAAAAGCGGCATTTCATGAAACTGGACAAAATCCTTAACTTGCTACGTTAATGCTACGTAAGAAGGAACTCTCGCCTCGGGACACGTTCGGGATACGTCTGTTTCTCCGGAGCTCCGGATAATTAAAGTCTGTGGATATGCGCGACCCGCGCATACACGTGAATACGCAAATTAACACGGCAAACTGTTACAATACAACGGAGCATCAAAGGGACATATTAGCTGATAGCAGGGCCCTAAAACAGGACTAAACCAAGAATAAACCAGGTCTAAACCAGGTCTAAACCAGGACTAAACCAGGACTAAACCGGGTCTAAACCGAGACTAAACCAGGACTAAACCGGGTCTAAACCAGGACTAAACAAGGTATAAACAAGGTATAAACCAGGTCTAAACCAGGTCTAAACCAGGACTAAACCGGGTCTAAACCGGGACTAAACCAGGACTAAACCGGGTCTAAACCAGGACTAAACAAGGTATAAACCAGGTCTAAACCAGGACTAAACCGGGTTTAAACCAAGACTAAAGAGGGTCTAAACCAGGAGCTTTTTCACCCTTGACCTGTTTTCATGCCTGCATGTGTGAAGAGTTTTTTTTAAGAGGTAACAGCATTATAACATGACTAAAAAGCTCACGGAAGTCAATTTTGCATAATACAGGACCTTTAATTAATTTTACTTGAATAGGTTGTTTATTTTATGTTAAGTCATTAATAAAACTGACTGTTAGCTTTGAGACACTGAGATAACTAGCACGCACAAAGCCAATTGTCTTTTCACCCTCATTTTGATGCTCTTATCTGGAAAAATAAATGAGGGAAGCCATTTGGATAAAAAGTAGAGGAGTATTTTTGACTGTTCAAATGAGGGACCAAATTAAACAGCATAACCTAATTAAAACTTTGTATTTTTCAATATTTTCTGACAATTATGCTGCAGGATTCATCACAAATGAATCAAAATCACAATTTGAATGGACAGTTAGCAATGTGCAAAGGCTGCAGTCCCATAATTTCCTTCACAAACAACAAAATCTGTTTTATTCTGCACCTTACACCACTCACAGTCAGAATGCATGTTTTTCTCTCGGTATTTTTGAGCTATAAAACCACCTGTATTTGAATAAATGTAAGGTAGAGCTGTGTTACATCTCCATAAAAACAAGCAGATGAAGGACCTCCAACCAAAAGGGTTACAGAGTGCACCTTTAAGTTAAAAAAAGAGACCAATAAAAGGTGTTCTAATATCTTAAAAGCTCAGTTAATTTTCACAGAGGAGCAGTCAGACCAGCACAGGGAGCACTTTGGCTCCTGTCCCACTTCAGGCTCTATTGTCCCATCTGCTCGTCATCTGCTTAGGACACATTACCAAGCCTGCCGTACCGTACACGACAGACACCACACGGCTAAACACACTCTTATTCCACGCCAAATGTTGTTTTTTGTCCTTTATAAATTCTAGGTACAATCTCAGTCTAGTGGTCTATTCATACTTTGCAGTGACATTGTGCTGGGGGTGTTCTACTTGGATCTCTGTGGTGGAATATTTAGGAGTTACCATGACACAAACACAAAATTTACTTAAAGAGCACAGCCTGGAAAACAACTTTACACGTCATTTCTTTCTGTGTGTTAAAAGAAAGCTCAGATTAAAGTCTAACAGAGCCTCAGACAGAGCATGCCTACAGTTAGCATCACACTGTGTGTCTGAGGGGAACGAGCTGGAGTACCGCTCGGTCATCAGAGACTTTGTGGACTGGTGTGGGCGCAACCACCTGAGCCTGAACACCAGTAAGACAAAGGAGCTGGTGATCGACTTCAGGAGGAGACCACTACCTCACTCACCGGTGAACATCCAGGGGCAGGACATAGAGACTGTGGACAGTTTCAAGTACCTGGGTGTTCACCTCAACAATAAACTGGACTGGTCCCACAACACCGACGCCCTGTACAAGAAGGGCCAAAGTCGCCTCCACCTCCTGAGGAGACTGAGGTCCTTTGGAGTGAGCAGGCCTCTGCTCAAGACTTTTTATGACTCTGTGGTGGCCTCTGCTCTCCTCTACGCTGTCGTCTGCTGGGCCCCGAGCAGCACAGAGTGGGACAGGAAGAGACTTAATAAGCTGGTCAGAAGGGCCAGCTCTGTCCTGGGCTGTCCTCTGGACTCTGTAGAGGAGGTGGCTGAGAGGAGGGTGCTGGGCAAATTCACGTCCATCATGGATGACACCTGTCACCCTCTGCACCGGACTGTAGAGGAGCTGAGCAGCTCCTTCAGCAGCCGACTGAGGCACCCCCAGTGCAAGAAGGAGCGCTACCGCAGATCCTTCATCCCCACCGCCATCAGACTGTACAACTGCACTGTATGGTCCAAACGTGCAATATTTAGTTCAAATGTTTTTCATACTCTCCTAGTTACTATTTTTTATTATTACATATTTTATTATTACTTATTTTATTTTACTCTTGCCTGCATGCACTTTCTTTCTTGTTCAAACTGTCTCTGCCTGGAGCTACTGTGTCAAGTAAATTTCCCCTATGTGAGATCAATAAAGTCGTATCTTATCTTATCTTATCACATCCCCAGGGAATGTTTGTGACCTCAAACTGGTTGGGCAAATTCCCATGAACCCTCGAGCATGATGGAGAAAGAGTATTCCATTATGGATTTTATAAGCATTATTCTGTTGTTGTTGTTTTTTTTTACTTAAATTTACTTCCTGTGCCTGTTTAGACCTGGTATTAATTCCTAACCCCATGTCCCCTTGTCTCCTTGTTTCCTTGGCTCCTTGTCTCCTGCAGTCCTCCCGCGAGCACCTGAGCAGAGACGTCCTGGAGCACTTCCTGTCCTTTGCCAAATATCTGGACACTCTTCCTCACGGAGCGGCTCTCCTCAAACAGCTGTGTGACCACGTCCTGCTCAACAGCGCCCTCTGGATACACACTCCCCCTCAGGTCTGAAACACTCCACCTGTAAACAACTGAAATAAAACAAATCTAATGAACTTGTATCATTATAGGCTGGATTACATAATGATATTATCTTGAGTTGAAGTTGAAAGTCAAAGGCAATCCCAGCTCTAAAATTTCTGTACTGAACGCAAATATTCATATTTTAACTGTATAGAAATCCATATTCCACCTCAAAAACACGCATCACAGTTTGAGAGCCCCTGCCATAAATGATTACACACCCAAACATGATGTGTTTACTTTGATTTAACCAGAGAAGTTTAAGTCAGTCTCTTGTAATGGGGGTCCTGACCCAGAAGGTACCTGCGTGGTTAGCATTAGATTTGACACATTTTGGGATAGTTGGAGGCTAACCCAGGGGGGAGGATTATGCGAGTGAGTTATTTTCCGTACACTCCTTGAAAAGGCGATGAAAGAGCCTGGCACAAATTAAAAGTGAAAGAAATTTAGAATCTTCAATTAACTGAACCGAATCCCAACTGTTCACATTTCTCGGTTGAAATCCTATTAAGTTCCACACTTCACTTTTGCCTCCTGTTGCCTCATGACAGAATTTTGAATGTTTTCTTTCACTTTTAAAGACATTATTTTCTCTCTGTAATTCCATTCAGTTTCTTCACCAATTAGACTTTGAGTTAAAGACTTCTATGGGGTATTAACTGCTAACATAACATATTCAGAACACCGTGTTACCTTTTATTGTTTTGGGAATGATATATTCGTCAAAAACAATATAAAGTTTCACCTTTCTTCCTCCCTGTGCTCTTTTGCTTTAAGTCACTCCCCCTTCAGAGCACTATCGCAACACAATCAGTAAATAATGAAACTACTGCACATTGCATCAGGTTTGTCAAGTTGTAGTGTACAGTTTTGTGTGACAATTTTGTAAGTCCATGGAAAAATGCCATGTGGGAGCATTGAGCTAACTGTGAGGTAGGGCTGGGCGGTATAGGCCTACCGGTTCATACCAAATACTGGTGGTTTTTGTTTTTTTAAATTATATTAATTTTTAATTTACAGTGAACCCTCACTCTATCGCGGTTCACTGTTCGCGCCCTCACTGTTTCAATTTTTTTTTATAGTGTAACATTTTTTTATAGTGCAACATTGTGTTCTGCGTCCTGATTGGCTAAGAGACTAGACCAGGACTAAATGTGGACTAAACCAGGTCTAGACCAGAACTAAACCAGGTCTAGACCAGAACTAAACCAGGTCTAAACCTGGACTGGCCCTGGACTAAACTAGGACTGGACCAGGTCTAGACCTGGACTAAACCAGGATTAAATCACTCTGTGCGTCTCTTGCGTTCATTTGTGCGTGTTTGGTTTGTGGCTCGGGCTGACAGCATGCGGTCCGGGCGCCGCGGTTCTATCTCGTGCTTGCAGCCCCGGTGTACGCGCGACACATGCTTCTCTGTCACGGATTTGTCCACGATGAACCCCTCATCGTGGACAAATCCGTGACAGAGCAGCATGTGTCGCGCACTTCTCCAAGGGGTTGGTGCGCATCGCGTCCGCGCGTCTGACGGGGCTTCCGGGGCCATGTCTCCCCCCACGCGTCACTATTAATAAATTTTGTTGAAAATTTATGAAAGTTTGAGTGTTTAAACTAGAGACAAATGTGAGAAAATGTCTGAGAAAAGTGTATAATGTGTGTGGTGAGGCATTTACAGGCTTAAAACATGTATAATAATTGTAAAATATAAAATTGTCCTACTTCGCGGATTTCTCTTATTGCGGGCTATTTCTGGAACCTAACCCCCGCGATAAACGGGGGATTACTCTATCGCAATACCGGTGAGTGTGTGCGTACAAAACGTCGGGAACACAGAGCGGCAGAACGTCACACCGGAACGTGGCACCAGGGAACTGTTTTGCAGTGGCGTCAGAGCGGTGGAAGCGTAAGCTGTGTTCCAATTCGAGGGCTGCAGCCTCTGCTGCTTTTTCGGCAGCTCCAAAGGCTGCAAATGTCCACGGAGCTACTCGCAGCGCCCAGGCATACTGCTAACGCTAATGCTAACAACACGCACCACGCAAATTACGCACACGGATCAATAACCCTCAAATTGGGACACGGCTACAGTGTGTGTACAACATCGACGTTGTTAGAAACAGAGGAACTTATACTGAAAAGAGGAGCCGTGTCAGTTGTGTGGAAGTACTTCGGCTTAAAAAAATCTGGCGCTGATCAAACAACCGTATTCTGTAAATGTTGTCGGGCTTAACTTGTAGCGACTCAGACGTCACTCAAAGACGCGTTTGCTAAGGGGACTGCCTACGACAAGAAAAGCAAACGGTGGAACGATATTACCAACACTATTACTGTCCATTTAGACATGGAACCACTTAGTCCTGTGGAGAAAGGAGCTTCAGGGAGATGATTAAAGCACTGGACCCAGATATGTTTTACCAAGTCCAATTTACTGCACTAATTATTCTCTAAATTATTAGGAAATGGGGTTAACACCAAGTCATGCGTGGAAAAAAAACAACAAAAAAACATCAAATACTGTGTTACCGATAACATTTTGAAAAATACCATGATATCAATTTTTGGTCATACTGTCCACCTCTACTGTGAGGAGGGTTTGAATAGGGCTGGGGGACTCAAACATGCATGGAAGACATCTAAAAAGACATCTAAAACCTCCTCAGGCATGTTTTTGATGAGGGAACATGTAGTAGAACATAGTAGAAAAGCGAAATAAAAACAATTCTGCGTAATACCCCCTGTATAAGTTCCACGCTTCACTTTTGACACAAATTTTCAATGTATCCTGTCACTTTTAGAGGGTTTAACTTCACTGCATTTCATGATTTTTCACCATTATCACCATTTAGTTAATGTTATATTTAGCTAATACATTATCAATAAAAAGACACATACTTGTATGTTTAAATCAAATATCCTGTTGTAAATTGCCCTAAACATATTTCATTTTCAACACCATTGCTCCGAGTTCATTTCTTGCTCCCATTTTACCAGGCAGCTTTTCCCCCCATATTCAGAACCCTCTGTATTTTACATAATGAAGCATGGAAAAGGGTCTGTGGTATCAAAGAGCAGCGTGCAGTGACAGAGTGCGCGGGCTGGTCGGACGCCCCATGAATAAATAACAGCACCAAATAAGTACGAGAGTGTGTGGAAAGCCCTCTGCCTGGGACCAGAGGAGGGGGAGAGAAAGTCTCTGTAAATCACTTTTGAAAAAGGGAGGGAGGGCTACTGCTGCTTTTATTGCTGGAGACTTAATGATGGACAGAGCTGCTATCACTGTTTTATAGTCTACTCTTTACTATCCAGCTAGGTTTTTTGTCTAGATGTCTGCACACTGAATATAGAAAGATATATATATACATAGATAATAGGTGTAAGGTAAACTGTATTACAATTACAACTGAACCTGTTTTGCCAGTCCCTTAAATGTGAATCTGTACGGGTTTCCTTCTAAAAGTTACGTGCCGTAACACTGGCTTACCTCTGACTGTTTGCGCTCAGCCCGGTTCTGCTCGCGTTCTGGAGCTCAGGTAATTAGGTCCGGTAACTTCGCGGGGACTCGTAATAAAGCTTGTTTTTCTTCTCAAAACAAAACATTTGTCCGAAAGGTGATATATTTGCATCCCAAACAGTTGTCCACGAAAAATCCAGCAGCGTATTGTCGCATATCTCGTTTCGATTCGTATAACTGCGCACCTATTACTTATTATTAGCCTGTTCACTCGTAAACTTCCCCTTACGGCAGACCGCATCCGTCGTTCACTTCTGCTAAAGGTTAACAGGCTAATAATAAGTAATAGGCGCACTGATATGAATTGAGACGAGATATGCAAATGCGAAAATACGCTGCTCGTTTTTTCGTGGACAACTGTTTGGGACGTAAATATATCACCTTTCGGACAAATGTTTTGTTTTGAGAAGAAAAACAAGCTTTATTACGAGTTCCCGCGACGTTACCGGACCTACTTACCTGAGCTCCAGAACGCGAGCAGAACCGGGCTGAGTGCAAACTGTCAGAAATAAGCCAGTGTTACCACACATAACTTTTAGAAGGAAACCCATACAGATTAACATAAAAAAAAACTGCACTATCCCTTTAACACTGACTTACCGATGACAGCATCGTCTGGGCCCAGTTCTGCTCCGGTTCCGTAGCTCACGAACGTAGTTCCGGTAAGTTAGCAGGGACACTTAATAAAGCTTGTTTTTCTTCTCAAAACAACATTTGTCCAAAAAGTGATATATTTGCATCACAAACAGTTGTCCGCGAAAAATTCAGCAGTCTAATTCGCATGGTTCTATTTTCTCTCGAGTCGTATCACTGCGCGCCTATTACTTATCATTAGCCTGTTCACTTGTAAGCGGATGTTTACATGAGCCTGAGCGGATGTTTTCAAGTGAGCAGGCTAATAATAAGTAATAGGTGCGCAGTGATACGACTCCAGAGAAAATAGCACCATGCGAATCAGACTGCTGAATTTTTTGCGGACAACTGTTTGTGATGCAAATATATCACTTTTTGGACAAATGTTGTTTTGAGAAGAAAAACTAGCTTTATTAAATGTTGCCGCTAACTTACCGGAACTACGTTCGCGAGCTACAGAACCGGAGCAGAACTGGGCCCAGACGAGGCTGTCACTGGTAAGTCAGTGTTAAGGAGCGACACTGTCGAAGGGGATGCCGTACAGATTCACATTAAAACAAAAAAAACAAAAAAACGCACTATCCCTTTAACCTAGAGGTAGAGGAAACATCCAAGTTTTTCTCATTCTCAGTACAGTTACAGACTATACTTCATGTGAAAGCTCAGAACCTCCAGAATTCACTCATTGAGATGCAGGTGCTGGGGTTTAAGTAGTGACTATTCAGATCAGAGAGAGCCATTTTAGGTTTAAATTAACTGGATTTCAGAGTTGAAACTGGCAACCCAAACGACTCATGTGAGGCTCATTCTGCCTTAAGAGACCCAAAACACATCATGTTTTTGTGATTATGAATAAATCAGCATTACAATTGTTCTGAGTAAAATCAATTTGATCTTGTATCTGGGGACACAGTTAGGCCATGTTTATGAAATTTAAAATCTGAATCGTGCATACACCTCCACTGACTTTGCAATACAAAACTTAAAGGTCCTGTATTGCACAAGATCGACTATGGTGAGTGTAGCTACCCTGGTTTTCTTCTCAATAGAAGGACGTTACGCTCTGTACTGATGATCATGTGTGTCAATATTTATTTTCCTTTATCTTTAACTTCGTTAACACCGTATTGTGAACACCTCAATCATAGCTTAACTTTGCATACAAGCATACTCAAAATAAATATACAACACAAAACAATACGTCACCGTGTTCGCCAAACGCCACCAGCGGTAACTAAACAGAACTTTGAAGCTTGGAGTATTTTCTTCACGCTTTACTGCTTTCTCTCTACTGTCATTTCTCTCTTTGGCGGCTACTCTCCTTCTCTAACCACTTCCGGGGCAAGGTAAAGGTCACATGACTTAAAGGAAAAGTAACGTTTTTTACAATCTGAGCCTTATTTCGGTAATAAAACAAGTTGTTTTACTCACCCATAGCAATTTGGTGTCATATGGAGCACTTCTGGAGATGTTTTAGATTTGCAATCTCCATCATGTGAGTTCTCGGGGCACTTATTTACGGTCTCCAAATAACACAAACTTTAGCACTTTTCAAATCATAGAAGCCCGATGTCTTATCCTATGATTTCGTGTGGTCAAAAGTGGCCTGTAATCCGAGATTTAGCCATAGTTTCGAGTAGATGAGGACGCCAGTACGCATGTGCGGAGTGTGCTCTCAGCTCCCGGGACCCAAACATGAAACGCAAAGCTGTATACTATGCCTAAATCTCGGATTACAGGCCACTTTTGACTCAAACGAAATCGTTGATCAGTTGTGGCCTGTGGAATGTTGGTCCACTCCTCTTCAAAGGCTGTTATGGACGAAGAACACATTTTATTGATGGCATTTTGAATGCACAGAGATACCGTGATGAGATCCTGAGGCCCATTGTTGTGCCATACATCCATGAACATCACCTCATGTTTCAGCAAGATAATGCACAGCCCCATGTTGCAAGGATCTGTACACAATTCTTGGAAGCTGAGAATGTCCCAGTTCTTGCATGGCCAGCATACTCACCGGACATGTCACCCATTGAGCATGTTTGGGATCTGCTTGACCGGCGTATACGACAGCGTGTACCAGCTCCCACTAATATCCAGCAACTTCGCACAGCCATTGAAGAGGAGTGGACCAACATTCCACAGGCCACAACTGACAATCTGATAAACTCTATGCGAAGAAGATGTGTTGCACTGCATGAGACAAATGGTGGTCACACCAGATACTGACTGGTTCTGAGTCCCCAGACCCCCAATAAAGCAAAAAAAAAAATGCACATTTCGGGGTGGCCTTTTATTGTGGGCAGTCTGGGGCGCACCTGTGCACTGGTCATGATGTCGGATCAGCATCTTGATGTGGCGCACCTGTGAGGTGGGGTGGATTGTCTCGGCGGGGCAGAGGTGCTCGCTGTCACACATTTGGACAGATTTGTGAACAGTGTTTGAGAGAAATGGTAGTGTTGTGTATCTGGAGTGAATTTTGGATCTTTGGGTCCATCTCAGGAAAAATGGGAGCAAAAACAAAAGTGTTGCGTTTATATTTTTGTTGAGTATATATTCGTGATCAAATCTTAAATAGAATGATCGTAACTGTGTTTTAGTCAAATTAAAATTCCAAACTGTCATGGGCACTTTAATGGAGATGTTTCACAGCCTTGTTCCTCCGCGGTCATCTCCACTCGTCGTGACTGCATGATGTAATATAATATACAGACACAGCTCACTAGTATCTGCACAGTGAAGGCTCTGGTTTGGCATTCTGTTCATGTCTGTGGATAATTACTCAGGAAATGCTCATGCAGCTGAACAGAGGAGCCGTTATGGGGTGACTCCTGTCTGGGGCCAAGGGAACCAGCTCCATTAGCTCTGCCCGCTACAGCACAAGGCACCAGCTGGACCAGCCAGGAGTAAAGACTGCTTCTGAGGGGAATTACAGCTTTGTATTCAGGAGAGATAATTGTGTGTTATATGAAAAGGGCTGTATGATCGACATTAAAGGGCCCATTTTATATCATTTCTGATCTGTTATAATATTGTTTCCTCATCACAAACACACCTGGAGTTGTTTTTTGTTTCTTTCACACACGTTTTAACACACAAATCCTGCATATTTCAGCTTAGCTCTTCTCTCAAACAGAAAACACTCTGTTCCACCTTGTGATGTCACGTGGTAATACAGGAAGTGCTCCATTGTGTTTTTAAACTCCATACACCTTCACTACAACTCTGGAATTGCCAATCTCTACTGCAGGGGTGCTCAACCTTTTTTTTAACCGAGATCTACTTTTTAGTAAGAGTTCCTTTGGAGTGAGCAGGCCTCTGCTCAAGACTTTTTATGACTCTGTGGTGGCCTCTGCTCTCCTCTACGCTGTCGTCTGCTGGGCCCCGAGCAGCACAGAACGGGACAGAAAAAGACTCAACAAGCTGGTCAAGAGGGCCAGCTCTGTCCTGGGCTGTCCTCTGGACTCTGTAGAGGAGGTGGCTGAGAGGAGGGTACTGGCCAAATTCACGTCCATCATGGATGACACCTCTCACCCTCTGCACCGGACTGTAGAGGAGCTGAGCAGCTCCTTCAGCAGCCGACTGAGGCACCCCCAGTGCAAGAAGGAGCGCTACCGCAGATCCTTCATCCCCACCGCCATCAGACTGTATAATTCTACTGTATAGTCCTACCGTGCAATATCGTTTTCCCAATGTGCAATATTGTTGTTTTTTCAATACTCCTATCGTGCAATATAGTTTTTCCAATTTTTTCAATACTCTCCCTGTCACTGTTTTTTATTATTATCACTACTATTATTATTATTCGATTTATTACTTATTTTTTTAATTATTATTATCACCTATCTTTATGCCTTTTTTTGCCTGCATGCACTTGTCTTCTTGTTCAAACTGTCCCTACCTGGAGCTACTGTGACAAGTAAATTTCTCCTGTGCGAGATCAATAAAGTCTTATCTTATCTTATCTTAGAATGACCTGTTAGACATGGCAAATATGGGCTTTTGGAGTAAGACAGACCGACCGACCGACCTTTATTGTCCCCGAGGGGAAATTTGTTTCCACAGACACTTCAGATTAACACAAACAAGGACACATATGGACATTGCACACAGGACATCACACATGCAAATGAGGAGTAGATAAGATGATTACATATTATTATTAAGTGCGGCAATGGCAGAGGACACAAATCTTTTACTGACGCGTGCCCGCTTCCACCTCAGAGTTCTGTACCTGCGGCCAGAGGGCAACAGGCAGAAGTGATTGTGTAGTGGATGGTCTGAGTCTCTGATAATTGTCCGGGCCATACGTGTGATGGATTTATTGTTGAAATGTGAGAGGTCTGTGATGGGCCGATTGATGATTTTGGAAGCTGTGCGGGTGACCTTGGTGAGTTTGTTTCTGTTGGTGATGGTGAGCATATTGAAGTAACAGGGAAGATTATTTTTAAAGTGCATAGGGGCGAAAAAATCGGATTTGGGTCACTTCAGGCTGTAGTGTGAACGTTGCCCAAGATATGTGGTCCTCCGATCTTTTGGCATGCGACTTGAGTCTGAACGCCCAGGTCGGATGAATGCGACCTGGGCGTGTTTCCTCCAGCGAGAGTGGTACAAGTAGGCGCTCACAAATGTACACAAACGTTCTTCTCGTCATGCGAAAATAGTATATGAACTCCGTATCAGTGAAGCGGCGAAGCACGTAGCAATCCCACCACTCTTGTCTGCGACTCCGCACCAACACGTTCATTTCTACGGACGTTGCTGCCACTGCCCCACAAAACGCCATGGCCAAAAACCTTGTCTTTCCCTTTCCCCGTCTCCTCCATAAAACAAATAAGCTGTACATGTGGCTCCAGTACGACAACAAGTTCAGGCGACTTCTGTAAACACTGAGCACGCTCACTGCACGTGACCTCGTCGTGTCCTCCGAGGTGCATGCGGGACACTTTTGGGGAGTTTAAGTTCACACTGGAGATCACATATAAGTCACATTTAATTGGAAATGTGAACGAGCTCACAAAAAAATCGGATTTCACAAAAAAATGTGAACTGACCTTTAAGCCCTGCCATCTAAACATAGCCATACGTGATCGACTGACACTCTGCCTGCGATCGACTGGTAGATTGCGATCGACTGGTTGGGCACGCCTGCTCTACTGAATAAAAGGTAAAAGGAGCTATTGACTTGGAAACTACCACAATACGTGATTCACAAGGTGGAACAGAGCATTTTCAGCTTTAGAGCTGTAGACAGATTAATAATAAAGGTTTACCCAAATGTGCAAATGAAACAAAACACAACTCCAGATATGTTTTTGAGGAGGTAACAACATTCAAACATGTCAAACATGGCTTAAAGTTCACAAGAGCACATTTAGCATGATTTAGTGCCTTTAAAGAACATATACAGTGCATTGTTGTTGCTTTAATTAATGTTTTGTGTCACCTTGGGTTCGGTATTTCACATTTTCAAAGGTAAAATAATGCACTTGAAAAATACACTTTTCCAATGAGCTTCCGCTGCTGTCAGCAATACAAATGAAGAATTTTTAAGTAAACAAATGATGTCCTGAAGTCCCCTTGGATGCTATGCTAATAGAGAGATGTATTTGCTGTAAACACATTTTGACTGCAGAATGAGTCCAGTTGTTAAAACCTGCGTAGGAGAAGTACAGATTTTTGATCTATGACACAACTAAACTTGAGTGTTCGGAGAAGACAACTTTGGATTCAAATATATATGACGCAAAACTGACTCTTGTGAGTTTGAAGACATGTTATAATGATGTTACCTCCTCAAACACATACCTGGAGTTGTGTTTTGTTTCATTCACACGTGTTTGAGTAATCCTTTATTTTTACTCTGTTTACATCTACAAAGCTCAAAATGCTCTATTCCACCTTGTGATGTCTTGAAGCTGTAGTTTTCAATTTGTCAGCTACCTTTTATTTAAAAGAGATGGCGATTCCAGAGCTGAAATGACCTAAATGATTCTAGTGGTTTATGGAGTTTAAAAACACAATGGAACACGTCCTGTATTTCCACATGACATCACAAGGGGAGTGTTTTCTGTGTTAATTATGTATGAAACTAAACACAACTCCAGGTCATTTTTTTATGAGGAAACATTATAACATAGATCAGAAATTAACGTAATATGGGCTCTTTAATGGATGAATGAAACTAGGATGAATGTAAACTAAAATGCGAAGAGTGAGGGGAGTAACGGGAGAAAAACATGGCTAAAAGCTCAGAAAATTGTTCTTTAAAGGAAAGCTTTTAACCATATTAATGGATTTCTTTATGAGAATCTTATTCAGAGAGTGGTTGAGTTTGAGTAACTCTGTATAGTTTTGCATTCAAGGTCTCAGTGTTCACAAAATTCTAGCAGCCACCTATCCCGGCCAAACAGCTCTGTATTATTAGGCAACAGTCACTCAGTTGGTAGAGCTTTGTCCTCTGATCTGAAGGTTGGCGGTTCAAATCCTGCTCATCACTGATAGAAAAGAATGAATAGAATGAATAGAATGCCTTTTATTGTCACTATTCATATGTACAATTTACATCATACATACTCACAATGAGATTGAAAGCATCTCACTTCAGTGCAGACATTTAAGCAGATATTTAAGTAGGATATATACCACACAGCAGGATATTTACAACACGGTATAGAAAAAATAGTGCAGAAAAATTTGTTTGTGAAAATACTGTGTAGAGAGTGGATAAATTATACTATGATAAATACTATACGCATACTACTATACGCATACTACAAACATATTTGTGTTTCTTCCCCAGGTGCAGCAGGCTCTCTACACCTTCCTGTCCACTGAGTTCGTGGGCTTCTCTTCCTTCTCTAGCTCCCTCCGCAGGCTGGGCACAGTACAGCAGCTCATGCACGCGCTCATGTTCTACTACTGGGCCTGTGATCCCACACACGGCAGCGGCATTACAGCCAGGGGCCTCGGTGAGTCTGGACTCATCACTACACTGCACTGAATAAACCACTGTCTGCACTAGGAACATTTAAAGGAATTATTGGAAGGACATTTTATACTTTTTAATCCTGCCTTGGATTGGCTTCACTTAGAGGTACACTGTGTAAGTTGCTTTTCCTGGAATGTTCCGCAGTATGGCATTACTACAAGTTGTGAGTACCCAATGGAAATTGGTGTTAGAATGCAGTTACGATAATCTTGGTTTGGTCCAGGTTTGGTTACTTGGTTCAGACAGTAGCTCAGGCAGTAAAGTGTTTGTCCACGAATCCCTCAACATAAACACCATCCAGCTCCCACAGATGAATGCTGTCGTTGTGTCCTTGGGCAAGACACTTAACCCACCTCTCCCCCATTGTCTGCGTACAGCGGTGTGTGAATGTGTGTGTGAATGGGCGCGTGGTTCCTTGGCGTAAAGTGTTTTAAGTTCCTTGAAGATTGAAAAGCACTATGTAACATTGTGACTATGACCATTAAAGGTCCCATGACATGGTACTTCTTGATGCTTTTATATGGTGCCTTAATGGTTCCCTAATACTGTAAATGAATCCTTCTTCAAAATCAACATTCAGTGCATGAGAAAGACACATGTACACAGTCAGAGTCAGAATCTCTCTGTCTGAACAACTCATTCTGGGCCTTGTTGCTTGAATGCAAATGAGAAGGACACAGATAGGGTTAGAGGAGCGGGTGGGGGGGCCAAACGCACCGCTGGAGCGCTGCTCTGTGCGCTGTCTCCCACTTCCGCGTTTTAAGCGCGGAGGGAGAAAGGAGAGGCATTTCAATGAAAAAAACACTTTCACAGAAAATAAAATTAAACCACTGCTGTTTCAGAGGTCCAGAGGGTCGGGTAAAGGACTTCCGAGCCTAGAAACACTCGCACGTACCTCCAGGCAAACAAAAAAACACATTTCGCATTGCGTAGCTCCTTCGCGGTCCAAACTCTTTGGGCGTGATTTCCAGAGACAGGGGGTGGACATCCAGACGGTGGTGGAGCTGCATTTGCATTTCTTTTTTCGATGTGACGTAACAAAGTTGCCTTGTTCAGAATCGCCCGTTTGAGCTATGTTTTTTTCAAACGCAGAAAAGGATCGCAAATGCTCAGTTTACACATTTCGCAACTTTTAGCCATGGGGGGGGCCTAAACAGGGTAGGGGAGCTCACATTAACGTTCAAAAACCTCAGAAAGTGAAAATTTCATGCCATGGGACCTTTAAAGGGATAGTTCGGGTTTTTTGAATCTGTACGGCGTCCCCTTCAGCAGTGTCGTGCATTAACACTGACTTACCCCTGACAGTGTCCTCTGAGCCGAGTTGTGCCCCGGTTCTGGAGCTGACGAAAGTAGGTCCGGCAAGTTAGCCCAGACATTAAATAAAGTTTGTTTTTCTTCTCAAAACAATATTTGTCCAAAAAGTGATATATTTGCATCACAAAACAGTTGTCCATGAAAATGTCGGAAGTCTAAATCGCGTGGTGCTATTAGTATTATTAGACTCTTCACTTTTAAACATCGCCACTTAAAAGTGAACAGGCTAATAATAATAATTGGCGCGCAGTGATACGACTCGAGAGAAAATAGCACCACGTGATTTAGACTCCCGACTTTTTCGTGGACAACTGTTTTGTGACGCAAATATATCACTTTTTGGACAAATATTGTTTTGAGAAGAAAAACAAGCTTTATTAACTGTCCCCGCCAACTTGCCAGACCTACTTTCGTCAGCTCCAGAACCGGGGCAGAACTCGGCTCAGAGGACACTGTCAGGGGTAAGTCGGCACTGCTGAAGGCGATGCCATACAGATTCACATCAAAAAACCCGAACTATCCCTTTAAGTCCAGATGCAGACTTGGTTTGGTCCTGTCTGAGTCCAAGTTGATTCAGAGTTTAGTCCAGATTTAGTTTAAATAAATTATTAATAAAATGATCTCCATGGCCACGTTACAGCTCAAGAATTCTTGTTTTTTCCAAATATGATGTTGGCGACAAAACAGCTGTAACTGAAGGATTGCAAATTTAATGCCATACTGTGGAACATTCTATTCAAAGCAATAACACTTCCATAGAGACAAGGAGGTGGAGGACGCTTCCCTGTAACGTTATTTGAGAGTGATTTCTTTAACAGCACAAATCAGCTCACCTGTTGTAGTTCTTTTTGGTCAGATTGTGTTCAGATTAAACTCGAGTAACAGAGCTTCAGACAGAGCTGAGCCTACAGTTAGCATCACATCCCCAGGGAAGGTTGATGACGTCAACTGCAAAGTATCAGTATTTTTCCACAATACAAGACTGGCTTTATTACAGTTGCAGTTACCTATACCGTTGTTTGAGAAGCAATTCATTTTCAAAATAAACGTCAGGTATAATCTCCCTCACTTCTCCAGCGTTGGTGAGGAGCCCAAACTCTGTCAGGTGCCTCTCCAAAATGGATGCCCCTGTGGAAGGTAATTCCACCAGGGCCTCTGCATTCATCCACACAGGCCTGGCAGCTCATCTTTGTCTTTGTCCTCCTGAAGAGAGAAAGCACTCTTCACTCTCTCACACACATATACACACATACACAAAAACACACACACAGTCAAATGTCTGTAATAAAGTGTTCAATGATTCCACTCAGAGGACACTTAGCTTTCAATCTTCTGTTCTTAAAGAGGACGTACTGTGCGAAATGTACTTTTAAGAGATTTCTACCATGTTATAATGAACAGTGAATGTTATTTTCTCATCAAAAACATGGAGATTTAAGATTAAGATTTCATCCATGCATAATTCCAGAAAAAAAGAAGTTTACTGCACTTGCTTGACTTTACTAAAGTAAAGTCAAGCGAGTGTGCGGTAAACTTCTTTTTTTCTGGAATCATACCAATGTTCCTGCTGTTACCAGCACCTGGAAGTTGTGCATGGAGTTTTGAACTTTTGAATTTCATCCATGCATATTTTAGTAATTTAGCGATCCCTCTCGGGCCCTATTCAAACCCTCCTTACAGCTTTAAGATTCTGTCAAATGCTCTGCCCACACTGCTCCATCAGCCCCTCCAACCACCACCAACCACCACCACATTCATACTTGGTAAGGTGGAATTGTCTTGCCTAAGGACACAACAACAGGAACAGGAATCAATTCTATAACCTTCAGGTTAGAGCCCACAGCTTTAACCACTGAGCCACTAGACGGATATGAGCCATACTCATTTAGCCGGTCACAGCAACCAACTGAGATGCATCCACATTATAGCAATATAGTTTGGACCAAATGAATGTGAAAATATGCACCTCCTGCTCCACACCAAAAGTCCTGTGGACTCGAGGGGATGAGTGGGAGCCAAACAAGATGGATTCTTGTGAATTTGAAAAATTAAACAATTGTAGCAATCAAGCCTCAGCACAAGATTATCAGCATCCTCTTGGAAATCCACAAAGAGCTAAACTAAACTAATGTGTCTCCTTTGACATTGTCTACCTCATTAGATCATTTTTTTAGTCCACCGTAAACAAAATGCAACAGAATTAAAGTCATGCATCACTGAGTAAGCCTAAGTGACCCTCTGTGTTCAGTGGTCATAACTCTTCCCCATAAGCCCACACCTTATCTCCCTCTGTTCCTCGCACTCCCTCTCTAGCTCACTTCTCTCTGTCCCGCTAAGTATGAGCTACAAGAGGACTGAGACTGTCTGCTACAAGAGGACTGAGACTGTCTGCTATAAGAGGACTGGGACCAGAGGCGGTTCTTGGGGGGGGGGCGAGTGGGGCAATTGCCCAGGGCGCAACTTCGTGAGGGGCGCTGTGCCGAGCGCTTGAAAAAAATATTATCTATCATATCATATTCTAAGCTTCCCGTAGACAGGTCACGTGTCTACATTCGAAAAGCAGCAGGAAAAGACCAAAGACTGTCTATGGGAAAAGTAGGAGAGCATGACAGGCCGTGGCGTTGTTTGGGAGGAGGACGAAACGCTGTGTCTTTTGGGGATTTGGGGCGACGAACACATAAAAGGACATTTTGTGTGAAGTGAAAACTACCCAGAATGCCAAGGAGTGAAGGTCTCAGAGCTCTAGAGAAGCTACAGTGTGAACAGAAAGAGGACTGAGGCTCCATCAGAGCTTAAGTGGACCAGAAAGAGAACTCGGTCCTCTTTCACAATGTGAACACAAACAGAACTGAGTTTGTGTTCTCTTGGTCCCCTTCTTGGTCCACTTTTAGGGGACTGAGTTTGGTTCGCTTAAAGGGGACTATATGTGAAAACACCCTGAGACTGTCTTCCTAAAGAGGACTGAGACTGTCTCTATAAGAGGACTGAGACTGTCTTCCTAAAGAGGACTGAGACTGTCTCTATAAGAGGACTGAGACTGTCTTCCTAAAGAGGACTGAGACTGTCTCTCTAAGAGGACTGAGACTGTCTCTATAAGAGGACTGAGACTGTCTCTATAAGAGGACTGAGACTGTCTTCCTAAAGAGGACTGAGACTGTCTCTATAAGAGGACTGAGACTGTCTTCCTAAAGAGGACTGAGACTGTCTCTATAAGAGGACTGAGAATGTCTGCTGTAAGAGAACTGAGACTGTCTTCCTAAAGAGGACTGAGACTGTCTGCTATAAGAGGACTGAGACTGTCTGCTATAAGAGGACTGAGACTGTCTTCCTAAAGAGGACTGAGACTGTCTCTATAAGAGGACTGAGACTGTCTCTATAAGAGGACTGAGAATGTCTGCTGTAAGAGGACTGAGACTGTCTTCCTAAAGAAGACTGAAACCGTTTCCCAATTCAGCGAGTGCACGGTTCTGAGCGTCCTTGGAGGGGGATGTGCGTCATATCTGGTGCAACAACCGCTGTTCCCTTCGGTTTTGTCCCCTGCACAGTTAAGACATGATCTGAACAGCGCAGTAGTTTCCATGGAAATCGGGGCGTGGACCAAGCGTGCAAACATGCACGCTTCGCACGCTTAAAAGCCCCAGCATGCACAGCGCGGGATGATATATGACTACAATGATGGACTCGCCAGCGACATCACCATGTGACAGTTGCGACTTCACTATAAAATATACGTACTGGTTCACCTCACCTACAACTATGCTACATGAAACTCTTCATAAACTACGCTAAACATGTGTGACGGTAGCCGTAACGGCATAGTTCACGGCACCTATATTACCGTTCACATGCTTTTGCTTTACACTTCTGTATTTCCTTTGCTGTTGTAATGCTGGATATTCTACCGTGTAGCCATGTCCAACGTTTACTCTAAGGTGTGCGCCTGCACAGAATTGCGCACTGCTCGCACATTCTCAGTGCACAAGAAAACCTATGCAGCGCACTGTAAATCAGGGATGAAAGAGCTTTTAGCGGATCTCCGCTTTTTATTCAGCCGCGGGGTCATTTTTTTTATATCTGCAAAGTGCGAGCCACGCGCGGGGGGGCATTTCGGATGTCGCGCACAGGGATCCAAGGAGCGCTCAGGGAGTTAGTGTGTTTGCTCAGACACATTAAAAATTAGGGGGAACATTGGCCATGTCCCAATTCCAAGTATTACTAGTCGCAATAGAATAATATTTTTGTCTTTAGGGAACAAGGAGCAGACCACCCGGCTCAGTGAGCTGAGGCGGGACCGGTTCCATTTCGCAGACGCCCGGACTGCACTCAGGGCTCAGCGAGTATGCACCGCCTCGACTGCAGGCTGAGACCACACTCTGAACCGTGCACTCGCTGAATTGGGAAACGGCTTGAGACTGCCTGACCAGGAGGAGGGAAGGGCCTGCTGCAGAGTTGGGAGGAGAGAGGGGCGTGGTCATGAGTTCACTGAGTGTAACTTAACACTTAACTTATCACTGCACCCACGTTTGCTCTATTGCCTGTTCACTTGTAAACATTCGTTTACGGGGGATGTCGCCGTACCACATCCGCCGTACACTTCCGCTAAAAGTTAACAGGCTAATAATAAGTAATAGATGCGCAGTGATATGAATCGAGACGAAATATGCGAATGCGAAATACGCTGCTGTTGGGACACAAATATGCAAATTGTTTGGGACGCAAATATATCACCTTTCGGACAAATATTTTGTTTTGAGAAGAAAAACAAGCTTTATTTCGTGTCCCCGCGAACTTACCGGATCTACTTATGTGAGCTCCGAACGCGAGCAGAACCGGGCTGAGCAGAGCCTGTCAGAGGTAAGCCGGTCTTACCGCACGTAACTTTTAGAAGGAAACCCATACAGATTAACTATCCCTTTAAGGGGAGTTCTAGTGTCAGATACAGGGCAGTGAGAGGCTCGTACCAGCTGGAGATACTGGAGCGAAATCTGGATTAAAATATTATTTTTGATATATTCTGAAGACTGGAGAAGAAGCAGCTTGGATGATCTGCGAAAAATACTGTATTTGATTTTTAAAAAATAAATAAAAATTGACCAGTTTACAGAATTTAATTTCTTTTTTGGTATAGATCCTACCTGGATAACTGAGGCATTACACAAACACTACTACTACTACTACTACTACTACTACTACTACTACTACTACTACTACTATCTATTCTTACTGCTTCTGTAGCCACAGCTGACAACAGGGAGGCTGCCTATCTGTGCCATGTGCCACTCTGCCCATCCTCGCTTCTGTCAGTCTGCTCCAGGGCATCTGAAGTCATTTACTGCATGAGCGAGTGTAGAGAATGAATGTATTTGTTTCATTACAGATTGTGTGGTAGTGGTGGTGGTGGTGGTGGTGGTGGTGTAGTCTTTAAATAGGGAGCGATATTTGCACTTATCTCTCCTGAGGTTTGACAGACCAAATGGGAGCTACAACAACTGGAGCTAGCACTTTGAGTATTCTCTGTAAAAATGTTCAGTTTAAATTTGATTTGCAATTTAAATTTCTACAGTGCACTCGTCCAGGCACATTAACTCTGGAGGATACTGTGGAAGTTTCCATTAATCACAAATTTCATGCATTTCATATTTTTAGAAACTACAAAAAGAGATCAGGTTCATAAAGAATACAGTTCTTTTGTTGTTTATAAAGGACATTATTGCCAAGACAATTTGGTATTTCACATTTGGTAAAAACAATGAATAAAATTTCAAATGGTACTTCTCTAAATTGGATGCGTAGGTTTGGTTCCTTTTCCTACTGTGAGCAAATCTACAAGTGACATGAACATGTGTGTTTCCTGCATCGCTCATTTAGATCTGATTTAGTTAAAAATATCAGATTTTGTGCATTATTTAATGTCTTGTCCTTCCAATTAAACTCAAATTATAAATCAGATGATACGTCCAAACAGTTACTCTTGGTAGTTTCTCTAAATACACGTTTTACTTACTTGAGTAATTACTTTGCACTTCAGCTTGTGTCATATTATTATGAAACTGTACAGTTTGTGTCGATGTGCGTGTTATTTTTAGCTGCAGCAGCGCACAGCACAGCACAATATTTTAATGACAGTGGCCTGTTGTATTATCATTCTGGGAATACACCCAACAAACTCTGATCCCCTCTCTCTGTAATAGGCACAACAAGAGCCTCCATAAGCACATAGTTATAAATGTGTGCGCTGGCCCCGGGCCCCAGGGACGCACCAGGACCGCGATCATGAGCTCCTCGGTGTGGCAGAGGCACAGCTGCAGAGTGGAACAGACGTCAATAGGCTGGATGTACTTAGCTGGGACAACCGACAGCAGTGTTACATATGTTAACACATGCTACAAGAGACATTTTAATTGGGGAATTCAGTATTGTGTAGCTAAATACATTTTCAACTTATTCTTCCCATCACTGTAACTATATACAGAGAAGTGCTGTGGTCTTATGACATGGTACTTCTTGATGCTTTTATATGGTGCATTAGTGGTTTCCTAATACAGTCATACCTCACCTTACGAAATTAATTAGTTCCAGAAGTGGTTTCGTAACGTGATTTTTTCGTAAGTAGAGTCGCAGTGTAGAGTCGCCTGATTCGTTCCTAGCCAATGGGAGGCCAGCGGGGTGTTGGGAGAGTGTATTTACAAGTGTATTTACGTCTCGAGGGATTCGGGCGGCTGCGAAGCCGAGCGCGTATTATTTGAATTTTTGAGATTTTGCGTTTCGTAATTTGAATTTTCTTTTCGTATTCAGAGACGAAAATTTTACGTAAAGGCGTTTCGTAACTTGGATTATTCGTTAGTTGGGTCTTTCGTAAGGTGAGGTATGACCGTATTGTATCTGAAGCCTTCTACTCGAAATCAAACCTTTGTGCATAATTATAGCCTCTTGGACAGGGGTGCTCAACCTTTTTTTAACCGAGATCTACTTTTGAGGTTGATGGTGTGCCGAGATCTACCAAGAGTCTGGGGACATGTCTTTTAGAAATGGCAAATATGGGTTTTTGGAGTGAGATTCAATCCAATCTCACTCCGCCCCTGAATTATTCAAACAGGAAGTTGAAACAGAGTAACACTGTAACATAAATTTAGATTAGTTTTTGCTTTGCACTTAGTCTTGCACTTCTGATCAGAGGTACTGAGGAGGGAGTGTGTGCGCTATGAGCAGGAGGAGCGAGACCGTGAAAAGGTGAGGAGCGGCGCGCTGACGTGAGGCGGACGGACAGGCAGGATGTTTTATAAAGTTTAACCTGCCCTGTGATACACGCTGATACACAAAGGTACACGCTGTTGCGAACAAGCTGTGTGCGCTGGGGGCACGTGTGGTGACGTGCGGTGTCCGCGGCTCCAGGCGAGCGCACAGGCTGCAGCGAGAAGCCCCACGCGTAGTTTATTGCTAACAGCATCGGCCGTAATGAAATGATCGCACTCATCTCGAGACCAAGACCGGTGTCGAGGACTACGACACTGCGATCTACCCACACTACCTTGGCAATCGACTGGTAGATCGCGATCGACGTATTGAGCACCCCTGCGCTTGGAGACAGCCCCATGAAGAGCTTTAATGTGCCAGGGCCTGTACCTGATTTTAACCATGAGTGAGGATCTGTGTGAGCCGTCAAAGACCATTTGGAAACATTTTTTCATGATTTTCTTTTCAACATTCACGGTTCATAATCCAGCCGAACTAATGACCGATAAGATCTGCTGATATGTAGGGCCAATTTGGATTATTTCCCCAAAAATATATGATTTAAATTTACTACAAACTCATCCACAGTCCTGTTTTACTACGACTTTGAGAAGGGAACAGTGTTGTGCCCATTTTGTGCAGTGTCCTCTTCGTAGTAAAGTGTTCAAATAAAGATTCTTTAGACAGCTGGTTGGCACTTACAAAATATGGGCCTCTGCTGGAGTTTTAAAGCTACCGTACATAAATTGATTAGTTTTTTTGCTACCAGTGGAACGCAGATGTGAAGCCTATTCCCCCTGCCCTCACCTGGCCCCTCCCCTTTCACCTGGCCTTTGTTCAGACTCACCTGTGCTCTCTGGACTTCTTCCAAAGCTTCTGGCCAAAGCTGGGACATTATCAGACTGCAATAACATAGAGCCCATCTAGTGGTGATATGTGAGAATACAACAGGGGGCAAATATCGACTTTTTTTTATTTAAACCTTTATTTAACCAGGGAAATCCCATTGAGATTAAAAACCTCTTTTTCAAGGGAGCCCTGACCTAGAGGCAGCAAAAAGACAATTAAAACACAATTAAAATGACATATAAATTGGTTAAAATGACATATAAATTAGTTAAAACAGGTACAATTTATGGAGGCTGTCTCAAGAGCTCTCAGTCTGGATTTAAAGTCATTCAACGAGATAAATTCTGTTAATTTCCAGTCCTTTTGCAGCTTGTTCCATGTCGAGGGGGCAGAGAAGACAAAAGCCCTTTTTCCCAACTCTGTGCGAACAAACGGAACAGAGAGCAACAACTGATCATTTGAACGCAAACCAGAAGAATCAACACTTCTCTGTGTGATTAAGTTACATATGTAGGAGGGCAGTAGTCCAAGCATGGCCTTGTAGATAAAGGTGTACGAATGAGTCAACCTCCTAGTGGACAAAGAAGGCCATCCCACTCGAGAGTACAGTTCACAGTGGTGGGTCAAGGCCCTACAGTTAGTAACAAACCTCAAAGCAGCATGATACACAGAGTCAATCTTACTCAGACATTGAGCTGAAGTGTTCATATACAGCAAGTCTCCATAATCTAAAATGGATAAAAAAAGTTGCAGTGACAAGGCGCTTTTTAACCTTAAAAGAAAAACACAATTTATTTTGGAATAAAAAACCCAATTTCAATTTGAGTTTCTTCACAAGATTGTCAATGTGGGGTTTAAAAGTCAGGGTGTCATCAAGCAAGATACCAAGTTATTTGTACAAATGTACCACCTCAATTTCATTTCCCTCAAGAGTGGACACTGTGGGGACTTCTTGCGGAGTCTTCTTAGAGTTTGAGAACAACATTAGTTTAGTTTTGTCAGCATTAAGGACTAGTTTTAGCTGCAGAAGTGTGTGCTGCACCACATCAAAAGCTTTCTGCAGAGATTCAATAGCATTAACAGGAGATGAGCCAAAGCAGTAAATTATTGTGTCATCGGCATAAAAATGCATATTAGCATTGGACACATTTTGTCCCAAGTCATTAATATACATAATGAATAGGAGAGGTCCTAATATAGAACCCTGTGGCACCCCCTTGTGGAGACAAATTCAGAGCAGAAACCATCATATTTGATACATTGGGTCCTGTCACTCAAATAATTAGTGAACCAGGACACTACATGATCTGACAGACCAAAACTGATAAGCTTTTGCTTTATGACTGTGTGGTCCACAGTGTCAAACGCCTTTGACAGATCAATAAAGAGGGCAGCACAGTACTGCTTTTTATCAAGAGCAACAATTATATCATTGATCACTTTTGTAGCAGCAGTGATGGTACTGTGCTTTTTCCTAAAGCCTGACTGCAGTTTTGAAAGAAGGTCATTAGAGTATAGAAACTCTTTAAGTTGATCACAAACAAGGGCTTCAAGAATTTTTGATAAGATACACAGATTTGATATTGGCTTGTAGTTAGTTAAAACTGCTGGATCACCTCCTTTTAGGAGAGGAACAACAAATGCAGACTTCCAGACTGAAGGAATTTCCTTGTTTTCGATCGACAGATTAAAAAGTATTGTAAGAGGCTGTGCAATAAAATCAGAAGCCATTTTCAAAAAGTAAGGCCAAATCTGGCCAAGGAGGTTTTCTCTGATTCAGAGTTTTCAGAGCCTTATGAACTTGCTGCACAGTAAAAGGTACAAATGTAAAAGGTTCTCCAGAAAACATTTGAGAGTTTGTACCATAAGGCACAGAGGGAGCTCCTGTAGAGTCAAACAAAAACCCAGATGACACAAAATGCTTATTAAAGCAATTTAAGACCTCAGTTCTGTCATAAACTGGAACTGAATCTTTTAAAACAAAAGTGGGAAGAACCTGGGGGCTTTTGTTCACAGATAAAGACTTGATCACTCTCCAAACTTTCAATGGGTTATTTAGGTTCTCAGCTGTGACCGATAAGTAATATTCAGATTTTGCCTTTTTGATAAGAGATGTATATTTATTTCTTAATTGTCTGAAAATAGACCAATCACCGGCAGAATCACTTTTCCTGGCTTTGGCCCATGTCGCATTACGCTGATGGATGACATCAGACAATTCTGGAGAGAACCAGGGGTTTTCTCGCCCCTTCACTCTGACTTTCCTTAAAGGAGCATGTTTGTTTACAATTTTCTCAAAGTTTTCTTTAAAGAAGGTCCAAGCGAGTTCAACATCTGGCAACAGGCCTATATCATCATATATCATCATGATTTGTCCCTGGTTAAATGGGAACCATTTAACCAGGGACAAATCATGATGATAGGCTTGTTCATTAAATTTCTTCAAATTCCTCTTGAAAATAATGTGCGGTTTACATTTAGGGATTTTTGTGTCTCTGCAGGCTGCAACTACACAATGGCCACTCAAGTCATTGCAGAAAACACCAAAGGAAGAAAACTTATGTGGAGCATTTGTTAGAATGAAATCAATCAAAGTGGACTTTTTAGGACATTTAATATTTGGCCTAGTTGGTTGATTGATCAACTGGCTAAGATTTACAGAGTCACAGAAAGATTTAAACTCTTCCAAAGCTGTGTTTAGCCAATCCCAATTGAGGTCTCCTGCCATTATAAGCTCATTGTAATTTAATTTGGACAGAAGATGCATTAAGGATGACAATGCCTCCTTGGGGGCAGATGGAGGTCTATAACAACCAACAGCAGTTATAGAGAGGGATTTGGCTATTTCCACATTTAAGGCCAAAAACTCCATCTGCTTACAAATAGACTCAGACAAGACAATTGAAGCATCAAATCGTGATTTAACATAGATGGCTACACCACCACCTTTTTTAGGCCTGTCGGTACGATAGACATTGTATCCATTTATATTAATATCATCATTTGTAATAGATTTTGTCAGCCAGGTTTCAGAGATAAACACAATGTCCGCATCTGTTGAAGTAACCCAAATTTTGACAGTGTCCATCATGGGTAGTAAACTGCGCACATTAAGATGAATAATTTTGAGCCCAGACATTGATTTAAAATCAGCAGGGGTCTGGGTACATTGCAATTCAGGTCCAGGGTTTGGTTGCACATTTCCAGATAAAAGTAAGAGTAGAACAATTATCAATCCTTGCTTCACTTTACATTTTGAAGCAGTATTTTTGTAAGTTGAAGCCAGGCAATTATTTTTACTGTACAAAAGTGTAAGGTCATATAGAATAAGGACATTTTGAAGTTTAAGTAATCCCCTGGGAACATCTGTCCAGGAGCTTAAGACCCAGAACAAATGCAACTGTGGTTTCTCATAAACCGCATTAAAATCAGTGCCAGTATAATAAGTGTCCCAGAAACACAACACACTCTCATGGTTACTCACCCAAGGAACATTGTTTGGTCTCATGTCCCAGGCCGCCAACAACCATATTAAAGTAACGAAAAATGCCATTGTTCTCTAGTCTGGTTAACACCTGACCATATCACAAGTGAGATATGGGTCTGGGAGCTCGCTTCGAAAAATCCCGTAGCGGAGGTGTGGTTAGCGATTGCCAACGGCCGTTTATTGGGCGTTATGAATGTCTATCATTGAGCGTATACGTAAGTCCATAGCCAATCATGTCAGTTGTCAGTTCAAACTACAAGCTTCCGTTTGTCATGTAGTACGCGTCACCGTCTTTCCACCCCTCCCCCGCTCTCTGATTGGGGACCTAAATCTGGGACTCTCACTTGGACGAGCTGCCAGGCCGCCTTCCAGTTCGAAACGAACGGAAGCGGCCTGGGAATTCCCAGGCTAATTGTTCTCTGCTTTCTCCGCACTAACAAAATCGGGTCTGAAGGAGCAGCTAGGAGAGGAGCTAGTAGCTAAGCAGGCCCAGGTGGAGTGAAGCCAGCAGCTAGGCAGGCCCAGGTGGAGTGAAGCTAGCAACCAGGCAGGCCCAGGTGGAGTGGAGCCAGCAGCCAGGCAAGCCCAGGTGAAGTGGAGCCAGCAGCCAGACAGTCCCAGGTGGAGTGGCGCCAGCAGCCAGGCAGGTCCAGGTGGAGTGGCGCCAGCAGCCAGGCAGGTCCAGGTGGAGAGGAGCCAGAAGCCAGACAGACCCAGGTGGAGTGGAGCCAGCGGCTAGGCAGGCCCAGGTGGAGAGGAGCCAGCAGCCAGGCAGGCCCAGGTGGAGAGGAGCCAGCAGCCAGGCAGGCCCAGGTGGAGAGGAGCCAGCAGCTAGGCAGGCCCAGGTGGAGAGGAGCCAGCAGCCAGGCAAGCCCAGGTGGAGAGGAGCCAGCAGCCAGGCAAGCCCAGGTGGAGAGGAGCCAGCAGCTAGGCAGGCCCAGGTGGAGAGGAGCCAGCAGCCAGGCAAGCCCAGGTGGAGAGGAGCCAGCAGCTAGGCAGGCCCAGGTGGAGAGGAGCCAGCAGCCAGGTAGGCCCAGGTGGAGTGGGACTAGCTAGCAGGCTAGTAGTCCATATCCAGAGTTCATTTTAAAAGTCAAGAATGTTTTAAGCAGCAATATTTAAAAAGCTCAAAGAGGTTTGGACTTGGAAGCTAAAATTACACTGTTTTTAGTCTAAAATTTTCATTTCATACAATAAAACATATTAAAACAAGACATGCTTCTCAGAGCAACACCACACCCTGGTGACCTGCCGCCATCTTGGATCAACCAGGAAGTCCTTGTGATATCTTGACCAATATATCAGTCTATCTCTAGACCAGATTTGTCCTTTTTATTATATTTTTCAGTACTGATACCTGTTCAAGTTAGGGTGACCATCACAAACTCTAAAAGTGGGACAATTTGTGTATTTTGGTGGGACTTTATAGGACAGACTCGAGAACTTTAATGCATTTCTTAGTCATCTGGTGTTGTGACTGTGGACATCATGTACCTTTTTACAACTGGGCTGTGACTGGACGATAATAGTGCGCTGGAGGAGACCAAATCTTGTGTTTTTGTCCATTTTCGTCTTTCATGGTCTGTATCTCTCCAACTGCAGCAGGCCAATTAGACAGACCGGGCCACTACAGAACACTGCAGCTCGTGTACTCAAGTGTCCTCAAGGTGGTCCCCAATTTTCCACACATACGCTGACAGTTACACACTCCCTGCTCCTGTAGTAAAGGGCATACAACAACTGATTCAAAAAGTTTTCAGAGCTACACTAATTCCTTCATTTTTGGTTATTTAAACAGACTACACAGACTTACAGTATAATTGTTGCCATTAAACAAAAACAGTCAAATTTCTTTTTCCAATTTTTTTGTACTGATAATACGATATGCTCTGGTGTTTTTAATCCAGAGGTGTACAGTCAATCCTCAGTAAAAGCAGAGTTCAGACTTTGGAGGAATTAATTTAAATTGTGTGTCTTTGTGTGTGTTTGTCTGTGTTTGTGCGTGTGTGTAAATGGCAAGGCCTGTTTCTTTCTCATTAAAGTAGTATTTAATTAGATTTTAATATGAAAAAACACAAAGCACTAAAATTTCAAATCAATTTTGATATCAAGGAATAGATGGCAAAAGCAGAAATTCAATTTGTCAACTGGACAAAAGTTTATTTGGTCGAATACATTTCTCAGCTCATCCAAACTGCTTCTTAATTTCTGGTCAGACACTGGTGGACACTGCCTATATCTGCCTGAAGGGGGCACTAACTAACTACAATGAAATTATTATAAAACTACCACACCTACTTCTTTACAGTTTCTGTAGTTAGGTGGGCCTATTAGATCTGCAGTGGGAGTGGAGTGTGGGTCTTGTTAGCAGAACCATTCAGTACCATAATGGGTGTTTTCACACCTCTGGACCTGACCTGCTGCCTTATTGTTTTCTTTGTTTGTTTTGATTTAGGTTTGAGGATAGAGTTATAGATGGGAGACAAATGATGTCTGAGACCTCAAGTTCTGTTCAAGGAAGGGTTCTCTTTCTTGACAAAAATAAGTTAAAGAGCTAAAGACAAGTTAAAGGGGAGTTGTAGTAGTTTCAAAGTAATTTCATTGTAGTTAGCTCCTCCCTTCAGGACAGTGGCAGCCAGCGTGTGACCAGAACTGAAGAAGCAGCTTGGATGAGCTGTGAAACGTATTCGACCAAATAAACTTTTGTCCAGTTGACAAATTGAAATTCTCCTTTTGCCATGGATTCTACCTGGACGACTGAGAGATTCTACACACATCAAGGAATAGACTTGATACCATCCATCCATCCATCTTCTTCCGCTTTTTTCATTTCTGGGTCGTGGATGCAGCAGTCCAAGCAGATCTGCTGCCCAGACTTGATACCCATGATGATAATTAAAAAAAACACTCTTTAAATCATAGTACTTTCTTTTCTATTCCCATGTGGTCTTATATCTGTGTAATCCCTCAGTGGTCCAGGTAGGTTCCACTGTGGTCCATGGGTGTATGTCAGTGGTTCCCAAGCTTTTTTGGCCTGTGATCCCATTTTGACATCACACATTTGTGGTGACCCCATAGACTTTTTTTTTTTTTTTTGATCATGTTTCAGTCTCAGCCTCAGTCGCAATATTGTGTCAAATGGTTCGACGTGTCTGAGGCCTCGGAGAAACACTGACCTCTAGTGGACAAATTTAACCATTGCAAACCAACACACAACCCATGATTTGGATGGGAATGGATCGCTTTTTTCCACTTGTAGATGCCATCGAAAATGAAACAAATGCCAAAAGTCGCCAGAAGTCACCGAAATCACCACTAACGTCACACAATACTCCTCACTACCCAACATTTTTTAAAGAAATATTGGTGCATCTTTTATACTGTAGCAGTTTAGCGCTTGTCAAACCAAGGAAGCGCGTTGAACACTCTGAAGCACTCTGAATCAATCGCAATGCGGAACATTCGCTGAGCCAATGAAACACTTCGATACACTGAAGCGACTGACACGCAGAGTGTGGGAGGGACCGACACTTCAACACTTTGGTCACGTGAGCAGCTGCTCCGAGACAGTTTCAGAAAGAACGAGACGTGCTCTTGAGCTCCGTCTCATTTGCCCGTCACTAGTTATTGTGACTGCACTGCTCCGTACATTTCAGGCGACCCCGTTTGAATTCTAGGCGACCCCACGTAGGGTCGCGACCTGAAGGTTGAAAAACGCTGGTGTATGTACTCTTTTGACTGACAGTTTATAGTCTGCTCTGTTAGAATCCTCAACTGAACTAAAGGTAAAAGGTGCTATTAAATTGAAAACTACTATCACCAGGTGGAGCAGAGCATTTTGAGGTTTTGAAATGTAGACAGACAAATAATAAAGGGTTACTCAAACATGTGAATGAAACAAAACAGAACTCCAGGTCTGTTTTTGAGGAGGTTACAGCATCCATTTTGTGTAATATTGGACCTGTAATTAAAATGATTGCTCGGTTTTACCTCTGGTTCTTCTCTCCTGTAGATGGACCCAGACCAAGCCAGAAGGAAGTCCTGGGTCTGCGAGGGTCCATGCTGCTCTTTCTCAAACAGCTCCTCCTAAAGGTACTTCAACATCTGACACTCAGTATGGCTCAAGAATACTGTCAGGATTTTGTTAAAGGTGCATTGTGTAACTTTTCTGGTAACTTTTCTCCATGGAGATGTTATTGCTTTGTCTGGAATGTTTCACACTATGGTATTAAACCTTTATCTTAAAGAAGACCTGTATATTTTAGGTATTTTTGGCCTGTAAAACCATCTGTAATGAAATAAATGTTTGGTAATGGTTGGTTTAATGTCATATTGTGGAACATTCCAGGCAGAGCAACGAGATATCCATAGAAACAAGCACGTGACAGAGCCTACACTAGAAATATTACACCGTGCATCCTTAAAGCAGATGTATTGTGTTTGCATCTGCTCTATAGACGGATTGTTCGTTTTTCAACACAGCGGATGTGCGAGCAGCCGGAGTGCAGGAAGCGCCGCTGTCTGTGCGATTAAAAATGAAGTTACAACGCGAGATAGATCGTCAGCACTAAAACAGTTTATCGCGTGTGATAAAATAAGTTATGATGCTAAATTAACATTAGTGAGTGACTTATACGACCCGTACACGTTAAATGCAGACGAGTAAATGACGAGAAGAAATGGATCAAACTTGCTGCCGCCGGACATCCGCTCATACTTGATTGATACACCTATCCCCGCCCCCCGGAGAGACTGAAATAAGATGAAATCCTCGATGACAGATGACTTGATCCCAGACAGGACAGCGGCTGTGTCTCCTGCAGAAAGAGCCGCTGTCCTGGTTTAAGTGGTTTAAGATGGATACTGTGATTTAAAATGTCCAAATTACAACATAATGATCCACGGGTGTCATAGGTTATAAATATAGAGAGATTATTGTGTTGTAATTTGGACATTTTAAATCACAATATCCATCTAAATCCACTTAATAACAGAAACAAATCCGCTGAGTTCTATGTTAGAAAACTGCAGTGCCCAGAGGGAACTGACATCACCGTAAATATCACAACGAAGTGCTGGAGGTTGTGAGCTCCTCCTGTGGATATCTGCACATCACACGAGTTAGGAGCGGATTTTTTGTCTTTTGTACCAAAATTACTATGCAACGCTGAATCCTGTGTGTATCACTGATTAAGAAGATACAACTCCAGAAGTAAGTAAGTACATCACAGCGGGTGTGTAACGGTGGAGGTGAAAATGGCAAAATGGCGTCTTGAAAATAAGTGATTAAAGATAACTCGAACATGCATGAATCACTCCAAATACAACTTCAGAGGGTCAATGAAAAGGAAAAGGATTATAACATGGTTAAAGGTGCGAAAAGTATAAGGTCTGCTTTAATAAACTGATTTTTTTCTCAATTTCGGCTTTCAAGTGGAGTCATACCAATATAGTATATTTAATATATTTAATAATGTCTTCAATTTATAAATCCAGTATTAATTAACTTCTTCATAGGAACAAATCTGTGTCTCAAGTCTCTCCAGCCACCATCAGCCCCCCACTGTTTCACCAGCGGGTGTCCAAACCTGACCTAATTTACTCACAATTTGATCCTGATATACTAGTCCTGATAGTCTAGTGCCTGCGGCACGGTGGCTGAGTGGCTAGCACTCACGACTCACAGCAAGAATGTTCTACCCGTGTCTGGGTTGGATTCATCCGGGCACACCGGTTTTCCCCATCAACCCAAAAACATGCTTCATAGGTAAAATCCTCCAGCTGAGGTCCTGACCAAACCTAAGCAATAAGATCATGGAGATGGTCATGTGCTGTCCACTGCTCCTGAATAAAGGATGAGTCAAATGCAGAGGACAAATTTCCCTTTGGGGACAAATAAGTGATATAAATAAATAAATAAATAGTCCTGGTTTAGTCCTGTTCTAATCCTGGTCTAGTTCTGGTCTAGTTCTGGTTTAGTCCTGTTCTAATCCCTGTCTAGTCCTGGTCTAATCCCTGTCTAGTTCTGGTCTAATCCTGGTCTAGTCCTGGTCTAGTCCTGGTTTAGTCCTGGTCTAATCCTGGTCTAATCCTGGTCTAGTCCTGGTCTAGTCCTGGTTTAGTCCTGTTCTAATCCTGGTCTAGTCCTGGTCTAGTCCTGGTCTAGTCCTTTTCTAATCCCTGTTTAGTCCTGGTCTAATCCTGGTCTAATCCTGGTTTAGTTCCAATCCCAAACCCTAATCCCAAACCCCCCCCGGGCAATGAGCTAACCAGTGTGGGTCCTTGGGCAAGACCCTTCACGGTACTGCCCCCCGGGCGCCGAAAAAGATGGCTGCTCACTGCTCCTGAAAAAAAGGATGGGTCAAATGCAGAAGTCAAATTTCTCCCGTGTGTCACTGTGTGTCATTGTGTGTGAGACCAATAAAGGCTAAAAGCCCAAGCTTAATCTTAATCTTAGTTCTGCTGTAATGCTGTTCTAGTCCTGTTCTAGTCTTGGTTTAGTCCTGGTTTAGTCTTGGTCTAGCCAAGTTCTAGACCTGGCGTAGTTCTGTTTTAACCCTGTTCTACTCCTGTTCTAATCTTGGTTTAATCCTGGTTTAGTCCTGTTCTAGTTTTGGTTTAGTCCTGGTTTTAGTCCTTTTCTAGTCCTGGCTTGTCCTGGTTTAGTCCCGGTCTAGTGCCGTTCTAGTCCTGTTCCAGAACTGGTTTAATCCTGTTTTAGTCCTGGTCTATGTTTTGCTATGGAACTTTCTGGAAGAGGAACCACTTACAGTGGTACCTCACCTTACGAAAGACCCAACAAACGAAAATTCCAAGTTACGAAACGCCTTCACGTTAAATTTTGGTCTCTAGATACGAAAGAAAATTCAAGTTACGAAACGCAAAATCTCAAAAATTCAAATAATGCGCTCAGCCACACACATTATACGCTTTTCTCAGACTGGATTTAAACTTTTCTCACATTTCTCTCTCGTTTAAACACTCAAACTTTCATAGATTTTCAACAAAATGTATTAATAGTGAAGCGTGGGGGGAAGGGGGAGGGCAGAGAAGTGCGCGGACACATGTGTGATAGCGCAGCATGACCTGGCGCGGGGCTGTGAGCACGAGACCCGTGCTCAAACCGTGCCTCCTCTAGACCACGTCTAAACCAGGATTAAACCACCTTGCATGCGTTCGTTCATGCACTCAGACTGCGTGCGGTCCCGAGGGGAGGCACATCCCCTCCCCTCCTCGCTGCTCGCCTCAGCCGTGACTTGTGAGGTACACCGGCAGAGCTAGCACGAAACCAGGAAATAGACCCGCACGTGGTGGTTTAATCCTGGTTTAGACCTGGTTTAGACCTGGTCTAGAGGAGGCACGGTTTGAGCACGGGTCTCGTGTTCGCAGCCACGCGCTGCGTCATGCATCACACATGTGTCCGTGCGCACACTTCTCCGCCCTCCCCCTTCCCCCCATGCACGCAGTCGCTGCTCACCTCGGCCGTGACTCGTGAGGTACACCGGTGCTGCTGCTGCTAATAGCAGAGCTATCACGAAACCAGGAAATAGACCCGCACGCGGCGCTTTAATCCACCTGGTCTAGTCCTGGTTTAGTCCAGGTCTAGACCTGGTCCAGTCCTGGTTTAGTCCAGGTTTAGTCCTGGTCCAGTCCAGGTTTAGACCTTTGTCTAGACCTGGTAAGGGCTTAAGGCTTAAGCCTTTATTGGTCTCACACACAATGACACACAGTGACACACGGGAGAAATTTGACTTCTGCATTTGACCCATCCTTTTTCAGGAGCAGTGAGCAGCCATCTTTTTCGGCGCCCGGGGGGCAGTACCGTGAAGGGTCTTGCCCAAGGACCCACACTGGTTAGCTCACTGCCTGGGGGGGATTTGAACCCACAACCCCCAGGGGGAAAGTCCATGACTTACTAGTTGAGCTAACCAGCCGGTTAGCTATAGCGTATAGTCCACGTTTAGTCCTGGGTCTACAGTCTCTTAGCCAATCAGGATGCAGAACACAATGTTACAGTATAAAAAAAATGTTACAGTATAAAAAAAAACTTGGAACGGGGCGGGGCCTTGGAACGAATCAGGCTTTTTCCATTGAAATAGCTACTCAACTTACGAAAAATTCACGTTACGAAAGCACTTCTGGAACGAATTAATTTCGTAAGGTGAGGTGCCACTGTACTTGGATCAAGGGAGATGCTTGCTTTGTCTGTAATGTTCCACAGTATGGCATTAAACTTATTATATATTTCTACGGAGACAACTACCACTTCATGACATCACAACACGACTTAAAGCTCACAAGAGTCAATTTTGTGTAATATTTAACGTCACACCGTGTAACATTTTGCACAAAGCCATAACATCTCCATGGAGACAAGCAGGGGAAAAGTTAAACTGTGCACCTTTAATGAACCTGATTTCCCTTTTAAAACTTTTAAGTAATTTGAAACTCGCTGGGTAATTTATGAGAAGATAAAGATCTGTGCTACTTTTGTCATCAATTGATGTTTCGCCAGGTCCTAAAAGGTCTCAGCTAACTTTATCACATCTGAGGAAATGAAAGCAGCTTCTACTAAAGTCATGTTTTATTCAAAGCCCCATTGTCCTATATTGTATTTTTAAACAGGGTATTAAGCAAAATCACTTTTTTTTGGAGCTTTCTACCATGTTATAATGCTATTCCCTGATCAAAAACACATCTGAAGAGGTTTTAGAGCCATCCATGCATGTTTGAGTAATTTTGTGATCTCTCCCAGGCCCTATTCAAACCTGCCTTATGGTTAACTGTAAGATTCTGTCCAATGCTCCGCCCATGCTCCCACGTCAGAATTTGATCCTGATACTCTAGTCCTGGTCTAGTCCTGGTTTAGTCCTGTTCTAGTCCTGTTCTAATCCTGGTCTCGTCCAAGTCTAGTCCAAGTCTAGATGATCCAAGTCTATGCATGATAGGTACCTCCAGCTTAGGTCCTGACCAAACCGAAGCAAGAAGATCATGGAGATGGTCCCCGGGCGCCCTAATGTGTGCTGCCCACTGCTCCTAATATATAACATATATATATAGGATGGGTTAAAATGCAGAGAAGAATTTCTCCAGTGTGAGATCAATAAAGTTCACTTCTTCTAGTCCAAGTCTAGTCCAAGTCTAGTCCTGGTTTTGTTTTAGTCCTGTTCTAGACCTGGTTTAGTCCTGTTCTAGTCTTGGTTTAGTCCTGGTTTAGTCCTGGTCTAGTCCTGGTTTATTCCTGGTTTAGTCCTGGTTTAGTCCTGGTCTAATCCTGGTCTAGTCCTGGTTTAGTCCTGGTCTAGTCCTGGTTTAGTCCTGGTCTTGTCCTGTTCTAGACCTGGTTTAGTCCTGTTCTAGTCTTGGTTGAGTCCTGGTTTAGTCCTGGCCTAGCCAAGTTCTATACCTGGCCTAGTCCTGTTTTAATCCTGTTCTAGTCCAGTTCTCCATCCATCCATCCATTTTCTTCCGCTTATCCGGGGCCGGGTCGCGGGGGCAACAGTCTAAGCAGGGACTCCCAGACTTCCTTCACCCCAGACACTTCCTCCAGCTCCTCCGGGGGGACCCCAAGGCGTTCCCAGGCCAGCCGGGAGACATTGTCCCTCCAGCGGGTCCTGGGTCTTCCCCGGGGCCTCCTCCCGGTGGGACATGCCCGGAACACCTCCCGAGGGAGGCGTCCAGGAGGCATCCGAAACAGATGCCCGAGCCACCTCAGCTGGCTCCTCTCCACGTGGAGAAGCAGCGGCTCTACTCCGAGCGCCTCCCGTGTGACTGAGCTCCTCACCCTATCTCTAAGGGTGCGCCCAGCCACTCTGCGGAGGAAACTCATTTCGGCCGCTTGTATCCGTGATCTCGTCCTTTCGGTCATTACCCAGAGCTCATGACCATAGGTGAGGGTAGGAACGTAGAGCTTCGCCTTTTGGCTCAGCTCCCTCTTCACCACAACGGTCCGGTACAACGACCGCATCACTGCCGACGCCGCACCGATCCGCCTGTCAATCTCACGCTCCATCCTCCCCTCACTCGTGAACAAGACCCCGAGATACTTGAACTCCACTTGAGGCAAGGACTCTCCACCCACCCGGAGAGGGCAAACCACCTTTTTCCAGTCGAGAACCATGGCCTCGGATTTGGAGGAGCTGATCCTCATCCCAGCCGCTTCACACTCGGCTGCGAACTGCCCCAGTGCACATTGGAGGTCCCGGTTTGATGAAGCCATCAGGACAACATCATCTGCAAACAGCAGAGATGAGATTCTGTGGTTCCCAAACCGGATCCCCTCCGGCCCCTGACTGCGCCTAGAAATTCTGTCCATAAATATAATGAACAGAACCGGTGATAAAGGGCAGCCCTGGCGGAGTCCAACATGCACCGGAAACAGGTCCGACTTACTACCGGCAATGCGAACACAGCTCCTGCTCCGGTCATACAGGGACCGAACAGCCCTTAACAAAGGGCCCCGAACCCCGTACTCCCAGAGCACCCTCCACAGGGCCCCACAAGGGACACGATCGAATGCCTTCTCCAGATCCACAAAGCACATGTGGACTGGTTGGGCAAACTCCCATGCACCCTCGAGCACCCGATGGAGAGTATAGAGCTGGTCCAGTGTTCCCCGGCCGGGACGAAAACCACACTGCTCCTCCTGAATCCGAGGTTCGACTATCAGTCGAATTCTCCTCTCCAGCACCCTGGAATAGACCTTACCGGGAAGGCTGAGGAGTGTGATTCCCCGATAGTTGGAACACACCCTCCGGTCCCCCGGGACTACCACCCCGGTCTGCCAGTCCAGAGGTACTGTCCCCGACCGCCACGCGATGTTGCAGAGACGTGTCAGCCAAGACAGCCCTACAACATCCAGCGACTTGAGATACTCAGGACGGATCTCATCCACCCCCGGGGCTTTGCCACCGAGGAGCTTTCCAACCACCTCAGTGACTTCAGCCAGGGTGATGAGTGAGTCCGACCCCGAGTCCCCAGCCTCTGCTTCCTCCTCGGAAAACGTGACGACGGGATTGAGGAGATCCTCAAAGTATTCCTTCCACCGTCCGACAACATCCCCAGTCGAGGTCAACAGCTCCCCACCCCCACTGTAAACAGTGTTTGTGAAGCACTGCTTCCCCCTCCTGAGGCGCCGGACGGTTTGCCAGAATTTCTTTGAGGCCGTCCGATAGTCCTCCTCCATGGTCTCTCCGAACTCCTCCCAACTCCGAGTTTTTGTCTCTGCCATCGCCCGGGCTGGCCCGCCGGTACCCGTCGGCTGCGTCCGGAGTTCCACGAGCCAACAAGGCCCGATAGGACTCCTTCTTCAGCCTGACGGCATCCCTTACTTCCGGTGTCCACCACCGGGTTCGGGGATTGCCGCCCCGACAGGCACCACAGACCTTACGGCCACAGCTACGGGCGGCCGCATCGACAATAGAGGCCGAGAACAGAGCCCATTCGGACTCTATGTCCCCAGCCTCCCCCGGAACCCGGGAGAAGCTCTCCCGGAGGTGTGAGTTGAAGGTGCCCCTGACAGAGGGCTCTGCCAGACGTTCCCAACAGACCTTCACTACGCACTTGGGCCTGCCAGGTCTTTCCGGCTTCCTCCCCTGCCAGCGGACCCAACTCACCACCAGGTGGTGATCGGTTGACAGCTCTGCCCCTCTCTTCACCCGAGTGTCCAAGACACGCGGCCGGAGGTCAGATGACACGACAACAAAGTCGATCATCGACCTCCGTCCTAGGGTGTCCTGGTGCCACGTGCACTGATGGACACCCTTGTGCTTGAACATGGTGTTCGTTATGGACAAACTGTGGCTAGCACAGAAGTCCAATAACAGAACTCCACTCGGGTTCAGATCAGGGAGGCCGTTCCTCCCAATCACCCCTCTCCAGGTGTCACTGTCGTTGCCCACGTGGGCGTTGAAGTCCCCCAGGAGAACAATGGAGTCCCCGGTCGGTGCACTGTCCAGTACCCCTCCCAGGCACTCCAAGAAGGCCGGGTACTCTGCACTGCTGTTCGGCCCGTAGGCCGACACAACAGTGAGAGACCTGTCCCTGACCCGAAGGCGCAGGGACGCAACCCTCTCGTTCACCGGGGTGAACTCCAACACACAGCGGCTGAGCCGTGGGGCAATGAGCAGGCCCACACCGGCCCGCCGCCGTTCCCCGCGGGCAACGCCAGAGAAATGGAGAGTCCAGCCCCCTTCAAGGAGTTGGGTTCCAGAGCCCAGGCTGTGCGTGGAGGTGAGGCCGACTATATCTAGTCGATAGCGCTCAACCTCCCGCACGAGCTCAGGCTCCTTCCCCCCCAGCGAGGTGACATTCCATGTCCCCAGAGCTAGTCTCCATGTCCGGAGGTCTGGTCGCCGAGGCCCCTGCCTTCGGCTGCCGCCCAGATCTCTCTGCACCGGCCCCTTATGGATCCTCCTGCGGGTGGGGGGTCCACGGGAGGACGGCCCCACGTCGCTCCTTCGGGCCCCATGGAGAAAGGCCCGGCCACCAGGCGCTCGTTCGCGAGCTCCCACCCCAGGCCTGGCTCCATGGTGGGGCCCCGGTGACGCCGATCCGGGCGACGTAACTGGCCTTGGTCTTGTATTCATCATAATGGGCTTTTGAACCGCTCTTGGTCTGACCCGTCCCCCAGGACCTGTTTGCCTTGGGTGACCCTACCAGGGGCATAAAGCCCCCGACAACATAGCTCCCGGGATCATTCGGGCACTCAAACCCCTCCACCATGTTAAGGTGGCGGCTCAAGGAGTCCAGTTCTAGTCTTGGTTTAGTCCTAGTTTAGTTCTGTTCAAATCTTGGTTTAGTCCTATTCTAGTCTTGGTTTAGTTCTGGTTTAGTTATTTTCTAGTCCTGGTGTAGTCCTGGTTTAGTTCTGGGCTGGTACCATCCTAGTCCTGTTCTAGACCTGGTTTAGTCTTGGTTTAGTCCTGTTTTTGTCTTGGTTTAGTCCTGGTTTAGTCCTAGTCTAGCCAAATTCTAGACCTGGCTTAGTCCTGTTTTAATCCTGTTCTAGTCCAGTTCTAGTCTTGGTTTAGTCCTAGTTTAGTCCTGTTCTTATCTTGGTTTAGTCCTGTTCTAGTCTTGGTTTAGTTCTGGTTTAGTCATTTTCTAGTCCTGGTTTAGTTCCGGTCTGGTACCATCCTAGTCCTGTTCTAGACCTGGTTTAGGCCTTTTCTAGTCTTGGGTTTGTCCTGGTTTCATCCTGCTCTAGTCGTGGTTTAGTTCTGCTCTAGTGCTGTTCTTGTCCTGTTCTAGACTTGGTTTAGTCCTAGTTTAGTCCTGTTCTAGTCTCAGTTTAGTCCTGGTTTAGTCCTGGTCTAGCCAAGTTCTAGACCTGGCCTAGTCCTGTTTTAACCCTGTTCTAGTCCTGTTCTAGTCATGGTTTAGTCCTAGTTTAGTCCTGTTCTAATCTTGGTTTAATCCTGTTCTAGTCTTGGTTTAGTTCTGTTTTAGTCCTGTTCTAGTCCTGGCCTAGTCCTGGTTTAGTTCTGCTCTAGTGTCGTTCTTGTCCTGTTCTAGACCTGGTTTAGTCTTGGTTTAGTCCTGTCTTGTCTAGTCCTGTTTTAATCCTGTTCTACTCCTGTTCTAGTAATGGTTTAGTCCTAGTTTGGTCCCGTTCTAGTCTTGGTTTAGTCCTGGTTTAGTCCTTTTCTAGTCCTGGTCTAGTCTTGGTTAGTTCTGATCTGGTACCGTACTAGTCCTGTTCTAGACCTGGTTTAGTCCTGTTCTAGACCTAGTTTAGTCTGTTTTCAAAGCATTTTCAAACAATAAAAGCAACATGGTGATGGAAATATGTTACGTGTTAGCGGTTAATGCCCCATAGAATTCAACTTTTGTGTAACATTTTGATTGTATCTCTTTTATTTTCTTATCTTTGTCTTTTTCAGGATGGAGGGGTGAAAGAGGACGAGCTGCAGTGTCTTTTGAACTACCTGTTAACAATGCAGGAGGTAGGGCCGGGTCCATATTTGTCTGCCCCCTCTTCACTTCATGGGAGATTGGAGCCACTGTAATAATAACCCGGGGTCATGTAGACTCTCCTCTCAGCTGATAAAATAAAATACGTCTCAGGTGGGCTGCTCAAATGGAGATACATCGTGTTTCTCCATTTGTCCGGCTGTTGCTGCAATCAAAACAGAATACAGATACAACCACGCTTTCCTTTCTGCCTGTTTTGTACAGCATTTCACAAACACACCACTAGTTCTTATCTAAGACTACGTTCAGACTGCAGGGCTTAATGCTCAATTGCGATTTTTTTTTGTGAAATCCGATTTTTTTGCGAGACCGTTCACATTTCCAATTAAATGCGAATTGTATGTGATCTCCAGTGTGAACGCTAAACTCCCCAAAAGTGTCCCGCATGCACCTTGGAGGACATGATGACGTCACACGTAGCAAGCGTGTTCAATGTTTACGGAAGTAGCCTAAAGTTGCTGTCGTACCGGAGCCAAAACATGTACAGCTTATGTGTTTTAAGGAGAAGATGGAGAAAGAGAAAGACAAGGTTTTTGACCACAGCGTTTTGGGGGGCAGTGGCAGCAACGTCCGTAGAAATGAACGTGTTAGTGTGGAGTCGCAGACAAGAGTCGTGGGATTACTACGTGCTTCGCCACTTCACTGATACGGAGTTTATATACTATTTTCGCATGACGAGAAGAATGTTTGTGTACATTTGTGAACTACTTGTACCACTCTCGCTGGAGGAAACACGCCCAGGTTGAATAAATGCGACCTGGCCGTTCAGACTGAAGTCGCATGTCAAAAGAACGGATATGTATCGGATTTAGGACCACATATCCAAGTGGCCTGAATCACATTTGAAAAAATCGAATCTGTGTCGTTCAAACTGTCATTAGAAGATCATATACAGGATGCATAGAAGCGAAAAAAACGGATTTGGGTCACTTCAGGCTGCAGTGTGAACGTAGCCTAATAGATGTTACAATACAAAATAGAATACAATACAAAATAACTGCCTGGAGCTAATGTGGCAAGTGAATTTCTCCTGTGTGAGATCAATAAAGTCTTATCTTGTCTTATATCAAATTATGATATGATAAAATTTTGTCTATATTTTCATTAATTGTCACCAGGGCAGTAGATAGAGGGGGCCAAAGGGGTCTGTTTTCCTGGGCCTCAGAGTTTTAGGGGCCCAGAATTGTACCATCTTAATCTTCATCAATTAATCTCCCCCGGGGGGACCCCAAGGCGTCCCCAGGCCAGCCGAGAGACATAGTCCCTCCAGCGTGTCCTGGGTCTTTCCCGGGGCCTCCTGAAAACCTCCCGAGGGAGGCGTCCAGGAGGCGTCCGGAACAGATGCCTGAGCCACCTCAGCTGCTCCTCTCGATGTGGACGAGCAGCGGCTCTACTCCGAGCTCCTCCAGTGTGACTGAGCTCTTCACTGAGCTCTCTAAGGGAGCGCCTAGCCACTCTGCGGAGGAAACTCATTTCGGCCGCTTGCATCCGCGTTCTCGTCCTTTCGGTCATTACTCATGACCATAGGTGAGGGGAGGAACGTAGATTGACGGTAAATAGAGAGCTTTGCCTTTTGGCTCAGCTCCCTCTTCACCACAGTCAGGGATGAAAGACTTCCGCCTTTTAGCGGATCTCCGCTTTTTTCAGCCGTGTGTTTTTTTTTGTTTTTTTTCTGTGCAAATGCGTTAGGAAAGATTTTGGGTGTATATATACGTATAGTCCCGTATTCAGAAACAGAAGTACACGTCTCGTATTAAAAATGTACCGTGCGAATCCATGTGAGCCGCAGGCGGACGCCGCACGTAACGGCGCCTGCGTGCAGGTCCTTCGCAACAGCGTATATCACAGGGGCGTAGCAACGCGGCTAAAAGCCGCCACCCAAAAGCCGGGGGGGACTTTCAGCTTTTTTTATGACAGGACACTTTCATCCCTGCACAGTGGTCTGGTACAGCGACCTCATCACTGCCAACACTGCAGTTAACTCTATCAGATTATTTATTTTTGAATTATTCTGAATGACTTACATTCTCCCTCCTGTCCTATATCCTGTGTCCTGTGTCCTTTCCTCAGTCTCCCCTCTGGGAGGGACGTCAGTGCACACAGGACAGGCTAATGCAGGTTATATCTCACCTTTATGTGACTGAATATGGAAATCATAACCAGATCTGACGTGTGTGTAATCCCTTAGTCTTCCAGAAGTCGGTTGTTTTTGTGAAAAACAAATGTGTGATGTCTTAGATGGTGAGATGTGATAGTGGCAGAGGAGTCGGCACAGACTGTTTGTTTCATGTTTCCAGGATGAGAATCTGCTGGACGTGCTGCAGCTGGTGGTGGCCCTCACATCGGAGCACCCGGCCTCTGTGGTCCCTGCGTTTGACCAGAGACATGGGATCAGGTAAAAAGCCTACTGCTGTGTCCAGACTCGAATCATTCAGACTTATTTGTTTATTTGTTTATTTGAAGAGGACAGTGCACATTAATGAACACTTTGTACATTTTCGTGACATTGTGTAAATATGCCGGATTTAGCTAGAAGCTCCTTTCATCCATAGTCCTCCGACATTTAAAGACAACAACATGACAAACAATAACAAAAAGCATTTATAATATTTACAGAACAATACATTACACAGTACATATTGAACCTCACCTATGTTGACAGGTTTGGTTGATTTTGAGCCATTTTTGAGCTCTTTTTTAAAAGCGATAAGGGTAGAACTCTCTCGTACAGTTGTTGTAAGACTATTCCAATTCATACAAGCTGACTTTGATCTTTTTGATCTTTGATACAACCCTTAACAGAAATGGAGTTTTGTCCTGTAGCAGTTCGTCTAAATGTCCCCTCACAGTCCCTCTGGAAGCAGATCTAGTCCTGAGGTTGTTTTCTCTACGTTTAGTAAATTCCTTCAGGGGAGGAGGGGCATTAAGGTCATTAAGGGATTTATAGATGAGGCAAGCGAGTTTAAACGTTTAAAAATTTTCAAAACTTAAAAGCTGGTATTTCTTTAAAATTTCACAGTGATGAGTTGAATATGACTTTTTGGCAAACACCTTGATGGATTTTTTAAAATAAAGTTGCTCTAAAGGTTTTAATACTGTGGTGCCTGTAAATGACCATATTGTACAACAATATTCAAGGTGAGACATGATCATACAGTGAAGGTATGATTTAGCAGCATCAGTTGAAATAAAAGGCCTCATTTGTTTAAAATTTTGAACATTAAATTTTACAGCGTTGACAACTTTTTTTTACATGATTTTAAAGGTAAGATTAGAGTCCAACATGATTCCCAGGTACTTGAATTTGGATACTGTTTCAAGTACCTCACCTCCTAAAGACACATTAAGGCTGTTCTGCTTTACTGGTCTCTTTGTAAATGTCATGCAAACTATTTTATTTTTATTAAGTATGAGGCAGTTGTCACTAAGCCAGTTTTGTACCTCTTTTAAAGATCCCATGACATGGTACTACTTGATGCTTTTATATGGCTCCTTAATGGTTCCCTAATACTGTAAATGAATCCTTCTTCAAAATCAACACTCAGTGCATGAGAAACAGAGATAAGATGAGAAAAAGTATTTTTTCTCCCTCAGAACAGGTCATAATGGACGTTGTTGCTTGAATGCAAATGAGGAGAAAAGAGCTGGCCTATAGTAGAGGGTGGGGGCGTGGCCAAACTCTCCGCTCTCGGCTCTGAGCTCTCAGCTGATCCATTTCCGTGTTTTTGCACGGGGGGAGAGATTTGAAGCGTTCCATTGAAAAATAAACACATTTCCACATAAAATAAAATTAAACCACTGCTGTTCAAAGGTCCAGAGGCTCAGATAAAGGACTTCCGAGCCTAGAAACACTCGGACGTGCCTCCAGGCAAATAAAAAAACGCATTTCGCATTGCCTAGCGCATTCGCAGTCCAAACTCTCTGGGCGTGATTTACAGAGACGCTGAGTACAGACAGATGGGGGTGGAACTGCATTTGAATTTCTTTTTTCGATCTGACGTCAATAAGGTGCCTTGTTCAAAATCGCCCGTTTGAGCTCTGATTTTTTGTAACGCAGAAAAGGATCGCAAATGCTCAGTTTAGACATTTCACAACTTTTAACCATGGGGGGGGGCTAAACAGGGTAGGGGAGCTCACATTAACGTTCAAAAACCTCAGAAAGTGAAAATTTCATGCCATGGGACCTTTAAGGCGTTGGTCAGTTTGGATGAGATTATATCTTTATTGATCCACAAGGGAAAATACTTGGACACAGTAGCTCACATATCACATTATATTACAATAACAATGAGTAAAATAAAAATGGCAGTAAACTTCTAAATAACTAGCAATAAAACAGCAAGAGACTGGTATCAATAATAATGATAATGCATTTTACTTAAAAGCGCCTTTCAGAACACCCAAGGACACTGCACAAGTTTAAAAACGAATATAAAGCACAAACAAACAATACAATAAAACATAAAAACAAAATAAAAACAAAATCAGTGTGGAGTGATTGGCTATGAGAGGTATTATTAATACATAAATTATATAAATGTATGCACAGTAAGTAAAACACAAATATTGTAATATACAGTATACCACAGTTATACATGCAGGTGCTAATAGGTTTGAGCCCCCCTTCCTTAGACAGAATTTATCCCCTATTTATAACTCCATCCTCAGACCTAAATCAAAACAAGGAAAACAATAGTGAGCCTGTACATTAATATGATTGATTCTCCTAATATTACTCAGGCACAGTCCACAGTTAGTGCAGTTTAATAGACCGAGCTAACAAACAAACTGTAAACTGTAGGTGTGTTAGTTTCAGAGGAATCTCAGATAGATATATCACGGTATTTTTCTAAATGATATCTGTGTCACAGTATTTGACGATATTTTTTTCATGTACTAAATGGTACCATGTCTTTGGCGAAGTGGACAGTAACAGCGTTGATAATATCGTTCCACCTTTGCTTTTCTTTTCGTAGGCGGTCCCCTTAGCAAACGCGTCTTTGAGTGACGACCGAGTGGCGTTTTGTGTCGCGGTGCCGACTTGAACGTTCCCTGCAGACGTGGAAGAGGATGCAGATCTTAGTTTCGTGCATTCTTCATATTCCAGGACATGTTTGTGACGGAGGTGGTGAAGCAGATCGCTCGTGTCGCCTCCCACGGCTACAACTTTAGCCCGACGACATTTACAGAATACGGTTGTTTGATCGGCGTCAGATTTTTTAAAGCCGAAGTACTTCCGCACAACTGACACGGCTCCTCTTTTCGGTATAAGTTCCTCTGTGTCTGTAACATTTTCTCCATCCATGTTGTTCACACACTGAGCTTCCACCGCTCTCACGCCACTGCAAAACAGTCCCCCTCTCAAACAATGTCCCGCCGCACCACGTTCCACCGCTCTATGTTCCCAACGTTTTGTACGCACACACTCACCGGGATTGGGATATATGAAAAATCCAGATCATTAAAAAAAAACACCGGTATTTGGTATGAAGCATTATACCGCCCAGCCCTAGTCTCAGAGTAGTTTCATTGTAGTTAGCGCCCCCTTCAGGCAGATATAGGCAGTGTCCACCAGCGTCTGACCAGAACTGAAGAAGCAGCTTGGATGATCTGAGAAACGACTTCAAGGAAAGACTTTTGTCCAGTTGACAGATTTAAATAGTTGTTTTTATAATTCCTTATAGTTATGAGGCTTGTCACTGTCATTTTTAGTGGGTGGTGTTCACAGAATGATCTTATTAGACATTTTTAAGAAACAGTCCTGGTTTCTAAACTTTCAGAAGCAGATTTTAAATAAAAGTATGGCTCTTGTGATCATTAGTCATCACATAATAATCTGATTATCTGATTAGCCTGCAGCAAGCTTTCAAACTTTGAATATACATTTGATTTTCGAAAGTCTATGAGAAAAATTATTGGGAAATGTCCTTGGGGTGTGCAGACACATTTGATTTCTTTTACGATTTCAGTACGTTTCCTCTAAAATGAAGCTTTGTTGTAAAATGGAATAAAATCCACTTTGTCTGAGGGAGGAGGCTGCAGCTTCGTCCGCTCTGGGCTAAAGGGATGTGTGTGTAGCAGAGATTAACCTGTGTGTGTGTGTGCGTGTGTGTGTGTGTGTGTGTGTGCCCGCTGTAGTTTGTAATGTGTGTGTGTGTCTGTCTGTGTGTGTGTGTGTGTGTGTGTGTGTGCATGCCCGCTGTAGTTTGTAATGTGTGTGTGTGTGTGTGTGTGTGTGCCCGCTGTAGTTTGTAATGTGTGTGTGTGAGCGTGTGTCTGTTTGTGTGTGTGTGTGTGTGTGCATGCCCGCTGTAGTTTGTAATGTGTGTGTGTGTGTGTCTGTTTGTGTGTGTGTCTGTGTGTGTGTGTGTGTGTGCCCGCTGTAGTTTGTAATGTGTGTGTGTGTCTGTGTGTGTGTGTGTGTGTCTGTGTGTGTGTGTGTGTCTGTTTTTGTGTGTGTGTCTGTGCGTCTGTGTACGTGTGTGTGTTTGTGTGTGTGTCTTTGTGTGTGTGCATCTGTTTATGTGTGTGTCTATTTGTGTGTGTGTGTGTGTGTGTGTGTGTCTGCTCTCGTTTGTGTGTGTGTGTGTGTCTGTTTGTGTGTGTGTGTCTGTTTGTGTGTGTACGTGTGTGTGTGTCTGTGTGTGTGCATCTGTGTGTCTGTGTGTGTGTGTGTGTGTCCTCTGTGGTTTGTGTGTACATGTGTGTGTTTGTGTGTGTGTGTGTGGGTCTGTGTGTGTGTGTGTGTCTGTTTGTGTGTGTGTGTGTGTGTGTGTGTGTGCCCGCTCTCGTTTGTAATGTGTGTGTGTGTGTCTGTTTGTGTGTGTACGTGTGTGTGTGTGTGTGCATCTGTGTGTGTCTGTTTGTGTGTGTGTCCTGTGTGGTTTGTGTGTACATGTGTGTGTTTGTGTGTGTGTGTGTATGTGTGTGTGCCTGCTCTCGTTTGTAATGTGTGTGTGTGTGTGTCCTCTGTGGTTTGTGTGTATGTGTGTGTTTGTGTGCCTGTTTGTGTGTATGTGCGTCTGTGTGCGTGTGTGTGTCTGTGTGTGTTCTCTGTGTTTTGTGTGTATGTGTGTGTGTATTAGAGTGCAGAAACCTGACCAAAGTCCGACTGAATCCATCGGACAAATATTTAGAACTTATACTGGGCTCGGGTCAGACTCGGACACATCAGCGTGATAAAATTTTAAATGTAAAACTAAAAACAGCCTAAGGCCACTACACACTACGGGATTTTTCAGTCTTATACAACTTTTAAACGTGCAACAAAAAGCACACATCACAAACACGAGGAGAGTGTTATATTGACCGCAGCGGGACATGTCTGCACAACACAGGCGTAAAGTTGTGCGATTGCATCAGCTGTAAAACCACTCGCTTTGAGACTTGTGTTGAAAAGATCAGAGCGCTGCACTTCTAGTTCAGACACAAGTCCAAACTGTATTATTATTATTTGTAAAATGTGGTGCAATACTTCAAATACATGATTTTTAAAGCACAGAAGGCTGGCGATAAAGTCCACTAATCTGCATCTTCACCTCGATCCTTGGGCTGTGTGGATGTAAACAGACGTGAGGAACTACTCTGGCCATTTTACTTTTAAAGAATGCTTCAAACTGGATTAACACCGCTGTTTTGTGGACTGGGATCATTTTTTGCGGAGGACAATTTCCCTGGATAATACAGCTCTGGAAAAAAATAAGAGACCACTGCAAAATGATCAGTTTTTCAGATTTTACTACTTATAAGTATGTGTTTGGGCAAAAGGAACATTTTTGTTTGAGTCTATAAACTACTGACAACATTTCCCCCAAATTCCAAAGAAAACTATTATCGTTTAGACCAGACCCGGGCATTTCAAGGCCCAGGGGCCAAATACGGCCCGCGAGCTGACTCTGACCGGCCCGCGAAAGGTTGCTTGGAATTAAGAAAATAAAACCTACTTTCAAACTTGTACATAATGCATTTGTACTGATGATCATCTGTCGGACGTGCTTCACATCTCCACCTCAAACATGAACCTGACTTTGATGCACTTGTTAAAGCTCAACAGAGGCGAGATTTCTCTCACTGATCAAGAAAAAAAACACTAAACATGCTAACTTTGGCTTTTTTCTACACAGTTTGGCAGTTGGACAAAAAATTTAGTGACATATCTTGAATTATATTATTTGGCAAACAAAGACATTGTGGTGTCTTAATAGAAAGTTAAGAAAGTTAAACTCAGAAAGCATTGTGGGGTTAATGTGACTGAAAAAGAGTTACAAATGTTTCACGTTTACCATTGTTTTGAATTATTTTACTGAATAAATTCAGTTTCTGTAAATCCTCACTCTCTCATTACTTAATAATAACACAGAACTTACCAGCTTCTGTAAACAATGCCATTTACTGATTTCAACATAGAAATAAAATGAATAACCAGAGTCGACTTCAAACTTTTGGCCCTCCACAATATTTTCTGCTTCTCATTTGGCCCCTGGGGAAAAATAATTGCCCACCCCTGGTTTAGAGCATTTATTTGCAGAAAATGACAAATGGTCAAAATAACAAAAAAGATACATGTTTTCAGACCTCAAACAATGCAAAGGAACAAGATCAAATTCATTTTGAAACAACATAATACTAATGTTTACACTTAAGAAGAGTTCAGAAATCAATATTTGGTGCAATAAGCCTTATTTTTAATCACAGCTTTCATGTGTCTTGGCATGCTCTCCACAAGTCTTTCACATTGTTCTTGGGTGACTTTATTCTACTCCTGGTGCAAGAACTGAAATAGCTCAGCTTTGTGTTTGTGTTGGAATTCAACAGACGCTGGAATGGAATGGCTGTAATACATGTAGAGATGCTGATTTCGGAAAAACATGCAGTGGGCTCTTATTCTTTTTCCCAGAGTTGTATGGATGAGATGTTGCACTTTAAATTTACCACTTTACGAGAGATGAGTAATGAAGTCTTCTCATTATTTTCACTATTTCCAGAGTTTGTATTTTGCGTCTCTGTGTCCGCACAAACAATATCCTACGTGTGTCATTAATTGGTCTATGAAAATAGTGTGATTTTGATTGTGTCGGGTTCGGTCAGACTCAGACATCTTAAAGCCTATCGGGCTCGGGTCAGATTTGATTACTGCTCTGTCGCACGATGGCCGGACAGAAAAATACGTCCTGATCTGCACTCGTTTGTGTGAGTGTGTGTGCCCGCTGTGGTTTGTAATGTGTGCGTCTGTGTGTTTCAGAGTCATCTACAAACTGCTGTCGTCGGAGAATCAGAACCTTCAAGTCCACTCCCTCAAAGCTCTGGGCCATTTCCTGCACCATTTAGGACCCAAGTGAGTACACCTCTGATTACACGGGGGAGGGAAAGGGGAAAAGACGAGAGGAAGACGTAGAACGCAGAGGTAAAGTGGTACACGAGAAAGAAGACGGCTGATTTGATCTCAGGGCTTTCTTCTCCCTGCTGTTTAAATGGCTAAAATTACACACTTTTAAGCTTTTAACCGTGGTGCAATTTTGGTCCCTTGTCAAAATTAGACGTAGAGTTGTGTTTTTGTTTCATTTGGCCATAGTTTACTCCAGGGGTGCTCAACCTTTTTTTCACCCCCCGGTTTAGTCCTGGTTTAGTCCTGGTTTAGACCTGGTTTAGCCTTGGTTTAGACCTGGTTTGGTCCTAGTTTAGTCCTGGTTTAGTCCTGGTTTAGACCTGGTTTAGACCTGGTTTAGCCTTGGTTTAGACCTGGTTTGGTCCTAGTTTAGTCCTGGTTTAGTCCTGGTTTAGACCTGGTTTAGACCTGGTTTAGTCCTGGTTTAGTCCTGGTTTAGACCTGGTTTAGTCCTGGTTTAGACCTAGTTTAGACCTGGTTTAATCTTGGTTTAGTCCTGGTTTAGTCCTGGTTTAGACCTGGTTTAGACCTGGTTTATTCCTGGTTTAGTCCCGGTTTAGACCTGGTTTAGTCCTGGTTTAGTCCTGGTTTAGTCCAGGTTTAGATCTCGGTTTAGTCCCGGGCCCCTGCTGTCAGATAATCTGTCCCTTTGATGCAGAAATAATACGATAATAATCCCTCACCCGAACGTATCGGCAAATTTCGCCGAAAGGTGAGGGATTTCCCGTGGCCAAAAACCTTGTCCTTCTCTTTCTCCATCTCCTCCTTAAAACAAATAAGCTGTACATGTTCCGTAAACATTGAGCATGCTCGCTGCACGTGACCTCGTCGTGTTCTCTGGGGCGCATGAGCAAAAAATCGGATTTCACAAAAAAATCGTAATTGAGCATTAAGCCCTGGCGATCGACTGACACTCGGCCCGCGATCGACTCGTAGACCGCGGTCGACCGGTTGGGCACCCCTGGTTTACTCCCTCCTCTGCCTTTTTTAAGCTGAGAAATAAAGACCGTAATGCTTTTTCTTTTTCCATATTGTATATAATTTCCATACAATAATTTGAATGCTATTGTGTCCTTTACAAAGCCTGAACAATGCGTAAATAAATATACTGAAGGGGTATATTTAGTGCCCCTGGTCCAGCTGTGACTGTCCAGGACCACATGTTTACACCATAACTATTTATTATTTTCAACAATTTACTCATGAATATTTAAAGGTATTATATGTAGCATTACACAAAACTGACTCCTGTGAGCTTTAAGTCGCGTTATAATGTTGTTACCGGCTGAAAAACAAACCTGGAGTTGTGTTTTGTTTCATTCACACGTTTCAGTAACACTTTATTATTAGTCTGTCTACAAGCGTTTTCTGTTTGAGAGAAGAAGGTTTGTGTGTTAAATGTGTGAATGAAACAAAACACAACTCCAGGTTTGGTTGTGATGAGGATAATTAGAGCTGAGCGGGATTTCTCAAAATTATGTCAGTGTCAGGGTATTTGACAGTATTTTTTTCTTCATGCCTGACTCGGTGTTAACCCCATTTCCTAATAATTTAGAGAATAATTACTGCAATAAATTGGACTTGGTAAAACATATCTGGGTCCAGAGCTTGAATCATCTCCTTGAAGCTCCTTTCTCAACAGGACTAAGTGGTACCGTGTCTTTGGCGAAGTGGACAGTAACAGCGTCGGTAATATTGTTCCACCATTTGCTTTTCTTGTCGTTGGCGGTCCCCTTAGCAAATGCGTCTGAGTGACATCTGAGCGGCGTTTTGTGTCGCGGCGCCAACTTGAACGTTCCCTGCAGACGTGGAAGAGGATGCAGATCTTAGTTTCGTCCATTCTTCATATTCTAGGACATGTTTGTGACGGAGGTGGTGAAGCAGATCGCTCGTGTCGCCTCCCGCGGCTACGACTTTAGCCCGACGACATTTACAGAATACGGTTATTTGATCAGCTTTTTCAGATTTTTTAAAGCCGAAGTACTTCCACCTCCTCTTTTCGATATAAGTTCCTCTGCGTCTCTGTCCATGTTGTTCTCCGCTCAACACACACTGAGCTTCCACCGCTCTCACGCCGCTGCAAAACAGTTCCCCTCTCAAACAATGTCCTGCGACGCCGCGTTCCACCGCTCTGTGTTCCCCACGTTTTGTACGCACACACTCACCAGTATTGGGATATATGAAAAATCCATATCATTAAAAAAAACAGGTATTTGGTATGAAGTGGTATACCGCGCAGCCCTAGATAAAATATAATATTATAACATAGATCAGAAAATAGTGTCATATGAGCCTGTTATTTTAGTTCCATAATTGATCCTCTCACATCTTTTAATTATTTGGATTTTTTTGCAGCCACTTCGTATGGGGTAAAACTAAAAAAACTGTATGTAACTTGCTCTCAGTATATGAACAGATCAGAGAGCGTCCTTTTAGGTTTAAACTAAAGTATTGAGACTCATTCTGCTTTCTGAATCGAGAATCGTCTTGAACCATAACACTCAATTATGACATAAACAAATTGTACATCATGTCCAGTGTTTTTGTAAGTGAGAATAAATCAGCATTACAGTTGTTATTACAGTAGTAAAAGCTTAATTTATTTGATGTGAAGATTATTATTATGTTTTTATCATTTTTGCACTGTTTTCCTTACTTCTTATATATAGAGCTTTTTTGTATTACTTAGACTTAGACTTAGACAAACTTTATTGATCCACAAGGGAAATTATTTGGATACAGTAGCTCCACAGGTCTGGAAAAAAAAAAAAGAGACCACTGCATTTTTTTCTGAAATCAGCATCTCTACATGTATTACAGCCATTCCATTCCAGCGTCTGTTGAATTCCAACACAAACACAAAGCTGAGCTACTTCAGTTCTTGTACCAGGAGTGGAATAAAGTCACCCAAGAACAATGTGAAAGACTTGTGGAGAGCATGCCAAGACACATGAACGATGTGATTAAAAATAAGGGTTATTGCACCAAATATTGATTTGTGAACTCTTCTTAAGTGTAAACATTAGTCAGACCCTCCAGGAATTCGCGATGTTGCGATTTGCAACTTCAACGCAACTTCAGCCAATCCCCGCGAATTCAGGGCGGTGTTGCAATTTTGACCAATCACCGCAACTTTTTCGCAATTTTTACTAATTTTGACCAATCATCGACGACGTATTGAACGCCGACCAACTTCCTTCTGTGTAGGAGACATAACTGAGATGAAGTGCACGGTGCGTTTGTGTGTGTGTGTGCGGCAGAGGCGGTGGTTCACGTGAGTGTGGGTGTGTGCACGTACAGAAGTGTGTGCGTGTAAAAGCGCGCGCTCACCTGTCACACAGAGGAGAGAGTCAGGGTTGGTGTGTAGCTGTATTTTTTGTTGAACGCAAACCATTCATTCATCTTTCACGTTAATCTGTTCATCCTGCTGGTTTTCATGAGTTCCATTTCATCCTGCTGCGCTGTCATAGCTGTGTGCGCTCTTTTTGTAATAAATGCACAAAACGCATATCTGGATCTCAGCGTATCTGTCACCATAGCCTCCTCTTTGCGCGTCACAAATCTGTGAGCCATAGGACCCAACCTCATATTCTCGGCGGCTAAAAGGTTTGAGTTTGGAAGCCGCAAAATTCTGCTTTACTTCCGTGTGACAAAACGAAACTGCGGCCATGTCCCCAGTTCCCAGAGCGCACAGCTCGGAGCGCGGCCCGAAGGGGGCTCAGACTGCAGTCAAGGAGGTGCACACTTGCTCAGCCCCGACTGCAGTCCACGGACCGCTTAACGACTGCGGTCTTCGGACCGTGTGTTAACTGCGCATGGGACAAAAAAGAAGTGGGACAGCAGTCGTCGCGCCGGTGTTCTGGCGAAATGTGTGACGCACATGCCCTTCGGACCACGCTCCGAGCCGCGCGCTCTGGGAATTGGGACACGGCTTCTAATGGCAAAGAAACATGTCTGCGCCGCCATTTGCCCACAAAAATAACAGCAAAAGACCGGGCAAAACAGTTCCCCTCCTAGTAGTAATTTATTTTCGATATTGGTAAGGTTGTTTTAGGACCATATCTGTGATCTCTGTGTCTTTGTATTATTCTTTGTCAGTTATAACTCAGTATTCAAAATATTACTCAATTTTAATTACAAAAAGCGAAAATCGCAACTATTTATCGCAACTTTCACTTCCTCCCGCAACAAAATCGCAACAAAAACCTTAAAAGCACCGCAACTTTCATCGCAACTTTTTGGAAAAGCTCCCGCAAATTCAGGCATTTTAGCCCGCAACAATCACAAAAAATGCCCACGAAATCCTGGGGGGTCTGATTAGTATTATGTTGTTTTAAAATTAATTTGATCTTGTTTCTTTGCATTGTTTGAGGTCTGAAAACATGGATCGTTTTTGTTATTTTGACCATTTGCAAATAAATGCTCTAAATGATAATAATTTTATTTGGAATTTGGGGGAAATGTCAGTAATTTATAGACTCAAACAAAAATGTTCCTTTTTCCCAAGCACATACCTATAAGTCGTAAAATCAGAAAAACTGATCATTTTGCAGTGGTTTCTTATTTTTTTTCCAGAGCTTTATATCTTATTTTTACTTATTCTTATTTTTACTTATACCTATACTTATTTTTCTATTTTATTTTGACTTGTACGTAGACACTTCTATAATTATGCCTCTTGTGACACCAGTCTCTTGCCAGTTTTTGTGCTACCTATTGAGAGTTAATTATTACCATTTATATCTTTTACTCTTTGTTATTATAATATACTGTGCTGTGTGCGTTACTGTGTCCAAGTAATTTCCCTTGTGGATCAGTAAAGTTTGTCAAAGTCTAAATGGAGACGCAGATCGGTGCCGTTTATAAATTTAAAAATAAACTCGTTTTAGCTGTGAGTTGCTCTAAAAGCGTAAAATCAAAGAGGAGATGAGCTCAGGGAGATGCCAGGGGCTGACGCTTGTTGTCACCTGTTAAAGTGCGTGGTGTTGAAGGCACCTGCAGCGTGTCCCTGCCATGTGACAGGAGCAGATTGTGTCTCCTGAGCCTTCTCCCTGTGGCTTAGGCGAAACAGCTGCTTCTGCTAAGCTCTACTACTACAAAATCCAAAAGTTTCACGCACTCGCATCATTCTGCTCAACTCAATGTCTCTCTCTGGAATTACAGTGAACCCTCGCTCTATCGCGGTTCACTGTTCGCGCCCTCGCTGTTTCGCGGATTTTTTTCAATTTTTTTTTTATAGTGTAACATTTTTTTTATAGAGTAAAATTGTGTTCTGTGTCCTGATTGGCTAAGAGACTAGACCAGGACTAAATGTGAACTAAACCAGGTCTAGACCAGAACTAAACCAGGTCTAAACCTGGACTGGCCCTGGACTAAACTAGGACTGGACCAGGTCTAGACCTGGACTAAACCAGGATTAAATCACTCTGTGCGTCTCTTGCGTTCGTTTGTGCGTGTTTGGTTTGTGGCTCAGGCTGAGAGCACGCGGTCCACGCGGTTCTATCTCGTGCTCGCAGCCCCGGTGTACGCGCGACACATGCTGCTCTGTCACGATGAACCCCTCATCGTGGACAAATCCGTGACAGAGCAGCACGTGTCGCGCACTTCTCCAAGGGGTTGGTGCGCGTCGCGTCCGGCGGGGCTCCCGGAGCCGTGTCTCCCCCCACGCGTCACTATTAATACATTTTGTTGAAAATCTATGAAAGTTTGAGTGTTTAAACTAGAGACAACTGTGAGAAAATGTTAATATCAGTCTGAGAAAAGTGTATAATGTGTGTGGTGAGGCATTTACAGCCTTAAAACATGTAAAATAATTGTACAATATAAAATTGTCCTACTTCGCGGATTTCTCTTATTGCGGGCTGTTTCTGGAACCTAACCCCCGCGATAAATGAGGGATTACTGTACCTATATCCTCCAGGGACCCTAAGAAAAAAAGTGTATCTAAATTATTATTATTATTATTTAAATTTTCTATTTGGAGGTAAATGAACACCTTAGCATTTACATTTTGTTAATTTTATTTTTATTCATAATGTTGTAACATGTCCTCTGTAATGGACTGTAATGGATTTAATCCATGTGAAGTTAACAACCTAATACAATTTTTTGTTTTTGTTTTGATGACCAAAGTTTTTTGATTCCCTTTTCATTTCTCGTGTATTTATTTATTTATATATTTATTTACTTGTTTACTTATTTATGTATGTTTATTTATTTTATTTATTTTGTATTTTTATTTATTATTTATTTATTTACTTATTTATGTATTTTTATTCATTATTTTGTATTCTTTTATTTTATTAATTATTATTATTTATTTTATTTTTTATCATAGTAATTTCTTATGTATTTATTTACTTATTTATGAATTTATTTATGTATTTTTATGTATTTTTTATTTTATTTATATTTTTATTTATCATTTATTTATTTGTTTACTTATTTATGCATGTGTATTTATGTATTTATGTATTTTTATTCATTATTTTTTATTATTTTATTTAATTATACAGTGAACCCTCGTTTATCGCGGGGGTTAGGTTCCAGAAATAGCCCGCAATAAGTGAAATCCGCGAAGTAGGACAATTTTATATTTTACAATTATTCTACATGTTTTAAGGCTGAAAACGCTTCACCAGACACATTATACACCTTTCTGAGACTGGTATTAACATTTTTCTCTTGTTTAAACACTCAAACTTTTGTAGATTTTCATTAAAATATATTAGGAGGGGGGGGGGGGGGGCACGTGACACGCGGACACGTGCGCGCGGACACGTGTGCGCGGACACGTGCGCGCGGACACGTGTGTTTGTTTTGGTACCACATATCCATGCCATGTGCGAAAGTCGAGTGGAAAGCGACCTGGATATCATTTTGGGCAAGACTCAAGCCAATGCTAACAGTGCCAAACCGCTAACAGACGCCTCTGAGCACCAGTCCTCACCACAAGACCAGGTAAGACCAACCTGCGCTCACAAGAGTTGGTTGCATTTCACCCTGGCTCCAAAATCAGACCGCTATCAATGCGTCGCCAATACTCCACTCCACAGCTCTCTAGGACGGGGTCGGGTTCGTCCTCTCGTCCTCTCACGGGGAAGAGCCACTGTCTCCTCTGTGCGCGCGAGTGTCCTCTCCCCGCTGCGGCTCCCCCGGACGCCGCGCGGCCAGGCGCCAGGCCCGTCCATGTTGATTCTTGGCTCTTCCATTTGTCCGGCTCGCACTCAGTCTCTTCCATGGCTCGTGCAAGTAAACAAAGGCCACACCTCCTGTCACCCAGGCGCTCTCGTGAAGGAAATCTGAGACTCTGTCCCTACCATCCCTGGTCTAGACCTGGTTTAGTCCTGGTTTAGACCTGGTTTAGTCCTGGTTTAGACCTGCTTTAGACCTGGTTTAGTCCTGGTCTAGTCTCTTAGCTAATCAGGGCGCAGGACAGAATGTTACACTGTAAAAAAAAGTTACACTATAAAAAAAATTGAAAAAAAAAAAAAAAAAAAAATTGGAAAAAAAAATCCGCGAAACAGCGAGGCCGCGAAGAGTGAACCGCGATACAGCGAGGGTTCACTGTATATTATTATTATTATTATTATTATTATTATTATTATTTTATTTTTATTTTTTTTTATCATAGGGCAGCCACAAACTAGTCTATCTCAAAACATTTAAAAGATCGACTGGTGAACTCAACGTGCACTAATAATAAAAATAATAATAATAATAATACATTTTAGGCGCCTTTCTGGACACTCAAGGTTGCCTTACAACAAGTAGAGTATACATAGTTAAAGTACAAACAGTTAAACATTTAAGCAGTAAAACCTTTAAAAGGTGAAAAGGAGTGAAAAGGCCAGTCTGAACAGATGAGTTTTGAGTTTGGTTTTGAAGTTATTATTATTATTATTATTTATTATTATTATTATTTTTATCATAGGGCAGCCACAAACTAGAGTCTATCTCAAAACGCTTAAAAGATCGACTGGTGAACTCAACGTACACTATAAAGGACACAAATGAATGGGCCGGATCTCAGGAGGATATTTTGTTATTTTCTGATCTATGTTATAATGTAGTTTCCTTATCAAAAACATAAACGGAGTTGTGTTTTGTTTAATTTACACACACAAAAAGCTGGAAATGTGCTCTTTAAATCCATTTTGTGTGTTTTTTTTCCCCTTGAGTTTTCAGACCGTCTTAAATCTTTTTTGGCTGCACTACAAATTTCTGGCCAAGATTTAAAAACTTATATCAGGTTATTTATCTTGTTTTCGCATTTATTATCTATCTACTAGTTCTGAGACTGCTTAATTCTCATCTAGAGGGAGTTTATTTTAAGATAACTTGTCAAGTAAAATTATTTTGCTGCATGGGCAGATAATTTCACTACTTTTAAGTTCTTTTCTAATAGATTTAAGTGTTTATATCTTAAATTTGGGACAAGCTTTGTAGCAGTGTGCATTTTCTAATGTAACTGCTGAATATTCCACCATAGAACGCTCCCAAAGTGACGTCACTGCAAAGTATTGGGTAAAAGTCACGCAGATAGTGGCGTTCCTGTCTCTCACCTGTGTCTATGTGTTTCTACAGGAGGAAGGCGGAGCTGATGCAGGGTCACAGTCTGTTCACTTTGCTGGGAGACAAGCTCACTGTCTCCATGACGACCTACAACGCTTTATACGAGGTAACATTATTGGCCTGTCACGATAAAACTTTTTCAAGTGATATATGCTGCTGTAAATATAAACGATAATACTGAATCCAGACCATAAAGCAGAATTATCCCCAAAAAAGTATTCGTAAAGGGGCTATATTGTGATATTTTCTGATATGTGTTATAATTAGTGCTGTCAGGCGATTAAAAAAAAAATGTAATTACAGGATTTGTGATTAATTAAGAGAGAGAGAGAGAGACCAAATTCTGCAAACGTGGTTTGTTGAAGTGCGCTCACGGTCGCTCTATCATCGGTAACAATGGAACTTGTCCGGACGTGTTTATTGTTCAAATGATACGTCAGGCTGGAGCAGCTTTGGTGATCGGAAAATTCGTTTTTACAAAAGCTACAAATCACCACGTTCTTGTTGATCGTCCTGTCTTCGTTCTTTTTATCAATAAAGCTGGCAGCGATTCGCTCGGCTCGCCCCCTGAGTCGAGTCCATAGCCGTGTCCCAATTCCCAGAGTGCACAGTTCGGAGCGTGGTTTGAAGGGCATGTACGTCACATCCGGCGCGACGACTGCTGTTCCATTTCTTTTTTGTCCCATGCACAGTTAACACGCGAGCTGAAGACCGCAGTCGTTTCCATGGAAATCGGGGCGTGGACCAAGCGAGTGAAAAAGCACGCTTCGCGCACTCATGTATCCCGGCATGCACCACGCACTACTTCTTCGCCGACGCCCATGCAGTCTGCGGACTGCACTCAGGGCTGAGCAAGTATGCACAGCCTTGACTGAGCCCCCTTCAAACCACGCTCCGAACCTTGCACTCTGGGAATTGGGACACGGCTCATGTCAGTTTCCTCCAGGCTTTATTTGTTTGAGCCACGCAAGTGGAAGTGACGCCACTGCCAAGTCGCGTACAGGTCCTTCAATGGGACAAATTTAAAATGCGCATTCAATTGCCACTTATAATTGTGTTAAAGGGACAGTGTGTAAGATTTTTACCCGTTAATTACCGAAATTGAAGATACCCATTCAAAAATACATTGTTTTCCAAGCCTTTTCGCTTCCATCATGAAATCAAAGTACTCTTTTGAACTTATATATAGTCACATAAAAGGGGGGATCTTCCCCATGCAGAGGCAGCCATTTTGAATACGAGAGCCGCAGAAGGACATTTGGGCTCCGTCTTCGGCAAGGCTCGTGGTTTTGGGTAAACAACAAGCATGCTGCCGGATCACATGTCGTAATGGATCTAACACGTGTTTTGGACTAAATTGTTTTACTGGATTTTATTCGCTGGATCCTTACGGACAGATTGAGACCAAGCTTATGGTGAAATACTGAGTTTGACCTGTCCAGAGCCTTCAAAGGTAAGCAAAGTAACAAACCTCGTTTTGTGCTTTTCCGTATAAAAGCCCCATGTGCTCGGGGAGTGATTGTTGTTCTGGGAAATGAATTGCATATTCAAAAAGAGGAGACTGTAAGGTTTCATTTGATGTGTAGATTGTCATGGTACACGATCGGGAATGTGTGTTTTCATGCGAAAAGAAAAAAAAAAACAGTGAACGGGGCCGCGTTTTATTTATACCGTAGTTGTCGGCGAGGGATCGCACAGCGCCGGGTGCACGCGGGTATGCAAGCTGTCCGCGTTACGGCGCGCCCGGGTGACCCTCGAGGTCTGCCGTAGCCAAAAGAGGAAGTGGAATAGCTACCATCCACCTATGCGCCACGAATCCTACACACTGTACCTTTAATTTGCAGTGTAATTAATTAATCTAATTAACACATTAAACTGACAGCCCTAATTATAATGCTGTTTCCTCATCACAAACAGAACTGGAGATGTGTTTTGTTTCATTCACACGTTTGAGTAATCCTTTATCATTAGTCTGTCTACATCTCCAAAGCTCAAAATGCTCTGTTCCACCTTGTGATGTCATGTCGTTGCAGTTTTCAAGTTTTAACAGCTCCTTTTACCTTTTGTTCAGTAGAGATCAGCATTGATTCTAGTGAAGGTGTATGGAGTTTAAAAACACAGTGGAGTACTTCCTGTAGGTGGAAGGTGGAACAGAGTGTTTTTTTCGTTTGAGAGAAGAACTCAGCCTAAATATGCCGGATTTGCGTGCTAAACATGAGTCTATTTGTGGTAAGGAAACAACATTGTTAGGGCCGACTCGGGAATAGAATCCGGGTCGCCGGCTTGGTAGGTGGGTGTGCTAACTACTGTGCAATAGTCCAGATAGAGAGAGCAGACTCAAGTGCAGAGGTTCAAATTAAAAAGATATTCTCCATTTATTTTTCAAAAAACTCAGAAGGTCCTCAAGCAACACAGAAAATCCAAAATTTGCAAAAAGCTTGGCAACACAAAAACTCTCCAAAAACATAAAAAATCCAAAAAACTAAGAGTATTAAAGTTCGAGAATGCAAAAGGCTTAATCTTTAACAAGACACAAATTCTAGAGACTCACTAGGGACGTGGACAGGTAACAAAGACTCAGTGACAAACAACAGAAAACCAGGGCTTAAATACCCAGCCCAATTGATCACATGATTACAAGAACAATTGGAAACAGGTGGTAAAGAAACGAAATGGAGGGAAACAAAAGATCAAACACATGTCCCACAGTGTCCCCTAGTGTCCAGAAGAACCATTACCCCTAACAAACATAACGTAGATCAGGAAATCAAGTGCAATATTGGCCTTTTAATGTTATACTGTGGAACATTCCAGGCAAGGCAATAACATCTCCATGGAGACAAGCAGTTTCTCCACCAGAAAAGTTACACAGTGTACCTTAACACAACATACTTTCCAGTACATTTAACTGTAAACTGGCCCTTCTTTTCCACAATGTTCCACAATTCACCACAGCTCTGCGCTCACACTGGACTTATCGGTTTGTTTGTTGTATTTGAGTAAAACTTCTTTGTCTTTCTTTCTCTTTCTCCAGATTCTGACAGAGCAGATGTGCACAGAGGTGGTCCACAAGCCCCACCCAGACCCGGACTCCACAGTCAAAATTCAGAACCCAAGTGAGATTATTTAAAGGGCCCATTTTACACTATTTTCTGATGTACATTTGTATGAAAATGTTTGTGCACCCCCCGACGTGGCATAATAATTCACTCTGTCTTCACAGAAAATGATCACAGTGGCATGTCATTGATTTTCCCATAAAAGCCGAGGACTGGGTGGTTTTCCAGACACAGATTTTAATATTCATTTGTATGAAATTAAATCAAATGTGAAAAATAGGCTGTGCAAAAAGAAGAGTAAAGAGTAATTGGAACACAAAATTGGTGAGCTCATTAAGCCTTGAACTTCATAGACAGGAGCATCCAGTCATGACAAAAGGTGTTTAAGGAGGCCAAATGCAAGTTGTTCTTCTCTTTGACTCTCCTCTGAAGAGTGGCCAAGTGAGATGACCTGAAAACAAAGATTGTTCAGCATTATGGTTTAGGGCAGACCTGGGCATTTCAAGGCCGACTCTGACCGGCCCGCCAAAAGTTGCTTGGAATTAAGAAAATAAAACCTACTTTTAAAATTGTACATAATGCATTTGTACTGATGATCATCTGTCGGACGTGCCTCACATCTCCACCTTGGGAATCTTGTTAAAGTTGAGGGTCGCATGGATTCCACTCAATATCAGTGGATTCTTGAGAATAATGTTCAACAATCTGTCACAAAGTTTAAGTTATGCCGGGGCTGGATATTTCAACACGACAACGACCCAAAACACTGCTCAAAATCTACTCAGGCATTCATGCAGAGGAACAAGTCCAATGTTCTGGAATGGCCATCCCAGTCCCCAGACTTGAATATCATTAAAAATCTGTGGGATGATTTGAAGCTGTCCATGCTCGGCAACCATCAAACCTCACTGAACTAGAGATGTTTTGTAAGGAGGAATGATCCAATAGACCTTCATCCAGGATCCAGACACTCATTAGTGGCTATAGGAAGCATCGAGAGCAGGGGTGGGCAATTATTTTTCTCCAGGGGCCAAATGAGAAGCAGAAAATATTGTGGAGAGCCGGGCCAAAAGTTTGAAGTCTACTCTGGTTATTAATTTTATTTGTACGTTAAAATCAGTAAATGCCATTATTTACAGAAGTTGGTAAGTTCTGTGTTATTATTAAGTAATGAGAGAGTGAGGATTTACAATTTATTCAGTAAAATAATTCAAAACAATGGTAAACGTGAAACATTTTTAACTCTTTTTTCAGTCATATTAACCCCACAATGCTTTCTGAGTTTAACTTTCTTAACTTTGTATTAAGACACCACAATGTCTTTGTTTGCCAAATAATATAATACAAGAAATGTCACAAAATGTTTTGACCATCTGCCAAACTGTGTAGAAAAAAGTCAAAGTTAGCATGTTTTAGTGTTGATCAGTGAGAGAAATCTCGCCTCTGTTGAGCTTTAACAAGTGCATCAAAGTCAGGTTCATGTTTGAGGTGGAGATGTGAAGCACGTCCGACAGATGATCATCAGTACAAATGCATTATGTACAATTTTGAAAGTAGGTTTTATTTTCTTAATTCCAAGCAACCTCGGGCCAGTCAGAGTCAGCTCGCGGGCAGTATTTGGCCCCCAGGCCTTGAAATGCTCGGGTCTTGTCTAGAGGCTGGTATTTTTGCAAAAGGAGGCTCTACTACATATTGACATGATTTTTCTGTTGTTTTGTTTTTGTTTTGATGCATATTGCACATTTTCTGTTAAAAATAACTAAATAAATAATAATAATAATTTCACTGCTGAAATATCACTGTGTCCATTAGTTATTTGATAGAGCAAAATGACATTGTGGACCCAAACACCCAATGATTTATAAATGAAAATATTGGCAATTGTCAAGGTTGCCCAAACTTTTTCATACAAAAATATGTTTTAATGTTGTTTCCTCATCACAAACAGACCTGGAGTTGTGTTTTGTTTCATTCACACATGTTTAACACACAAACTTTGCAGATTTAGGCTGAGCTCAAACTGAAAACACTGTGTTCCAACTTGTGATGTAATGTGGTAATACAGGAAGTGCTCCACAGTGTTTTTAAAGTCCATACGACTTCACTAGAAACATCTTGGTGAGTTCAGAGCTGGAATTGCCCATCTCCACTGAACTAAAGGTAAAAGATGGCTTGAAAACTACTGCTTCATGACATCACAAGGTGGAACAGAGCATTTTGAGCTTTGGCGATGTAGACAGACTAATAATAAAGTGTTACTCAAACGTGAATGAAACAAAACACAAGTCCAGGTTTGTTTTTGAGGAGGTAACAGCATTATAACATGACTTAAAGCTCACAAGAGTCAGTTGTGTGTACTATATGACCTTTGATGTAATAATTCTGAACTTTTTTATGCTGATTCATAGTAAGATTTTTGTTTTTGTTAGTGATTCTGAAGGTGGTGGCTACACTGCTGAAGTCTGCAGCCCCGTGCACAGAGCTCCTGGAGGTGCAGAGACTGTTCCTGTCCGACCTGCTCAAACTCTTCAGCAGCAGCCGAGAAAACAGAAGGTGAGGACACACACACAGAGATGGGACCGTAGTTTTATTTTTATTTTTTATTTACTTATTCAAGTTTTTTTTCACCCAAGATCACTTTGTCTTCAGTTTGATGTTCAAGTTCAATGCATATATATCTTTTTTCTATACTTTCATTGCTTTCTACATTTGATATTCAGACAGAAGACGTCAAATATATGAAGTAAGACGTATGGAATTATGTAGCAAATGGAAAATTGAATGAGAGGGTGTGTCCAAACTTTGGACTGGTAGTGTATGTGTTATAGCAGTTTTAAGGTTTATTGAGGTTTACTGACTTGTGTAGCGTATGCCATGGACTTTAAGCCACACCGTGCAGCCGTATTTGTATGGACTGGAATTAGATCTGAGTCTTTGTGTGAACAGGTTGAATTTGCATAAACATATTTGAAAACAGCAGTCCCACTTTCATTTTGGAGGTGATTTTGCTTTGGTCATTCCACTGAGCCATTAAAATAAATACTGTGCCATTAAAAAGACCCACAACTGAATCTCTGCTAGAAAAGAAAAAACAATCCAGATCGAATACTAGTGAAGATTTGTTACTATAGCGAATTATATTCCCCTCCTTACCGTGGTGGAGGGGTTTGAGTGCCCAAATGATCCTGGGAGTTATGTTGTCGGGGGTTTCATGCCCCTGGTCGGGTCACCCAAGGCAAACAGGTCCTGGGGGATGGGTCAGACTAAGAGCGATTCAGAAGCCCTTATGACAAGAAACAGCAAGGCCAGTTATGTCACCTGGATTGGCGTCACTGAGGCCCCACCCTGGAGCTTGGCTTGGGGTGGGTGCTCGACAGCGAGCGTCTGGTGGCCTGGGCTTCCCCCACGAGGCCCGTCTGGGCACAGCCTGAAGGAGTGACGTGGGGCCATCCTCCCGTGGACTCTCCACCCGCAGGAGGATCCATAGCCGCTGGTGCAGGGAGATCTGGGTGGCAGTCGAAGGCAGGGTCCTCGATGACCAGATCTCCAGACATGGAGAATAACTCTGGGGACATGGACCTGAACGCCTCCCTCGGGAGGTGTTCCGGTCAAGACCCAGGACATGCTGGAGGGACTATGTCTCTCAGCTGGCCTGAGAACACTTTGGGGTCCCCCCGGAGGAGCTGGAGGAAATGTCCGGGGTGAAGGAAGTCTCGGAGTCCCTGCTTAGACTGTTGCCCCTGTGAACCAGCCCCGGATAAGAGAAAGAAAATGAATGAATGAACGAATAATATATGTTTATACTATAGTTTATACTATATAAAAGAAAACATACAAAACTTAAAGGGATATGCCACCCCCAGGTCAAATTTGGGCATCTCCCCACAGTCCAGAGACTAAAATAAGTGGTGGAAAGCGTTTTCCTGCTCACCCAGCCATTGTCCGAGTCTGTCACCACTGACCGCCGCGGTATCTGCTGCTCCTCCGCGTTAGACTGGAGTCTAACGTCGCCAGAGAAAGATTTCGGCCAAAAGGAATTAATTTGCTCGATGCGTTTCCCAATTACTTTGAGTGTAGTGCGCATTCATATCGAGTGCAAATAAATGTGCAAATCAACACGGAGAGCTTGCCTTGGTCATTTTGGGTGGGAACTATTTTCCAGTGCGGAAGAATAAAGCCGAATCACGCAGCACGCTGCCAGGGGAATCCCAGTTACGCACCGGGAAGGGAGTTCCCCTGTTGCACAACGTGGTGTGTGATTCGGCTTTATTCTTCCGCACTGGAAAATAGTTCCCACCCAAAATGACCAAGGCAAGCTCTCCGTGTTGATTTGCACATTTATTTGCACTCGATATGAATGCGCACTACACAGAAAGTAATTGGGAAACGCATCGAGCAAATTAATTCCTTTTGGCCGAAATCTTTCTCTGGCGACGTTAGACTCCAGTCTAAGGCGGAGTAGCTGCAGATACCGCGGCGGTCAGTGGCGACAGACTCGGACAATGGCTGGGTGAGCAGGAAAACGCTTTCCACCACTTATTTTAGTCTCTGGACTGTGGGGAGATGCCCAAATTTGACCTGGGGGTGGCATATCCCTTTAAGTACAGATTTTAGGTATTTGTACTTTACTAAAGTACCTTTCACAGTGGCTATTTTTTACTTTTACTCCACTACATTTGAGAGCAGGTATCTGTACTTCCTACTCCACTACATTTTAGATCTGGACTGAAAAGTAAAAAGTACTTTTCTTTATGGTATGAGACCTGCTGAAATGGCTGAGAATTATTTTTTATCACATTTAATTTGAGCAAACCAAAAACACAAAAACAGCTAAAAAAGGAGAGAATTGAATCACTTAAAATCAGCTAATGTCTTTATCAAAATCACTGCATTTCATCCTTTAAATATTCTAAACATCTCTGCAAAATACTTTTTACTCTTTAAGTACATTTTTAAACAGGTACTTTAATACTTTTACTTAAGTTAATTTTTTCATGTGGTACTTTTACTTTAGTAAAAGATGAGTCAAAAGATGAAAACTGAAAGTCTAAAAGAAATGAGGCAAAAGGATATGGCAGTATGTGTGAAGAATCCCTCAGTCGTCCAGGTAGAATCCACGGCAAAAGGAGAAATTCAATTTGTCAACTGGACCAGAACTGAAGAAGCAGCTTGGATGAGCTGCAAAACGTATTCGCCAAATAAACTTTTGTCCAGTTGACAAATTGAATTTCTCCTTTTGCCGATATGGTAGTATAATTACACAATCCATAAAGCTGCATTGTACCTTTTCTGGTGGAGGGGCCTTCAAATGCTTTTCTCCATGGAGATGTTATTGCTTTGTCTGGAAGGTTTCACAGTATGGCATTAATCCTTTCTTTCTTCATGGAGGCCAGACCAAGTTACAGGTCAGATCTGTGGAGAGGCGACCCCGCTCACAGTCAGAATCCCGTTTTTTCTAGGTATTTTTGAGCTAGAAAACCTGTAAAACTGTAATTGAATAAATATAAGGTAAAGCTGTTTAATGTGATACTGTGGAACATTCCAGGTAGAGCAAAGACATTTCCATAGAAACAAGTCGACGACGGACCCCCCGTCAAGTTACAGAGTGCACCTTTAAGGCCAATTAAAGTGTTGTAATTATAAAGTTGTACTGAAATTCCATACTAAACCACCCATCATTAAATATTCTGTTTGGGAGAATGTATTTTGAAATCTCTTCATAATTTACATAATACTGACTCCAGGCTTGTTTATTTATTTTTCTATAGTCATAGATCTTACTCTTAAACCCATAAGCTGTGCTCATAACGCCTTATTGTCACGACAGAAAAATGGAGCAGCTGTTGCAGTGTTAGCAGCACATTTTCATACACTGGCCACATTGTAAACAGCCTCATCCAAATCAGCATTACTCACCCATCAAGCAGCTCTAAGTGTGCTTCTGCTCAAACTAATCAGTGTTACAAACAGCAGGGGGCAATGGGAAGTCCTCATAAATACAGACCATTGTATCTGAGGACATGTTAAGGACTGGTGATTAGACTTGGAGTTTACTAAGAATGTTTTCTATAAACACAACCTTGATATTAGTTAAGTGGTTAAAGAGATTGTGGGCATGCTGATTTATTCGTGTAATAAAATAAAACATTTCTGGCTCAGTACTGTAAACATCGCTGTTAGGGTCATTTGTAAAATAAAATCTGATGCATCTTAACTTTTGTTGTCAAGTAACAGATTAGGTACACTGCCTGACAAAAGTATTAGGACGATAGTCGATAGCCGTGTCCCAATTCCCAGAGTGCACGGTTCGGAGCGTGGTTTGAAGGGCATGTGCGTCACATCCGGTGCGACGACTGCTGTCCCATTTCTTTTTTGTCCCACGCACAGTTAACACGCCGTCCGAAGACCGCAGTCGTTTCCATGGAAATCCGTGAAAATGCATGCTTCGCTCACTCATATATCCCAGCATGCACCGCGCGCTACTTCTTGTACGGGAGAAAATGGAGTCGGCGAGACCTGTCCCATTTTGCAGACGCCCATATGGTCCGTGGACTGCACTCAGGGCTGAGCAAGTATGCACCGCCTTGACTGCGGCCTGAGCCCCCTTCAAACCACGCTCCAAACCATGCACTCTGGGAATTGGGACACGGCTCTAGTCTAGTCCTGGTTTAGACCTACACTGCGATGAGTCCCCATTTTTGCAATAATATGCCTTTACACATGATAAAATTTGCTTTAAAGATCCCATGACATGGTACTTCTTGATGCTTTTATATGGCTCCTTAATGGTTCCCTAATACTGTAAATAAATCCTTCAAAATCAACACTCAGTGCATGAGAAACAGAGATAAGATGAGAAAGAGTAATTTTTCTCTCTCTGAACACTCCATAATGGGCGTTGTTGCTTGAATGCAAATGAGGAGAAAAGAGATGGCCTATAGTAGAGGGTGGGGGCGTGGCCAAACTCTCCGCTCTCGGCTCTGAGCTCTCAGCTGATCCATTTCCGTGTTTTTGCACGGGGGGAGAGATTTGAAGCGTTCCATTGTAAAATAAACACATTTCCACAGAAAATAAAATTAAACCACTGCTGTTCAAAGGTCCAGAGGCTCAGATAAAGGACTTCCGAGCCTAGAAACACTCGGACGTGCCTCCAGGCAAGTAATAAACGCATTTCGCATTGCCTAGCGCATTCGCAGTCCAAACTCTCTGGGCGTGATTTACAGAGACGCTGAGTACAGACAGACGGGGGTGGAACTGCATTTGCATTTTTTTTTTTCCGATCTGACGTCAATAAGGTGCCTTGTTCAAAATCGCCCGTTTGAGCTCCGATTTTTTGTAACGCAGAAAAGGATCGCAAATGCTCAGTTTAGACATTTCGCAACTTTTAACCATGGGGGGGGGGCTAAACAGGGTAGGGGAGCTCACATTAACTTTTAAAAACCTCAGAAAGTGAAAATTTCATGCCATGGGACCTTTAATATATCAATAAATTGATTTGTTGTCATTACCAATACGTCTTGTTATCATTATTTATGAAAGTTCCGAAATACACAATCATCGTAATACTTTTGTCAGGCAGTGTATGAACCTTCCTCGGGACAGTGGTTTGTATTTCTTTGTCTATATGCGACGCAGCGCCACCTCAGGTGAGGGGTAAATTCGATTTTGTATTGGTTCAGGATGTTTAAGCTTAAGTGTGGTGAGAACATGATCCACACCGAATGGAAACTGCAGCAATGTCTCAAACTTTAGTTAAAAATTAAACTAATGAAGTGTGTGAGAGCGCCTTAAACTAGAGAACAGAGTGAGTAGCAGTGAGGCAGTGAAAATAGGGATTGATCTGCAATATTGAGTCTTGAAAATAAGTAATTAAAAATTGCTCAACTTGAAGGGAGTAAATGGAGAGAGGAAACAACTATAACTCTGTTTAAAGAATAGGTCTGCTTTAATGATTGTGTCTGATGGAAAACTAAAATGTGTTTTTTGGCAAAAGAAAAATTCAGTCCTGTCAAGTGGATAGTTTTAGCTGTTTCACGGCTTGTCCCAGCAGCTTCTTCACTTCTGGTCAGTTTGCTGCTGGATATTGCCTTATATCCGCCTGAAGGGCAGTGTTTTTATTTTGTTTAATTGACTACAAAAATAATGTTGACACTTTGACACAGTAAAATGTGTGTTTGTTAGGTGCCTCCTCCAGTGCTCTGTGTGGCAGGACTGGATGTTCTCGTTGGGTTTCCTCCAGCCCAGGACCTCAGAGGAGCACAAGATGATGGAGATGGTCTACAGCATCTTCAGGGTCCTGCTGTACCACGCCATCAAGCACGAGTGGGGCGGCTGGAGGGTGTGGGTGGACACGCTCTCCATAGCACACTCCAAGGTAGGTCTGGCTCCAGTCCTGTCCTATCTAGTCCATATTATTATTATAATTATTGTGTCCTTGGACGTTTAGCTAAAACATGGGACCACACAGATTCACATCACACTATACACGTGACCAAACACCAGGTTTAGTGGATCAAGGTCCTTCATTATCGCTCGTGGGTGTAACTCGCTCTTATGCAAGCCTCTTTGGTTTCCCTGGGTCCTCCTCTTTAATCTGATTTTGATTGTACTGAGCTTGATTTTCATTGTGCAGTTTTCATCTCCAGTGCAAGTTTTTAAAAAGTACTTGTGTGAGTAAAAAACATTACCAGGGTTTTTGACGCACATCCAGGTCAGTGAGAAGGAAAGGAGCTTCGTCTGCGCATTTAACCCAGTTCAGATGGACCCACTGTCTCCATGTATGTGCAGTTTAAGCCCGGTTTTATCTCCCCGAGTTCACATGGCTGTTATTGACAAGTGGATTAGCCGGTCAGTGAAATGCCTGGCTGTCCATGTCAATGCAAACATGGCTCCTTCCATGTAAAACGGAGAGATAAGAGAGGATCTACAGAATCAATAAATGAAGCTCTAAATGTTGGTAGTCTGCATTGAGGGCCATTTGATTTTGTTTTAAAGGGGAACTAGACATAAATTCCATGTTTTTCCACTTCTGAACTGTTTATGTGATGCTTGAATAGCTTTATCTAACGTTCAGTTCAGTTCAGTTCAGTTTTGGCAACTTTAGCAACTTTAACTTGGTAAATTTGCAGCTTTCTGGTCAAAAACATCTATATTTCTTTTGAGTGTTCTCTGCATTTTTTAATCTAATTATTTTATCTCATTCATAAAGTATAAAAAGACATTAACATTAAACCTACAAGAAATTAGTGAAAAGGAGCAGAAAATAGTCATCTTATGTGATCTGCTCCTTTATTTTTCTGTTTTTGTTTTCAAATTAATATATTTCATTTCAATCACAAATATTAATAAATTGCAAACAGAAATCTTCAAGTGTTGCTGATTACAGCACCAATCACACTATTGCTTACACCTCCAGTGGGTTAATAAGAACATTTTTAGAAAAATTAGGAGCCTGACAGCAGCAGTAAAAGAGAGAGGGGCAATGTTTTTTTCAATAGAATGTGAATTGCAACCAGAGCTCAAAAGAACCACTAAACTCACTTTCTCACAGCTAGCGGGTTAGCTGTGTCCAGGGCAGTAGACAGGAAGGGGCAAACGGGTGTGTTGTCCTGGGCCCAAGGGTTTTAAAGGGATAGTTTATTATATTAAGTATAGTATTTTTGATGTTAATCTTTATGGGTTCCCTTCTGACAGTGTCGTGCATTAACATTGGCTTACCGCTGACAGTCACGTCTGAGCCCAGTTCTGCTCAGGTTCTGGAGCTCACGTAAGTAGGTCCGGTAAGTTCGCGGGGACAGGTAATAAAGCTTGTTTTTCTTCTCAAAACAATATTTGTCCAAAAAGTGATATATTTGCGTCACAAAACAGTTGTCCACAAAAAAGTCAGAAGTCATAATCGCTTGGTGCTATTTTATCTCGAGTCGTATCACTGCGCACCTATTACAGTCATACCTCACCTTATGAAATTAATTTGTTCCAGAAGTGGGTTCGTAACGTGATTTTTTCGTAAGTAGAGTCGCAATGTAAAAGGCTGATTCGTTCCAAGGCCCCCAATACCCCCCGAAACCCTGTTGGAGAGTGTATTTACAAGTGTATTTACGTTTCGGGGGATTCCGGCGGCTGCGAAGCCTAGCGCACATTATTTGAATTTTTGAGATTTCGCGCTTCGTAACTTGAATTTTCTTTTGTGTATTCGGAGACGAAAATTTTATGTAAAGGCGTTTCATAACTTGGATTATTTATTTGGGTCTTTCGTAAGGTGAGGTATGGCTGTATTATTATTAACCTTTTCACTTGTAAGTGGATGTTTACAAGTGAAAACGCTAATAATACTAATCGGCGCGCAGTGATGCGACTTCGTGGACAACTGTTTTGTGACGCAAATATATCACTTTTTGGACAAATATTGCTTTGAGAAGAAAAACAAGCTCTATTAACTGTCCCCGATAACTTGCCGGACCTGCTTTTGTGAGCTACAGAACCGGGGCAGAACTCGGCTCAGATGACACTGTCAGGGGTAAGTCAGTGTTAATGCACGACACTGCTGAAGGGGACACCATACAGATTCACTTTTTTTTTTTAAATGCACTATCCCTTTAAGGGCCCAGAATTGGACTCTCTTCCTGTTAATTTATTTAGAGGGGGCCCATGTGAAGCTTTTTCCCCCGGGCCTCCAAATTTCTGTTGGCGGGCCTGGCTGTGTTTATTTATTTACAGTCTGTGCTCTAAAGCAGGGGTCTTCAACATTTTTCAGGCCAGGGACCCCCAAACAGATGGCGAACTGGGCCAGGGACCCCCTACTATATATACGGCATAGAATTGTGTTTTATATTAAATTGAGCTTAGTGTCATGTATACTCTACCTACTCTGTTATGGTACATCCAATACAAGGAAATAATACACAGGTTAATACTGTATTTTACACTATAAAATATAAAATTATATTAAAGTGGAAAAAAAAAATTTTCGCGACCCCCCTGCAGTACCTCCGCGACCCCCCTAGGGGTCGCGACCCCCCTGTTGAAGACCTCTGCTCTAAAGTAATGTCTTTTGTCTTGGAACAGGTGACCTATGAGGCTCATAAGGAGTATCTGGACAAAGTGTACCAAGTTCACCAGGATGGGGAAGGAGACAACACCAAAAAGCAGAAGATCTCACAAATCTCCAATCAACCTCCTGGCATGAACTGCATCTTAAAGGACAACGTCCAAACAGCTAACCGTAACATGAACTACAATGGAACGAGCGTTTTAACCAAGGGAAAACCACATCTACCACCTATCCAGGAAGTAGGGGGCGGGGTTAAAGTTGTAGCCCAGGAGCTATTGGTGGACCTTAAAGACGACCAAACGGAAATACAAACCAACAATTTGGACTTGCCCACAAACGCTGAAATAAATGCTTTGTTAGATAATCTTTATTTGGGGAAACTAAACACGAAATGGAATAGTACGCTGAGCTCAAGCGATTTCGATGATCAAAATATACCACCGCTTATAAATTTAGAAGACGACAAGGATCACGTTTCAACTAGTTTTATTTTTAAAAACATGGATGACAAAGTATTGACTCCTTCCAAGGCTCTGTTAGTGTCCAAAAATGCGCAGCCGTCTTTGATTCACGTCCGATCTCCGTTGGGATCTTTGCCGAGTATTCTGGAAAAGGATGAATTTGACCTCCAGACGACATTGGGGGATTCTGGGGGTAATAAGAACAAGGCTGGGTCCGAGAGTGTCAGGAGCCCACGGGAGAGTGGGGACGGGAGGGCAGGGAGTGAGAGGAGAGGAAGGTGCGGGGACGCTGATGATGGACGGGCAGGCGAGGAGAGAGAGGAGGAGGTGAAGAAGGGACAGACGGCGGCGACGCAGGTGAGTGATGAGAGGCAGGCTGTGAAAATATGCTTTAAGGTGCACTGTGTCGCGTTTCTCGAGATTTTTATGGGGAGACAAATGTTTTAGGGATGTTTTGTGCTGCAGATACCAAGAGCCGATACCACTATAACTTTATTTGACACTTACAGCTCTTCTCAGCTGAATAGTGAGCTCAGAGCAGAGACAACAAAACACAACTCCAGGTCTGTTTGTGAAGAGGAAACAACATTATAAGATTAGAAAATAGCGATATAAGGGCCCTTTAAAATATCTCCATATCTATTGTATTATTCAACATAGAAAACAATGCGTTATCTGCAGCCCTTGTGTAAACATAGACTTAAATTGTTTATGAATAATTTAAGCAAGTGCTAGACGTGCACAGACGTTCTATCTTTTTGAGAGACGTACATTGTGTTCCTTTAAATGCAAAAGCCCATTTTCACAGTGCACTTTTTTTTTTTTTTAAACACTGTTTATTGTGTTTTTGACATTTAATATGCAGTAACAGTCCCCAAAATGACAGTGTTACAGCATTCCAACCAAGATATACAAGCGCATGCATTATAAGTGCCTATATAATGTCTTAAGCCCTATTTGGACGGGGTTAGTTTTACAGGGGGATGTAGAGTAGAGTTTATCACAGGACCTCTGTAATATAAATGACCCCATTCACACAGGACAAGAAATGTCCGTAATATTTATTTGACATGGGAGGAGTTTGTTTACGCTCTGCCGTCACGTATTCGTCGCCGTGCATAAAGCATCAGCTGAAGATAGAGAAGTCATGATTAGCCTATGTGAAATATTAGCGAACTATGCAAATTATTTCCCATAATCAGGACTAATAGAGCATACATGACCTAAAACAAGCAGAAGTTTCATGCCTCTGACGACTGAGTTATACCTCTTGGTCTTTTTCATTGGTCGATGTGTGCGTTTGTTTGAGAGCACCGGTAAATCATTTTGCCTGCCGGCAAAACAAAGCGCTTCAAGCTCCTCCATGTTTGAAAATTGCGGTAAATTATGTCTTTAAACGGATGTGACGAAATATTACATACATCTTTACCGAGGGTCGCATTCGCACAGGATTAATATTCCCTATGGTCATTCCTCCAGACCGTTTTACAGAAGGTGAAACTTGCTGTAAATTTCACAGACATACGCCGTTATGTTTACGGACATGGCGCGTTCAGATAGGACTAAATTCCCTGGTAATTATTACTTCACCCCATGTCAGCCCATAAAACTAATCCCGTCCGAATAGGGCTTTAGAGGACCCTTATCCATGAAATTATGCTTTATATGTTATGTATATACATACACAAACAGACCCAGAGTTGTGTTTTGTTTCATTCACGCATGTTTAACACCAAAATCCTGCATATTTAGGATGTGTTCTTCACTCAAACAGAAAACACACAGTTCCACCTTCTGATGTCATGTGGTGATACAGATGTTTTTGGGTGGCAGTAGCTCAGTTTGTTGAATCGCACTCCCGACATTAACATCACTGGTTGAGCGGTCTGATCCACTGACCTACAGGTTGGCGGTGCGATTCCAGCTCCCACAGATGAACGCTACTGTTGTGTTCTTGGCCAAGACACTTAACCCACTTCGCCCCCAGTGTCTGCGCACACTGGTATGTGAATGTGTGTGTGAATGGGCGAGTGGTTCCTTGGTGTAAAGGGCTTTGAGTGCCTTGAAGGTGATCATTTACCATTTTAGCCCTGGAATTTCCAATGTCTACTGAACTAAAGGGAAAACGAAGCTGTTAACTTTAAAACTACCACATCATGACATCACAAGGTGGAACAGAGCATTTTGAGCCTTGGATATGTAGACAGACTAATAATAAATAATAAAGGATTAATCAAACATGTGTAAATGAAACAAAACACAACTCCAGGTCTGTTTTTGATTAGGAAACATCATTATAACATGTGTGAAGAATCCCTCAGTCGTCCAGGTAAAATCCATGGTAAAAGGAGAAGTTTAATTTGTCAACTAGACAAAGTTTATTTGGTCAAAGACGTTTCGCAGCTCATCCAAGACAACAGAGAATCCGAACCCAGGAGGAAAGGTGTAGCGATTCCTTACCTGTCTGGCGTGTAGGAAAAACTACAGAGGATTTTCAGACAATATGAAATCCCAGTTTATTTCAAACCCACAAACACTTTAAGACAAAAACTGGTCCACCTAAAGGACAAAACACCGAGCCACAAACAAAGCAATGTGGTCTACTCCATTCAGTGTAGTGAAGATTGCAGTGAGCGCTACACTGGAGAAACAAAACAGCCACTTCACAAGAGGATGTACCAACACAGACGGGGGTGCCAGAGTGGACCGTCATCTGCCATACATCTTCACCTAGAAGCCACAGGCCACTCCTTTGAGGACAGTGAGGTTCAGATCTTGGCCAGGGAAAAGAATTGGTTTGAGAGGGGAGTTAAAGAGGCGATTTTGGTCAAAAAGAGAATCCTTCCTTGAACAGGAATGGAGGGGTCAGACACAATTTGCCTCCCATCTATAACTCTATTCTCATAGTCATAGTCATAGTTTGCTTTATTGTCGAAAAACAATCATGTACATGTACATAGAATGAATTCGAAATTTCGTTTCCCCACTAACCAGGCAGGACAGTGATAGAGTGGGCTAGGGGAGGGGCCGCTGCACTTGCGCGCGCCGCCGACTGGGAGATGCAGAGCAGAAAAGATGCAATACAAGTACAGTCAGTGACAATTTAACAACATGTAATGACAGAAAAACAATTGGAGATATAACATAAGGTGATCTTTTTTGTTGGTAACATAAGGAAGGATGTGGGGGGGTCAGATTGGAAATCAATGAAGTTGATTGAACCGAGAGCAGAGGTCAGACCTTTCTAAAGACAGGAATTTCTACTATTGTTTCTGTTTTCAGTGACAGTGTAAGAGTGGGTGCCATGTTTATGTAGAGTCCAGATAGCAAACCACATCTGTGGCCTTGGAAGTGTTTATGCAGGGAGGCGAAGTCAAAACACAGATAACCATTGGAGCCAGATTTTCACAGGAAGACATAATAATCCAGGGGGGTTAATTTAGAAATACATTTTTAGAGACCCAGGTAAATAATTTAGACTGAGCTCGGGTGCCAGACCCCCATCTTCATATCGCCATGAAGATTCATGAGAGATCTCATTAGTTCCTCTTGGCGCACAGACTGCGCTGCGTTGGCTTTACACAGTTCTGTCACCATCCCCGTGATGATATCCAAACGTCGAGATGTTTCCTTCGGTTGAAATCCTTCCAAAAGGACCTCAACCTGTCCCACTTTCTGATGTAATCCTTTCACAAGATCTCCAACGCCTTCACAATGGCTCGAAATTTCTGCAGACAGCTTAGGGGATTCTTTAGAAGCTGCCAGTTTACAAATTATGCGATAGATCATGGACAATCCCAGGCCAATTAACAGATGTCCAGCTATCAGAAATCCAAATACGTAAATATCCTCCACATCCTCCAGGTACATTGGTGCCAAACATACGACTTGCCACGCATGATACGAGTCCCTCACATATCCAGCAGCAAAAGTACCATCTGGACACGCCGCTTCTCCCGGAGCAGCACTCCTCTCAAGCCTAAATCAAAACAAACAAAGAAAACAATAGGACTAGCCAGGTCAGATCCAGAGGTGTGAAAACACCCATTATGGTACTGAATGGGTATGCGAAACAAGAGCCCAGACAGAAACTGAAAACAAAGAAGTGGGATATTTTCATAGTAATTTCATTGTAGTTAGCTCTGCCCTGCAGCTAGTTATAAGCAGTGTTCACCAGCACTCTAGCCAGAACTGAAGAAGTAGCTTGGATGAGCTGCGAAACATATTTGACCAAATAAACTTTGTCCAGTTGACAAATTGAATTTCTCCTTTTAACATCATTATAACCTGGTTTAAAGCTCACAAGAGTCAATTTTGTTTAATACAGGACCATTATATAGTAGAACAATGCTAATCCCTGTGTTTCGAGTGGACCCAGCACAGGCCCGGTCTCAGGTCCTTTCGCTCGGTCAGAGATGGGCTTTGTGGTCAGCCCTGTGAGAACGCTCTGCTGGGACTGGAGCTTTACAGTGAGTCCCTCCCAGCCTCGCTAACTTCCCCGCTGCAGAGGACACATGTGCTGGGGGCTGAGCGTGCAAAAATATTCTGTTGTTTTCCCAATTTGCAATTCTAATGTGCACAGAAATGATCATCTGTATTAGTGCTACAAAACAATTACTGTATTTTTTTTTGTCTCTTTATCAAAAATGTTGATGTTTCTTGAAGTAAAAACATGGATTAACTGGATACGGAGAGGAAACTGTAAATTAGGACTTCTCTTTATATATATATATATATATATATATATATATATATATATATATATATATATGCATTGATGGTTTTTTGTTGCTCGGGTGTGAAATTTTGATCCATCCTAAAACCTGAACTGACCCTCATCCTCCAGTTAGGGCCTCTTCACCAAAATCAATAAAATAAGGTTAAAGTCACTAACTGCTCTTAATAGTCTGCCCCATGGCCAGTCTTCCTGGGATGAAGATATGTTTTCCTAACTGCTCCTTCCCTTAAAGCTGCATTGTGTAACTTTTCTGGTGGAGGATCCGTCACCTGCTTGTTCCTATCGATCTGCCATTGCTCTGCCTGGAATGTTCCACAGTATGACATTATAAGCTCTACCTTACAGTTATTCACTTACAGGTGGTTTTATAGCTCAGAAATACCTAGAAAAACAGGCATTGTGACTGTGAGCGGGGTCGCCTCTCCACAGATCTGACCTGTAACTTGGTCAGGTTTACTGTGAAACATTTCAGAGAAAGCACTAGCATCTCCACGGAGAAAATCTTTTGATGGACCCTCCACCAGAAAATTTACACAGATCGGATAAAATTTTTTCTTTCTTTTTTCTTTTTTTTTTCTTTTTTGATTATGTACAGTCTTTTTTTTTTCATAAAGACAGTAAAATATAACATATAACCTCCTTCCCCCTAAACAGCCACACAAAAATAAGTAATGTAGTGCAGCATAACCATACTGCTAGGTCCCATTTTTATTTATATATTTACATCTATTTATCATTTTTTATTTTATTTTTTTTCATTTTTAATAACATCTATTTATCATTTTTATTTTATTTTATTTTTTTCATTTTTAATAACATAAGATAAGATAAGACTTTATTGATCTCACACAGGAGAAATTTACTTGCCACAGTAGCTCCAGGCAGAGACAGTTTGAACAAGAAAGAAAAGTGCATGCAGGCAAGAATAAAATAAAATAAGTAATAATAATTTAAAATAAAACAGTAACTAGGAGAGTATGAAAAAAACAACTTTAAGTCACTACTTAACTAATATTTTCACCATCATCATTTCGTTTCATCTTCATTCATTTTCACTACAATCCCAATTTCTTTATTTTATTTTATTTTTATTTATGAATTTATTTATTTTTGATTGTGTGTTTTCAGCAGAGTCTACCTGAGCACCAGCCCAGCCCATCGGAGAGCGTGGGTTTCCGGGGAGCGTCCATGACCGACGAGCAGAGGCAAGAGTTCAGCCCGGGCCCTCGAACCGCCATGTTCCGTATCCCAGAATTCACCTGGTCCCCCCTGCACCAGAGGCTGCTCACCGACCTGCTGTGTGCTCTGGAGAGCGACGTGTGCGCCTGGAGGAGGTAGGACACACAGAGAATCCAGGAAGAAGAAGAAGAAGTTTAACCTGAATGGTGCAGTTCATTTAAAGGGCTCATATTACACTATTTTCTGATCTGTGTTTTAATATTGTTTCCTCATCGTAAACATGTCTGGAGTTGTGTTTTGTTTCATTCAATGTTTAACACACAAATCCTGCATATTTAGGCTGAATTCTTCTCCTTGTGATGTCATGTGGTAATACAGGAAGTGCTTCACTGTGTTTTTAAACTCTAACCACCTTCATTTTTATGATTTCAGTCCTGGAATTGCCAATTTCTACTGAACTAAAGATAAAATGTAGCTGTTAACTTGAAAACTACCACTTCATGATGTCACAAGGTGGAACGGAGCATTTTTAGCATTGGAGATGTAGACAGACTAAAAATACAGGATTACTCAAACATGTGTGAATGAAACAAAACACAACTCCAGGTCTGTTTTTGATGAAGAAACAACATTAGAACATGATTTCAACCTCACAAGAGTCAGCTTTGTATAATACAGGACCTTTAATCTAACAGGCTAGATCAGTGTTTGCCAACCAAGGGTACGAGTACCCCTAGGGGTACTCGAGCACCCTGCAGGAGTGCCCAGGGGTAGATTTTTTTTGAATTTTTAAATTCTAATTTGAGTAAATTTGAGTTAAAGAAAAGAGAGAAAATGCCTGAGAATTAAATTTTCAAATTAAGGAGATAAAATAAAATGATTTTGATCAATTATCAACATGTATGAGTGAGAGGGTACTCGAGGTATGACAAAAAGCGCAGGGGGTAAACAAGACAAAAAAGGTTGGGAAAAACTGGGCTAGACTACTGACTCAAACACAGTGAAGATCATTATATAAGAATTCTGCAAAAATATAATTTGCCCATTTTTTAAAGATTAAAATAGGTATAAATATGTACTAATTTTTTTCTTTGCACTGCTTTTACATTTTGTCTTAGATATTTTTTCTTTATATTTTATTTGGTACACTGTCTTTTTTTGCACTGCTTGGCCAGGGAGAAACGAAATTTCGATTCACTGTATGTCGAACACATATGGCAAATTGACAAAAAAGTTGACTTTGACTTTTGACTTTTGAAATTTAGATTTAATAGTTGGAAATCGTGACCTCACACAAGAGACTCCCATAACTGTTACCTAACAAAACTCCTCTAATGTACACAGAAATTATTATCCGACAAATACAAAAATAAGAAAATGATCACTCAAACTTATCACTGCTCCATTGGGACAAGCCGGTAGCGGACCACTCACATGAAAGTCCATAGTGCATCTTTAAAGCAACACTGTGTAACATTGTTTGTCATCTGCACGATTTACTGGAAGTTAAATAACATTTCTGAACATTGTCCGTAGAGATGTTCTGTTTCAGTGTACTGTGAGTGTACTGTGAGTGTACTGTGTCATACTGTGCACAAGTACAACATTCCCACAGAAACAAGCAGCCTCCCTCCAGGCCAAATACGAGTCAGGTTTGTGCAGTGGTGGAAGACGCACTAGATTTTGTTACTTAAAGGGATATGCCACCCCCAGGTCAAACTTGGGCGTCTCCCCACAGTCCAGAGACTAAAATAAGTGGTGGAAAGCGTTTTTCTGGTGACGCAGCCATTGTCCAGGTCTGTCAGCACTGACCGCCGCGGTATCTGCAGCTACTCCGCGTTAGACTGGAGTCTAACCTCGCCAGAGAAAGATTTCGGCTAAAAGGAATTAAGTTGCTCGATGCGTAAAAAGACAAACGAAGCACACACCACGCTGACAGGGGAATCCCAGTTACGCACCAGGAAGGGAGTTCCCCTGTTACGCAGCGTGCTGTGTGCTTCGTCTGTCTTTTTCCGCACTGAAAAATAGTTCCCACCCAAAATGACCAAGTCAAGCTCTCCGTGTTGATTTGCACATTTATTTGCACTCGATATGAATGCACACTACACAGAAAGTAATTGGGAAAAGCATCGAGCAAATTAATTCCTTTTGGCCGAAATCTTTCTCTGGCGACGTTGGACTCCAGTCTAATGCGGAGTAGCTGCAGATACTGCAGCGGTCAGTGCTGACAGACCTGGACAATGGCTGCGTCACCAGAAAAACGAGTTCCACCACTTATTTTAGTCTCTGGACTGTGGGGAGATGCCCAAGTTTAACCTGGGGGTGGCATATCCCTTTAAAGGGATAGTTGGGGTTTTTTGATGTGAATCTGTATGGCGTCCCCTTCAGCAGTGTTGTGTATTAAAGGAGAATTAAGGTGTTTTTTTTTTACAATCGGAGCCTTATTTCGGTAATAAAACAAGTTGTTTTACTCACCCATAGCACTTTGGTGTCATTTGGAACAGTTTCGTAGATGTTGTGGTGTAGCGGTATCCGTGAACGTGAGTGCTCGGGGCATATGTTTGTGCAAACCTTAGCACTTTTCAAATCACAGAAGATTGCTGTGTCAGCGTAGACTTTAAGTGGAGTCAAAAGCGGCCTGAAACCGATATCCCACTCGAGACAGCAAAGGCATTCTTCCTTTGTGGCCATCGACATACAATGTCCACATAAACACCACAAGGTACTGTCTTTTCGTAGACGGGCCGTCGCTCGCTGTTCTCTGGTACGCTGCTCCTCAAACTGTCTCCGCTTCCTTCTTTCTAATATCTCTTCCTCCGTATACTCAGGCTCAAAACGATAGGGACGGCCATCATACTCAAATAAGTCCTCTTCAATCTCAAAGTCCGAATCTTCAGCCATGTCTCGCAACAAAAAAGTTCAGAGCGGCGTTAGCTTCTTTCGGACTAGCGGTGTTTATCTGCTAAACAGCTGTGACTTCACGCATGCGCGCTGTCCTCTTTGATGACGTCATCAAATGAAACTATAGCTGGATATTGGGTTTCAGGCTGCTTTGGACTCCACTTAAAGACTACGCTGACACAGCGATCTTCTGTGATTTGAAAAGTGCTAAAGTTTGTGTTATTTGGAGACTGCAAACATTTGCCCCGAGAACTCACGTTCACGGACACCGCTACACCACAACATCTATGAAACTGCTCCAAATGACACCAAAGTGCTATGGGTGAGTAAAACAACTTGTTTTATTACCTAAATAAGGCTCAGATTGTAAAAAATGTTAATTCTCCTTTAACACTGACTTACCCCTGACAGTGTCCTCTGAGCCAAGTTCTGCCCCGGTTCTGGCGCTAACTTGCCGGACCTACTTTCGTCAGCACCAGAACTGGGGCAGAACTCGGCTCAGAGGACACTGTCAGGGGTAAGTCAGTGTTAATGGAGAGTTAAGGTTTTTTACAATTTGAGTTTATTTCAGTAATAAAACAAGTTGTTTTACTCACCTTGGTGTCGCACTTTGGTGTCATTTGGAGCATTTCCGGAGATGTTTTACATTAGCGATATCCGTTAATGTGAGTGATCGGGGCATGACGTTGCAGTCACCAAAATAACACAAACTTTAGCATTTTTCAAATTACAGAAGCTCAATGTCTTAATCTACACTTTTGTTTGAGTCAGAAGTGGCCTCTAATCTGAGATTTAGCCATAGTTTTGAGTAGATGAGGAGAACAGTGCACATGTGCTCATTCACAGCTGATTTGCAGATAAGAAGACGCTCAGAACTTTTCTGTTGCGACACATGGCAGAAGATTCGGACTTTGAGGCTGAAGAGGACTGAGGGAGGACTGAGGACTGAAGAGGAGTATACGGATGAGGAGACAGAATGGATACGGAAAGAATGAAGCGGAGACGGTTTTAGGAGCAGCAGAGAACAGCCATCAGTATCGCATTACTTCTCAGAATCGTGCGCTGAATCCGCTGGCCTTCTTTCTTTTCATTTGCTGGTAAAAAAACGTCCTGACTGAAGTGGGTACTGCAAACACGATGGTCCAAACGTCTTACAGCTTTGCCTTTCATGATTGGGTCCCAAGAGCTGAGAGCGAAATCAGCTGTGAATGAGCGCATGTGCACTGTCCTCCTCATCTGCTCGATTCTATGGCTAAATCTCAGATTACAGGCCACTTTTGACTCAAACGAAAGTGTAGACTAAGACATTGTTCTTCTGTAATTTGAAAAGTGCTAAAGTTTGTGTTATTTTGGTGACCGCAACGTCGTGCCCCGAGCACTCACATTACAGAGATCGCAAATCTAAAACATCTCCGGAAATGCTCCAAATGACACCAAAGTGCTATGGGTGAGTAAAGCAACTTGTTTTATTACCGAAATAAGGCTCAGATTGTAAAAAAACGTTAATTCTCCTTTAATGCACGACCCTGCTGAAGGGGACGCCATACAGATTCACATCAAAAAACCCAAACTATCCCTTTAAGTAAAAGTACAGATACCAGAGCAAAAAAATAGTCAAATAAAAGTAAAAGTATCACATAAAAAATCTACTGTGTTTAAAAATGTACTTAAAGAGTAAAACGTAAAAGTATTTCACGCAGATTTTGAGATCTAAAAAAACTTAAAATGTGGTGATTTTCAATTCAATCGATTGTTTTTTTTTGTAGCAATTTTTATTTGAAAACAGTATATTAATTTTCTGCAAACTATGAACATGTTAAAAATAAACCCTCTGCCTTTTCAGCAGGTCTCAGACAATAATAAAATCTACTTTTATTTTTCAGTCCTGTTCAAAAATGTAGTACAGATACCAGCTCTAAAAATATAGAGCAGTAAAAGTATCCAGTTTAAAATCGACTCAAGTAAAGCACAGACACCTAATTTTTTTTTTTATGGAGTTGGTGGAGATGCAAGCCCACTCAGTTAAAAAAGTGAGTTAAAAAACAAGTATTTCAGTGCAATAAAAACATCTGCACAAGTTATGTTTGGGTTTTAATGAGGAAAAGAGAAAAAAAGTTTTTAAATTCTTACTTGTTCACTTTGGGAACGACAGGTTTTTGTAACAGGAAACATTTAAAGTCAGTAGAAAACGAATATTTTTTGACAATCTGAACTTTAAAATGTCAGAACGAAATACAGAAGAGTAATTAGAATTCATTTGGAATAGCCCGAAGCGTTTAAAACCTGTCTGGAAATAGGTGAAGGGTGTCATTGATTTATTACACGTGGATTACATCAGTTTTGTTTCTGTCTGCAGTCATTCGTGTAAATCGGTGATGGAGTTTGTGAACAGCAGTGAAAACCTCATATTTGTCCATAACACCATGCACGTGCTCTGTCAACTGGTGGACAACCTGATCACCTGCTGTGGAGGGATCCTTCCTCTGCTGTCTGCTGCCACCGCGCCTGCTGCTGTAAGTGCACGCTGCAATGGCGACATCTAGTGGACATTCTCTTTTACTACAACATCTCAGAATCAGAAAGGTTTTATTGCCATATGTTTGAACATGTTCACAACATTAGGAAATTGCTTCGGTACTTGGAGCGGAATAAAATAGAATAAAATAAAATAGCAGAAAACTTAAATTAACAAATTTACAAGAATACAAGAATATAACAGTGCAGGTGCAGGTAATGGTCAGGTGCAAAAAGAAAAACCAGCACAGGGTCATGTGACTGACACAGAGCGGGGGGTGGGGTCATGTGACTGACACAGAGCGGGTGGGTGGGAAGAGTCCTAGTGTTATTATTGTTCAAAAGTCCGACAGCAGAGGGGAAGAAGCTGTTTTTATGGCGGGAGGTTCTGGTCCGAATGGACCGTAGCCTCCTGCCTGAGGGGAGCAGGTCAAAAAGTCCATGTCCAGGGTGAGAAGGATCGGATGCAATCCAACCTGCACGTGTCCATGTCCTGGAGGTGTACAGGTCCTGCAGAGATGGAAGGCTGCAACCAATCACCTTCTCAGCAGAGCGCACAACACGTTGCAGTCTCTGTTTGTCCCTGGTTGTGGCTCCAGCAGACCACACGGTGATGGAGGAGGTGAGGATGGACTCGATGATGGCAGTGTAGAACTGCACCATTGTCCGTGATGGCAGGTTGAATCTCTTCAGCTGCCTCAGGAAGTACATCCTCTGCTGGGCCTTCTTTATGACGGAGGTGATGGTGGGCTCCCATTTGAGGTCCTGGGTGATGATGGTCCCCAGGAAGTGTAATGAGTCCACATTGGTGATGGGGGTGTCGGTCAGGATGGTGGTGGTGGGGTGTCCACAATGATCTCCACTGTCTTCTGGGCGTTCAGCACCAGGTTGTTCTGGCTGCACCAGGTCAACCTCCGTCCTGTAGGCAGACTCATCCCCATCAGAGATGAGTCCAATGACCGTGGTGTCATCTGCAAACTTGATGAGCTGGTGGGAGGAGGTGCAACAGTTGGTGTACAGGGAGAAGAGCAGAGGAGAAAGAACACAGCCTTGGGGAGAGCCGGTGCTGATGGTCCGGGAGTCCGAGACATTCTTCCCCAGCCTCACGGGCTGCTTCCTGTCCGTCAGGAAGTCAGTGATCCACCTGCAGAGAGGATCAGGCACGTTAATCTGGAAAAGCTTGCCTTGGAGGAGGTCTGGGCGGATGGTGTTGAAGGCAGAGCTGAAGTCCACAAACATGATCCTGGCGTAGGTTCCCGGGGAGTCCAGATGCTACACCAACATAAGAAATGCTTTAGGTTTAGGGTTAGTTTATTTAAAAGGGGACAGTGCAATTTGATAAAACACATGATTATACATGGTTAAAAAAGCCAGAATTAGCCAGCAGAAGGCGTGTTTTCATCTGTAGTCCCCTGGCCATGGTGTAAAAAGGCAAAGAGCGCACAATACATATACAATATAACACAAAATATATACAGACACTCACTGCATGCACATAATGTGTAATCCGATTGCAAACGGATTGGGATTGTATCGAATTCATGTGCACAGGCTAAGGATCATATAGGGATTGGTTTTGCGAATCCGATTGGAACCCCTGGCTTAGGCCGATAGTAATCCTCTTGGTGCCGCCTTGTGCACAGTATCGGATCGGATTGGCGTACTGCGCATGAGCGGGAATTTTCACCAGGGATTTCACCCGGAAGTGGCAGGAGGCGCCGACACCGTCATAAGTAGCGATTGTTGCTGGAAAAGTCAGACGAAATCATGGCTGCGAAGAAAGAATGCACAACACGTACACCAGTGCTGCTCCGTCAAACTCCTCGAGCGCCATCTTTGTATACCGACACATAGTTTGTTTTTATTGAGTAGCCATCACCCGGAAGTAGTTGGACTACAGCGTCACATAGCGTAGCGGAGCCATCGAGGTCGCTGACCATTATCCGATTACACGAGTTTCATGTGCACTTGGATTATAGGACAGACCACCCGCCGAGTAACGGGATCGGATTTGGAGAAATCCAATCTGATCCTACCATGTGCACACAGTGACTTACTACACTATTAAGAAAGAATAGGACATCGCAACAAAATATTTGATCATAACATCAGAACATCTCAGCAGGCTTATCTTTAGTGTTGACAGCTGTAGGTGTTGATAAGCCACATTTTCAGTTTTTTTGTGAAGTCCTTGTATGTTAAATGGTCACATATCTATACAGCGCTTTTCCACCTTCAAGGCACCCAAAGTGCTTTACAACAAGGAACCACTCACCCATTCACACACATTTTCACACACCAGTGTGTGCAGACACTGGGTGGGTTAAGTGTCTTGCCCAAGGACACAACGGCAGCATGGGGGAGAGTTCCTTTTATTTTGTCATTTCCTTCAGAAGAATCAGCTTTATTCTAAAAAAGCTCATACTTTGTTAAAAACAGCTGTCTAAATTAGGTAAACATGAAAATATATCAGATGATTAAGACTAAGTAAGACTGTAAACTCATAGCGACATGTTCTGGAAACATTCTGCGCCCGTTTCCATAATTAGGAGCCTTTAATAACAAAAAGAGACACAGTATTTTACATTTCACCTGTGACCACAGCAGTGCCTTACCTCTGTGCACACTGAGGACAGTTCAGGGCTATAAACTAAACGAACAGACTGTAAAGGTGGACGTTTTCTGAACTGTCCCCTGTCTCTTTTTGTCTCTTTCATCTCTTGTCGTCTGATGCTTCACAGTCTGGATCAGAGCAGAGCCTGGAGCCTCCTCAGGGCCTGTCCCCACCCGTGGCTCTGTCCCTGCTGACTCGTCTCCTGGTTCTGGTGGACGTATTGGTCTTCTCCAGCTCCCTGAACTTCAGTGAGATGGAGGCGGAGAAGAACATGGCTCCTGGAGGGCTCCTGCGACAGTGCCTCAGGCTGGGTGAGGAGGAGGAGGATACCAGCATGGATGAAGTACTCAGTTCTGTTACTTCAGTAAAAGTACAGATAAAAGGACAAAAAGTTTCTCAAGTAAAAGTAAAACTATCACACGAAAAAATCTACTAAATTAAAAGTATTAAACTACCTATTTAAAAATGTACCTAAAGAGTAAAGCGTAAAAGGATTTTGCAGAGATTTTTAGAGCAATTAAAGGATGAGATGTTGTGATTTTGAAAAAGAATTTAGTTGATTTTAAGTGATTCAGTTGATTCTACTGAGCCCTGGAAGTGTCATAGGTGAATAAATAATAATAAGGCGTGCACACGAGTTATAACCCGTGCACACGAGTTATAACCCGTGCACACGAGTTACGTTTTGTCACTCTCTCTTAAGTTTCGTTTTCGTCACACTTCTACTCAGATTCATATCTGGTCTTCAACTGCCATCTACTGGTCACATCTACTGGTGCCTTACGTTACTGTGTTACAGCAAAAAGTAATGAACTTGTAGTGTACCCCCCCATCTTCTGTCTTTTTGTTGCCCTGTTATGAGCTGTGTCTTTTATTTTGGCTCTATTGTGGTGCTGTTGCTCTTTGTGACCAGTAGATGGCAGTTGAAGACCAGATATGAATCTGAGTAGAAGTGTGACGGAAACGAAACTTAAGAGAGAGTGACGAAACGTAACTTGTGCGCACGCCTTATAACTCGTGGCCACGGGTTATAAGTCGTTCCCACGCTCTGTTGTTTTATTTATTCACCTATGACACTTCCAGGGCTCCGTAGATTTCTTATTTTTTCTAGCTGTTTTTGTGTATTTTGTTTGTTCAAAGTTGGGACGGAAACTCAAATTAAATGTGCTAAAAACTAAATTCAAAGTGCCTTTTACTTTTCAGATCAGATTTAAAATAGTAGTTGTTGTGGAGTAGAAAAGTACAGATATCTGCTCTCAAATATAGTCAAGTAAAGTTAAAATTATCCACTGTAAAATGCACTTAAGTAAAGTATACAGATATCTCAAATTTATACTTAAATATTGTACTTTTACTTACAGAACTAACCCAGAATTAAACTATGACTAGTCCAGATCAAAGCCTAACACAAAGATTAAACTAGAACTAGAACACACAAATTCTGCATTCTCACAAACAGAAACCACACTCTTCCACCTTGTGATGTCATATGGTAATACAGGAAGTGCTCCACTGTGTTTTTAAACTTCACACACCTCATTACAATAATTTTAACGATTTCATCCCTGGAAAAAGGTAGCTGTTAATCTGAAAACTATCACTTCATGACATCACAAGGTGGAACAGAGCATTTTGAGATTTAGAGATGTCGACAGACCGATAACAAAGGGTCATTCACACAAGTAACACAACTGAAAGTGTGTTTTTGAGGGATAACAACATTCTAACATGGTTTAAAGCTCACAAGATCAGTTTTGCATAATAAAGTACATCTAATTTAAGTCTTATTAAGATTGTATATGAAGTAAAATATTGTAAATGACTTCACAAGTAGAAGATCTGCTTTATTTTTGGATATAATAATTAATAATAAAGGTATAATGGTAAATATGTAATAATAGGGAGCATTGTGATGTGCTCCACTCTGAAGGAGACTCACTGGTCATCACTGTGGGACTTGCTATTGAGCCATGAGCAGAGGGAGAGATGGAGAGATCAGAGACAGAAAGAGAGAGAGAGGCAGAGTGAGAAAGACGGAGAGAGAGAGAAAGACAGAATGAGGGACAGAGAGAGAAGAGAGGTGGACAGTGAGGCAGAAAGAGAGAGACTGACAGAATGAGAAAGACAGAGAGAGAGAAAGAAAGACAGAAAGAGAGGGATGGAGAGAGAGAAGAGAGGGGGAGAGAGACAGAAAGAGAGAGACTGACAGAGTGAGAAAGACAGAGAGAGAGGAAGAGAGAGAGGGGGAGAGAGAGACTGACAGAATGAGAAAGACAGAGAGAGAGAAAGAAAGACAGAAAGAGAGGGACAGAGAGAGAGAAGAGAGGGGGAGAGAGGCAGAAAGAGAGAGAGACTGACTGACAGAGTGAGAAAGACAGAGACAGAAAGACAGAGAGGAACAGAGAAAGAGAAGAGGGAGGAGAGAGGCAGAAAGAGAGAGAGACTGACAGAGTGAAAGACAGAAAGAGAGGGACAGAGAAAGAGAGAAGAGAGGGGTAGAGAGAGACAAAGAGGGACAGAGAGAAGAGAGGGGTAGAGAGAAAGAGAGAGAGACTGACCGCGAGAAAGACAGAGAAAGACAGAAAGACAGAAAGAGAAGGACAGAGAGAAGAGAGGAAGAGAGACAGAGCAAAGAGACACAGAGCGAGAAAGACAGAGAGAGGAACAAAGAGATAGAAGAGGGAGAGAGAAGAGAGCGAGACAGAGAGAAGAGAAAGACAGGGAGAGAAGAGAGAGAGAGAAGAGAGAGGGAGAGAGAGAGAAGGGACAGAGAGAAGAAAGAGGGAGAGAGGGAAGAGAGCGAGACAGAGAGGAGAGAGAGCGAGAAAAATGGAGAGAGGGGGAGAGAGATGGAGGGAGAAGAGAGACAAAAGAGACAGAGAGAAGACAGAGGGAGAGAGAGACAGAAAGAGAAAAGAGAGAGAAGAGAGACAAAACGGTGACACTCGTTAGCAGTGCTGATGAAGCCAAACCTCATGCACTGGGCTCATTTACTTCAGTATCTGTGAGCAGCAACTTCCCGCTGAGACTCAGGAACTTTTACAGCCGGACTTATGATTCTTGTCACAATATTCCGACTGCAGCGCTCCGGAGAAGTGTCTCCAATCCCAGGGACACATTTAACGGTCCGACATTACGCACAATTGACTCCTCTGAGCTACAAGTGGTATAATGTTGTCACCTCCACAAAAACAAACCCGTGTTATTGTAGTTTGCTGTGTGTTGTTGTAGTTTTCTGTGTTATTGTTGTTGTCTGTGGATTATTGTACTTTGTGTTATTGTAGTTTGCTGTGTGTTATTGTAGTTTTCTGTGTGTTATTGTAGTTTTCTGTGTGTTAATGTAGTTTTCTGTGTGTTATTGTACTTTGTGTTATTGTAGTTTTCTGTGTGCTATTGTAGTTTGCTGTGTGTTATTGTAGTTTGCTGGCTGTTATTGTAGTTTGCTGTGTGTTATTGTGTTATTGTAGTTTTCTGTGTGTTATTGTAGTTTTCTGTGTGTTGTAGTTTGCTGTGTGTTATTGTAGTTTTCTGTGTGTTGTTGTAGTTTTCTGTGTGTTGTTGTAGTTTACTCTGTGTTATTGTAGTTTAACTCTGTGTTATTGTAGTTTTCTGTGTGTTATTGTAGTTTTCTGTGTGTTATTGTAGTTTTCTGTGTGTTATTATAGTTTGCTGTGTGTTATTGTAGTTTTATGTGCGTTATTGTAGTTTTCTGTGTGTTATTGTAGTTTTCTGTGTTATTGTAGTTTTCTGTGTGTTATTGTAGTTTGCTGTGTGTTATTGTAGTTTTCTGTGTGTTATTGTAGTTTGCTGTGTGTTATTGTACTTTGTGTTATTGTAGTTTTCTGTGTGTTATTGTAGTTTTCTGTGTGCTATTGTAGTTTGCTGTGTGTTATTGTAGTTTGCTGGCTGTTATTGTAGTTTGCTGTGTGTTATTGTGTTATTGTAGTTTTCTATGTGTTATTGTAGTTTTCTGTGTGTTGTAGTTTGCTGTGTGTTATTGTAGTTTTCTGTGTGCTATTGTAGTTTTCTGTGTGTTGTTGTAGTTTACTCTGTTATTGTAGTTTACTCGGTGTTATTGTAGTTTGCTGTGTGTTATTGTAGTTTTCTGTGTGTTATTGTAGTTTTCTGTGTGTTATTATAGTTTGCTGTGTGTTATTGTAGTTTGCTGTGTGTTATTGTAGTTTTATGTGCGTTATTGTAGTTTTCTGTGCGTTATTGTAGTTTTCTGTGTGGTGTTGTAGTTTTCTGTGTGTGATTCTAGTTTTCTGTGTGTTATCATAGTTTTATGTGTGTTATTGTAGTTTTCTGTGTGTTATTGTAGTTTTCTGTGTGTTATTGTAGTTTGCTGTGTTATTGTTGTTTTCTGTGTGTTATTGTGGTTTTCTGTGTGTTATTGTGGTTTGCTGTGTGTTGTAGTTTTCTGTGTGTTATTGTAGTTTTCTGTGCATTATTGTAGTTTGCTGTGTGTTATTGTAGTTTGCTGTGTGTTATTGTAGTTTGTTGTGTGTTGTTGTAGTCTGCTGTGCATTATTGTAGCTTTCTGTGTGTTATTGTAGTTTTCTGTGCATTATTGTAGTTTGCTGTGTGTTATTGCAGTTTGCTGTGTGGCGATGAGGAAGTGCTTGGACTGCAGGCCCCGCCCCCACCAAGCCCCACCCCAAAGTACCCAGGATGCAGCAGGAAACTCTTCTCACTCCAGTCAGGTGTGTGCTACCTCCAGTTTTGGAAATGTATTTAGTTACAGAATACAGAATACCTGTATTAAAAACGTGGTCCAAAGTACAGCGTTTGGAATACTTTGAATACTTTGAATACTTTGAATACTTTTACACTTATTATAATGGAGACAAAAACATAACATATAAATCAAACACATAATAATTTTTATGTTAATCATTCATTTTTGTCTATTTAGTGAATGAAAAATTGCACATATGTTCACCACAAGGTGAATATATGTGCGTTGTGTAACTTTTAAAGGTGCGTTGTGTAACTTTTCCGGTGGTATTAAATCTTTCTATCTTCATGGAGAACAAACCCGATCAAGTTACAGGTCAGATCTGTGGTGAGGCGACCCTGCTCACTGTCAGAATGCCTATTTTTCTAGGTATTTTTGAGCTATAAAACCACCTGTGAATAAATGTAAGGTATAGCTTTTTTTAATGTCATACTGTGGAATATTTCAGGCAGGCTAATGACACAGCCATAGAAACAAGCAGGTGACAGAACCTCCACCAGAAAAGTTGCACAATGCAGCTTTAATACGGTGCAATTTATAGCTAAAATTGCATGATGAAGTACCGTCATGTATTCCTTTGATTTTAGATAAGTAACTATATTCTAAATACCACCAAATGAAAAAGTAACTGTACCGGAATACAGTTAAATCAAAAACTAGTGAAAAATTTGTATTGTGAGTACATAAATCTACTAATCCTGCTTCTGTTTTTTGGCTGCAGTCTTCCTCAGAGGCTCTCCCTGGTCACTCCTCTCTCCAGGACCCACAGTGCCTCCTGCAGGACGAGGACGTAAACCGCCTCCGGGCTGTGGTCTTCAGGGACGTGGTGAGTCTCCACATTTATTTTTCATTTTTTGTATTTGTTTAATTCATGTAAGATGAATATAAAATAAGAAAGCTTTAAACAACGAGGGGCTGTGCGTTAACCAGTTTGAAAACATACCGCAGAGTCTACACTGTCTAAATGTCTCTAATCTAATCATCTGTGTAGTGAATGAGAAGTTAGAGACTCGGGTGGATACTCGGACACACAGGGTTGGGAGGGTTACTTTAGAAATGTAATCCGGTACAGTTACTAGTTACTCATTAAAATATGTATTCAGTAACGTAATCCCGGTACTATAATATTAAAGTAATGTAACTTGATTACTTTCAGTTACTTTTGGATTACTTTAACACCAAATATCCTATAACAACAAGAAAACAAGAAAATTACAATACAATTAAAAGTTTTTAGGAGGACAAGTACAGTTCTATGTGTAGTTTTAACAACTGTTATCACTATAAGCCAAGTCACTAGTAAACAAGGTCACTCACTAAACTAAACACCTATGACTTCAACGAAATTATATTTTCAGTCAAGTTTTAGTTTTACCGGGACAGTCATCTTGCCCGATCTCCGCAGCTGGACAGGATGTTCGTCCAGCTTGCGTGCTGGCCTACATCTAACGACAGCTTTGCTCGGAATTGTCTAAAGGGTCTTCATGGATCAGTTAACATGACTATGTTGCCTAGATAATGTTTAAATATTGCAATATCGTTCTACAAATGCACAAAGTGTACTTGTGACCGCAAACGTTAGCTAGCTTGCTAATAGTTTGCTAGTCGATAGCTAACTCGAAACTGGCTCCTACCAATGAATCAAGACAAAGAAATGACTCATATTCACACATAACATGACTGAAGCAGGACATTTAGGGCCTGTCAGTATCAAAGCGTTAATATTAGCGATCTTACCTGTAAATGTTTCTTGAGATTGGAAGTAGAATCCTTGGACATTGACAGGTGTTTAACCGCTGGAAGGCACAATTTGCACTGCACTGTGATGTTGTTCCCTTTGTCTTCTTTAAAAATAAAATTCTACCTAAATTTCCACCCGCTAAATGCGTTTTTTGAAACCATGCCCGCTGTAAGTTTAGTCCGTAGTGCGCGACCTGCGTGAAGTTCAGTGCGAGCCGCTGCAAGTGTATTCCACAGCGAGTGGAATACACAGCAAGTTTGTTTCACAGAGCGCGCGCGGCGCACGGCGGAGTCTGTACGTTCTGTTTTCCCTACATATGACCTCCGGCTTTAAATGAAAAAAATGAAATAACATAAAATGCTTTCAAATTGTAATCCTGCTAAGTAATCCCCATTTTCACTAAATGTACCTGTAATCTGAGTACGTCTTTTTCTTTGTAACTGTAGGGGAATACAGTTACCTTTTTTTTGTATCCTTTTACTTAACGCCGTTCCATGTAATCCGTTACTCCCCAAGCCTGCGGACACAGGCCATGACTTTCTCTCTTTGTTTTTTTGGGTTTTTTTTGGAGAGTTGTAGGTAACATTTGCTGATTTTGCTTTGTACATAGTTTTTAAAACATGAAGTTCAATTACCGATCTTCTCCATCCCCTCCTCTCCTCCTCCTCTTGTGTGTTCTTCCCCTGCAGGACGACAGTAAACAGTCCCAGTTCTTGGCCCTGGCTGTGGTCTACTTCCTCTCTGTCCTCATGGTATCCAAGTACCGGGACATCCTGGAGCCACAGCCGGAGACGGACAGGAGCGGCAGCCAATCAGGGCCCAGCAGACAGGAAGTCAAGTCTCCTGCCAACTCAGGTGAGCCAAATGATGCCCAGAGTAAGAGGAGTAGAGGTGGTAGTAGCAGCAGTAGTAGGAGGAGGAGTAGTAGGAGTAGTAGGAGTAGTAGTAGAAGTAGTAATAGTAGTAGTAGTAGGAGTAGTGGGAGTAGTAGTAGTAGTAGTAGTAGTAGTAGTAATAGTAGTATTAGTAGTAGCAGTAGTAGTAGCAGTAGTAGTAACAGTAGTAGAGTCAGTAGTAGCAGTAGTGGTAGTAATAGTAGTAGCAGTAATAGTAGTATTAATAGTAGAAAAGGAGTAGTAGTAGTAGCAGTAGTAGCATTAGCAGTAGTGGTAGCAGTAGTAGTAATAGTAGTAGCAGTAGTAGTAGTAGAAAAGGAGTAGTAGTAGTAGTAGTATTAGCAGTAGTAGCAGTAGTAATAGTAGCAGTAGTAGTAGTAGTAATAGTAGTAGCAGTAGTAGTAATAGTAGAAAAGGAGTAGTAGTATTAGTATTAGCAGTAGTAGCAGTAGTAGTAATAGTAGTAGCAGTAGTAGTAGTAATAGTAGAAAAGGAGTAGTAGTAGTAGGAGTAGTAGTAGTAGTAGAAAAGGAGTAGTAGTAGTAGTATTAGCAGTAGTAGCAGTAGTAGTAATAGTAGTAGCAGTAGTAGTAGTAGTAGTAATGGTAGAAAAGGAGTAGTAGTAGTAGGAGTAGTAGTAGTAGTAGTAGTAATAGTAGAAAAGGAGTAGTAGTAGTAACAGTAGTAGTAGTAATAGTAGGAGTAGCAGTAGTAGTAATAGTAGTAGCAGTGGTAGTAGTAATGGTAGAAAAGGAGTAGTAGTAGTAGTAGGAGTAGTAGTAGTAGTAGTAGAATCATTTGGATGATTTCAGCTCTGGAATTGCAAATCTCGACTGAACTAAAAGTAAAACTTAGCTGTTAACTTGAAAACTAACGCTTCATGACATCACAAGGTGGACTAGAGCATTTAGAGCTTTAGAGATGTAGACAGACTAATAATAAAGGATTAATCAAATATGTAATTGAAACAAAACACAACTCCAGGTCTGTTTTTGAAGAGGAAACAACATTATAACATGACTTAAACATCACAAGTACCACTAGTGTAATCCTGTAACTACTTGAGAAACTACAGAAACATTTGAGAATTCTTGAAATTTCTATATTATAAACAAATATTTACTAAACTGTTTTACATTTTACCATGAAATTTGTATACATTTTTAATATTGTTGCACATTATGTATGTTCCTGCCCAAATTACATATAATTCACAATATTTCACAAATCATATTTTACCTTCAGAGTTAGACTGTACTCAGGTAGTTTTTCACCTCACCCTTTTTTATCCACTTTTTTTTCTACTTGAGAATTAATTTATTTTAATGATTTACTCTCACTGTACCAAACTGAACTTTACTAAACAGCTCCTAAACTCTTGATCTGCAGCGTGTGAGAGCCGGAGGGAGCTGCCCGGATCCTCTGGGCCCTCCCACCTCCAGCGTTCGGCACCTGGGAGCAGAGAGGAGCGGGGGCCTGGGCTCCTCAACGGGACGGGGCCGTTATGTGAGCTCTTCTCCCCCCTCTCCTCCCTCTCCTCTCTCTCCTCCGTCTCCTCTGAAGGCCCCTCCCCGTCCTCCTCCTCCAGCCTCAGCCACACCAGCAGAGGCCCCAGTGTGAAGGAGATCCTGAGGAGCCTGGTGGCGCCCCCTGTGGACGGAGTGGAGACAGGACAAGAGCCTCTGTCCTGTCCTGAGCACGCGCTGAGGGCCCAGGACGCACCAGTGAGCTCCGTGCAGTTCCACTCATTTGACAGGTACAGATATTTTCTGTCATCTAAGTTCTGTTCTGTCACACTGGGGATGTTCTGATCTTGAATAAATGTAAGATCTGTTTGTTTAATGCCATACTGTGGAACATCCCAGGCAAAGCAAGAACCAAGCAGATAGCAGAAACATTACACATTACACCTTTAAATCATCAGACTTTTCAGCTCTGCAGATTACAGACCCGTATGCCAGTTTCGTGTAAGGAGACGTATTTTGGACACCTGCTCAGAAATTCACAATTTCACAAGTCTTTTGCAATTTATTTAGTTTTTAAAGGGCTTATATTACTCAAAATTTACTCTAGTGAGTTTTAAGACATCTTATAATATTCTTACCTCCTCACAAACAGACCTGGAGTTGTTTTGTTTCATTCACACATGTTGTAAAACTTTAATAAAGACTGAATAAGCTGGTTAAGAGGGCCAGCTCTGTCCTGGGCTGTCCTCTGGACTTTGTAGAGGAGGTGGCTGAGAGGAGGGTACTGGCCAAATTCATGTCCATTAAGGACGACACCTCTCACCCTCTGCACCGGACTATTGAGGAGCTGAGCAGCTCCTTTAGCAGCCGACTAAGACACCCCCAGTGCAAGAAGGAGCGCTACCGCAGATCCTTCATCCCCACCGCCATCAGACTGTATAATTCTAACATATAGGCCAGACGTGCAATATCCTCCTTTTTCATGTTGATGCTTGTTGTTACTATTATCATTATTACTATTTTCCATTATTATTATTATTACTACGTATTACTATTTGTATTATTTATTACTTACTTTATCCCCTCCCTGACTGCATGCACTTTTTCCCTCTTGTCCAATTGTCCTGGAGCTACTGTGGCGAGTAAATTTCTCCCGTGTGAGATCAATAAAGGCTTATCTTATCTTATCTTTATTATTAGACTGTTTACATCTCCAAAGCTCAAAATGCTCTCCTCCACCTTGTGATGTCATGAAGCGGTGGTTTTTATGTTCACAAACAACATTATAACACAGATCAGAAACCTGGGTAATATCAGCCCTTTAAAAAACAAAAAATCTTCATCCAAAATATCATTAGATGGTTATTATTTACTCAGTGAAACTGCCGTATATTATACGATTTTTGTACAAAAACTGTCACATTAAATGTGACATGTCCCATTCCAAGACATGTCCCAAAGATTTTTGGGACATATTGCGGAACAGGTCTCTGGAGATACTCGACACAAAGTGATTAATATGAACAATGGACATTTCCTCCATCTGAACCAAGCTGCTCTGAATATTCAAGTCCTCCGTGGCCGCGGTGGGGGGTCTCGTTGACAGGGTGGGGGTCTCCGTGGATGGGGTGGGGGTCTCCGTGGACGGGTTGGGGGTCTCGTGGACGAGGTGGGGGTCTCCGTGGGTGGTGGGTGTCTCCTGGGTGTTGATGACAGATTACCCAGACGCCACACTCTGTCTCCCCCTGTCCTCCTCAGCCCTCAGCCCCCTAATGGAACCTGGCAGCTCCAATCAAACGCCCCAGTCGTCCACCCTCTTTTTGATGGTCTTTCACACAAAATGTCCGCCACGTGCTCCACTTTGATTTTGTGTGTCTAATCGTTTGCCAGCTGAGCGTGAATGAGCTGCCATGGCAGACGGCCCCTGCGATTGTGATCCGGGCGAGGCCTGATCCACACTGACAACATCAAAACAGCAGAGGGCGGGGCCCGCCGTGCAGGGGACCAGGGAGCATCACCGAGTTATTGAACCGGAGATTGGGTTGAAATACAAAAATTGTGGTTATTTCAAGGTGTTTTCACGTTTTGTCATGTTTAGCCTTGTTGTCATATTGTATCAACAGTATCTGGATCACAGTGCACTCTGCACTTTATATTCTCACTGCTTATGTGAGAATATAAGACATATTATGTCTTGTGCTGTGTTGACCTGTGGGGAAACATTATCAGTGCTCAGCTAAGTCATTATTCTTATTGTAAAAACCAGCAGTGTGGGTCATTTACACGTTTGGTCTGTGACTGCACGGCATAGCTACTTTTTTCAAATGTTTTTTTTGTATCAACTTAAAATGCCTATGATGTCAATTTGAATAATTTCACAAGGGACTGGCTAAGTATTCTAATATTTATAACAGGGTGAAGGGATCTTTCACTAGTACACTCTGAGATCAATCACTCAATCAACTTTATTTGTATATAATTTTTCATACATTTGAAATGTAGCACAAAGTGCTTCACATGGAAATTAGCACTGTGCTAAATCCGGCATATTTACGTCGGTTTGTGTGATCTTATACAAATTGTGCGTTCATTAATATGCATTGTCCCTTCCAAATAAATGAATAAATAAACATGCAACAGAAAAATTAGAATGATTAAAACAACAGCACCCCCACCACCCACCTTATTGTTACTCCCATATATACAGCAATTTAGACAGAAACATAAAGCTCTTAAAGGTTGTAGTAAAAAACAGAGCTAAAATTAGATGAAGACTAAGTAAAATAATAATAATGATAATAATAATTATTATTATTATTATTTAATTTAAAACAAGTAAAAGTGTCAATTAAAAGCTAAATTAAAAACATGTTTGAGTTTACTTTTAAAAATATGAACACGTACAGCGGACCTGTTTTAATTTGGACTCCTGGGACAGGTAAAAGAAGACGACCTGAGGACTTGAGAGTCTGATAGGGCCGATATGATAAAAGCAGATCAGATAAATAAATAGGAATAAGATCGAGCTTTACAAATCAATAAGTTTAAAATCTCAGCAGCATAAAAACATAGCCAGCCATTTATTTCTCTGTCATGTCTAAACCTCTGCCCTGAGCTTAGACATTTGAAGTTTATTATGTCTCAACAAACAGTCTCAATAAACTGTAAATAAGTGCATGTGTGGTGTTATAATGTAGGCCTAGAAAGCATCCAGTCTGTAATACAGCCTGAGCACATGGTGGGGCTGTCTTCTCTCTCACGCTTACTTGGGAAGGTGCGCCGACATTAAGCATAAAAACTATTCCCAGAAGAAAAGGGTTTGATCTCACAGAGGGATGGAGGTTGGTATCTCTGATAGAGAAGGGAAACATGGAAGTAACAACTCCACGGCTGAAATTATCAAAATTTTTCTAGTGAAGATGTATGGAATTAGAACTGAGTGTTTTCAGTTTAAGAGCAGAACTCAGCCTAAATGTGCAGGGTTTGTGTGTTAAACATATGTGAATGAAACAAAACACGACGAGGAAACAACGTTAGAACTTATATCAGAAAATAGCATAATATGGACCATTTAAACCAGCTTTTCACATGTAAGCACATTTCAAGTCGATAGTATTACAGTAGAAATCCTTCTCTCATCAAGGAAATACTTATTTGCTATCGCTCCCTGTCTTTGATTAAATTAACGCTCTGCCTGCGGAGTAGTGCAGCTGTGTTAGCTGTGTTATCCCTCCTCTGTGTGTAGAATTTGTAAAGGAACTATTTCTCCAGCTCCTCTGGCCTCCCTTAGCCCCTCAACACATTCATATTCATGCCCAGATTAATCCCATCTTTATTCTGCACGACTCAATTAAGACAATCCTATTAATAAAATATGTAAGCTGCTCTGTGCATGATTCATGAGGGCCCGGGCTGTGCATTATTCATACACCAGCCCCATGTTTGCCCAATGAGAGTTTAGAGGAAGTACAGATGTGTTTTTGGAATGGTTCAATCTACATAGCCTGAAATCTATGAGTGTTCTGGAAAGTTCTTAAAGGAAAAGTAAAGTTTTTACAATCTGGACCTTATTTGGGTGAAAACGTCATTTACTCACACATTGTACTTTGGTGTCATTTCCGGAGATTTAGTGATATCCGTTTAACGTGAGTGGTCGGGGCAGACTGTTGCAGTAACCAAATAACACAAACTTTAGCACTTTTCAAATGACAAAAGTTCAATGTGTTAGTCTACACGTTCGTTTGAGTCAAAAGTAGCCTGTAATCCGATATCCAGCCATGGTTCTGATTGGATGACGTCATTGAGGATAGTGTGCATGCGCGCATTCACAGCTGATTTGCAGATAACACGGCGCTCTCAGCTCTCGGAATAATAATAAGAAAACATCTCCGCTTGAGAAAACCCAAAAGGTGCAAACATGCATTTATCCCGGTTGTGAAAACAAAATGACAGCTTGGATGAAGTTGAGTTTTCACAGGCTTCCTCATCACAATCGAGAGTTATTGAAGCTGTGGCTAGTTGCTCTGAGAATGGACCCAAACATGAAAGGCAAAGCTGTAAGACGTTTGGACCATCGTATTTGCAGTACCCACTTCAGTCAGGATGATTTTTTACCAGCAAAGGAAAAGAAGGAAGGCCAGCGGATTCAGCGTACGATTCTGAGAAGTAATGAGATACCGATGGGTGTTCTCTGGTGCGCTGCTCCTCAAACTGTCTCTGCTTCCTTCTTTCTAATACCTCCTCATCTGTATACTCAGGCTCAAAACGATAGGGACGGCCATCATACTCAAATAAGTTCACTTCAGTCTCGAAGTCCGAATTTTCAGCCATGCCTCGCTCGCAACAGTAAAGTTCTGAGCGTCTTCTAAGCAAAGTAGCAGAATGAATGTGCACTGTCCTGGATGACGTCATCCAGTCGGAACCATGGCTGGATCTCGGATGACAGGCCACTTTGGACTCAAACAAACGTGTAGACTAACACATTGAACTTTTGTCATTTGAAAAGTGCTAAAGTTTGTGTTATTTGGTGACTGCAACAGTCTGCCCCGAGCACTCACGTTAAACGGATATCGCCCAACTCTGAAATCTCTGGAAATGCTCCAAATGACACCAAAGTACAATGGGTGAGTAAATGACGTTGTTTTATCACCGAAATTAGGTCCAGATGGTAAAAACGTTACTTTTCCTTTAAAGGTCCTATATTACGCAAAACTGACTCTTGAGAGCTTTAAGCCATGTTAGAATGTCGTTACCTCATCAAAACATTCCTGTATTAAATATGTGTGAATCAAACAAAACACACAACACAACTGAATCAAACAAAACACAGGTTTGTTTGTGATGAGGAAAGAACATTAGAACAGAGATCAGACAATGGGGGGGGGGGGGAGAAATGCCGTGTGAGCGTGTGAACGCGTCGAATTGTCTCTCTCAATGCGTGAGACTTGAGAGCCCTGCTGTAAATGTTTGTCTAAAGAGCAAACTTAAACTACAAAGCAACTAATGAGAGTTATATAAATGAAGTTATTACCTGATGGTTCTCAGTTTGTTTTATCATCACCGCAGTGTGCGCTTAGCAGCTGAAACTACACTCTACAGTCTGCCCAACAACAGAACAATCCGGGGAGCGGGACGGGGAGGGGGAGAGTTTTTTTTGCTGAAAATGCGCGGTGCCTGCATAAACTGAGCCACACAGACCGATTTTCTGGGCACACACAAAAAAAAAAAAAATCAGCGTGAGAAATCCCATGTGTGGCGTGTGAGCGTCGAAATGCATGTGTCACACTCTCAATGTGTGAGACTTGAGAGCCCTGAGCATAATATGGGCCCTTCATGTCTGGGGGTAGATTTTGGCTAAATGTGAAAAACAGATCAGTTTGCAGTGGTCCAGTTGCAGGACTGTGGAGATGATAACGGTTCTGAAGAAGTGCATATTACTGATTAGACTACCAATTTCACTAAAGCATACCTAACATCATTATACTTTTATATCTATGAGCGTTCTGGAAAGTTCTTAAAGGAAAAGTAATGTTTTTACAATCTGGACCTTATTTCGGTGATAAAACAACGCCATTTACTCACCCATTGTACTTTGGTGTCATTTAGAGCATTTCCAGAGATTTTGGAGTTTAGTGATATCCGTTTAACGTGAGTGGTTGGGGGTTATTTTGTAGTTATTTTATTTCATTTTATTTCCTGATTGGACATACTTAGAGGTAATTCCATATCTGTAGGTAAGATATGGAATTACCTCTAAGTTGCTGTTAGTGTGAACAAAACGCATGATTCAGCTAATAATAATAAAAAGACATCACCTTTTAAAGATCCCATGACATGGTACTTCTTGATGCTTTTATATGGCTCCTTAATGGTTCCCTAATACTGTAAATGAATCCTTCTTCAAAATCAACACTCAGTGCATGAGAAACAGAGATAAGATGAGAAAGAGTAATTTTTCTCTTTCTGAACAGGCCATAATGGGCGTTGTTGCTTGAAAAGAGATGACCTATAGTAGAGGGTGGGGGCATGGCCAAACTCTCCGCTCTCAGCTCTCAGCTGATCCATTTCCGCGTTTTTGCGGGGAGAAGAGATTAGAAGCGTTCCATTGAAAAATAAACACATTTCCACAGAAAATAAAATTAAACCACTGCTGTTCAAAGGTCCAGAGGCTCAGATAAAGGACTTCCGAGCCTAGAAACACTCGGACGTGCCTCCAGGCAAATAAAAAAACGCATTTCGCATTGCCTAGCACATTCGCAGTCCAAACTCTCTGGGCGTGATTTACAGAAACGCTGAGTACAGACAGACGGGGGTGGAACTGCATTTGCATTTCTTTTTTCGATCTGACGTCAATAAGGTGCTTTGTTCAAAATCGCCCGTTTGAGCTCCAATTTTTTCTAACGCAGAAAAGGATCGCAAATGCTCAGTTTAGACATTTCGCAACTTTTAACCATGGGGGGGGCTAAACAGGGTAGGGGAGCTCACATTAACGTTCACAAACCTCAGAAAGTGAAAATTTCATGCCATGAGACCTTTAAGAAAAATGTATTGTGGGTAAATTATCTCTGCATTTTGAATGGAATTGTCTGTTGATGACAGAGGTAGAGGGATTTCGTTATAGGACTCTTTTACTTCCTGTATTTTTACATTTACCTTTTTAACTGATTAGAAAAAAATGTGAAAACCACTTTAATGTTTGGAATTATATGTTGCTATGGCAACAGTCACCATTCTGTATTCCATAAAAAGAAATATCACTCTAGACACTTTAAAAACGGCTGCTAAGGACTACTGTTGCACTGTTGCACATTTACTACTGGAATTTTACTACTGTTGTACTGTTGTTTACTACTGTTGTTGTACTGGAATTACTACTGGTGCACATTTTTGTGCAACAATTACTACATTGCACATTTGATGCACATTGCACATTTTGGACATCTGTAAATGGGTATTTATTTATTCTGTTGCACTGCTTTCAGATTTTAGATTTAGATTTTTGTCTTAGTTTTTGTTTTGTTTCGTCTTTATATTGTGTTTTGTACAGTACACTGTCTTTTTTGCACTACTTGGCCAGAGAGAAACAAAATTTCGATTCACTGTATGTTGAACACATAGAATTGACAATAAAGCTGACTTTGATCTTTGATCTTTGATCTGTGATTCTCCTTCTCTTCAAACCCAGTGGTCGTATTCTATCCTTTATGGCATCACGCCTCAAAACTGGAGTTTTGTTGAGTGAGAGCACGGTCAGAAGACTGGACACAAACAGCCATACTTGTCTAACAGAGAGACACTTTCACAGACATTGCTGCATTAAAGTATATTTGCAGTTCAGTTAAAACTACAAGATGGAAACCGAAATACCTACAGAGGTTTACAAATCAGACTTGGTGCTTTTACATGATCATGCTACATTGCATGATATGCACATCCAGTTTGAGGTGAAAGAAGAGGGCCCCGCCCATAGGAGAACCTTCCACGCAGAGGTACGAGTGGGAAACTTTGTTGGCTTTGGTTGTGGACCCACGAAACAAAAGGCTAAATTAGATGCAGCCAAGAAAGTGGTGGAGGAGCTGAAGCAGCTTCCAGTGCCAGAGAAGGTGACTCCATATTGGCAGAAACCCCACATAGAACTGGTGAACCCTGTGGAGCGTCCTTTCTTCTTCTATAATAAAAATCCAATCAGCGCCCTGACAGAAATACTGGTTGGAAGGAAGCAAAGAGCTCCTGAATTCAGGGTGGTCTCGTTTGTACAGCATGAGACCCACAGCGCCACCTTCTGTGTGGAGGTAAGAGTGGGCCAGATGTCCTGCCAGGGAAGGGCCTCCTCCAAGAAGTTGGCCAAGGCCAGTGCAGCACACCAAATGCTGGAAATGATGGGGTTTAAGGAGCTGATGGAAATGCACAACCCAAAGATGAACCCTGAGCAAGAGCAGCTGTTCCAGCAGCAGGTTGCACAGCAGCAGGAGTTATACAAGCTGGAACTCAGGCAGGCACTTAAAGCTAAGAAGGAAAGCTTTAAAAGGCAAAAACAATCTAAGGCCACAAATGTTTCCGTCAGTTCACCAGAGGAGCCCAGTCCTGCACAGATTCCACCTCCGCAGGAAGTTACCAGCCCAGTGGACCCTGTCAGTTCAGTAGACAATCCCGTCCCACCAGAGGAGATGATCAAACCAATGACCCCCGACCTCGAAGAGCACTCACATGAACAGGGTGCCATCAGCCCAGCAGAAGAGATCATTACTGAGAGGAACGGGTATCTGGAGGATATAGCAGAAGAAAACCAGTCTGAGGCTGCAGCAGTGGACCTACAACAGCCTGATGTGGTTATTGAGGAAGTGCTCCACTTGCTGTCTCCAGATATTTGTCATATGTTGACGGTAATGGGTGTGATTCAGAACAACCACGGCACAGTTCAGTTGTGTGAATCACAAGCACCTTCAGGTAGTGGAGAGATGGTCTCTGAAGCTGAAGCTGCCCCAGTTGTTTCCCAAAGTGACTTGGTCAAACTGGTAGAGGAGGCAACATCTCCATTAGAAACTGAAAAAATATCTTCAGAGCCTCAGGAAATATCAGAATTTCCACAAGAAATTCATTTTGGAAATGTCCTGGAACACACACCTACAGAAATCCAACAACAGGTACTTGATGTCTCCCAGGACACGGCATCCCTGATCCATGCCAATGACGAGCCCCTGGAGGAGTTTCAACCTGCGTCAGTGAACCTACAGATGTTGGAAGTCCTGTCCCAGTTTGCCTTCACTGGAGTTATTGCAGAAAATGATAGCATCATAGACCTAACCACCAACACTCACCAAGAGCACACACACACGACTCTGTCTGAAGAGCACCAGAGCGGCACTTCACCAGCACCAAGTGCCACTGCGCATGAGCCGGTGGACGAGTGGGAAGTGAGCCCAGCAGAGCACATCCTGCATCAACAAACAAATGACATGTCCATTGCTCCGGAAGCCTTAACAGAGACGAGCAACCCGCCTGCACCCTCCTGTGGACGTGGAGTGCCCTACATCCTTACAGAGGCTTGTATTAAACACATGTTTAAAATGGCAAAAATGTGTAATCATGACCACAGCCTGATGGTTGTTGAGTTACACAGAAAGATCAAGGACCACATTATTGTTGATGGAAATGATGATATCAGCCTTGAGGACTTAGAAAAAATTGGCAAAAGAGCAGCCAAATGTCTCAAAGCGCAGTATGGCTCCTCTTACGCCTTGAGGGCTGCTTTTGCACAGGATACTGCAGCTTTTGAAGCAGCTGTTTTGACACATCTCAATACCCAGCTGAGAGCGTTCCACACCCGCCCCAAGTCTGTCTTCTCTAGACTGAGGAGGGTCTTTCGGTAGGCCATCATTTGATAAGAACAGAGGTGCTCAATACGTCGATCGCGATCTCCCAATCGATCGCCAAGGTAGTGTCGGTAGATCGCAGTGTCGTAGTACTCGACCCCGGTCTTGGTCTCGAGATGAGTGCGATCATATTTCATTTCGACAGAGTGTACCCTTGCGCATCAGCATGTATCACAGAGCAGGCTAAAGGTCCTACCTGTCTATCTGCCACACGTCAGTGCGCCCCTCCTTTTCACGCTCTTGCTCCTTCCTGCTCATAGTGCACACGCTCGCTAAATTTATGTTACACTGTCCACACAGAGCAGGACTATCTGTTTGTCACAACATGCGTTTGGTAAATGTGTAAGAGTAAGGTAATGACAAAAAATGTACACAATGTAAATGAAGTTATGCAAGGTACATCAACAGGCACTGTACATGTAAAGAATTGTCAATATATTTATAAATAAATAAATTATTTGCATTTTTGTTGTAGGTAGATCTTTTTGACTTGGTCATTTTATAAGTAGCTTGCATGCTGAAAAAGTGTGAGCACCCCTGGATAAGAAGATGCATTTAGAATCCATTTCAATAGAAAGAATATTTTAGTTGAAATGTGTTAAAATGCATTAACTTGTTCAAAAAATAAACAATGCATAGCAAATATCATGTTTCTCTTGTGTGTTTGTCTTCAGTGTATTTACTACTAACGCCGGTGTGCAGTTAGCATGCTGATGTTGATGTAATGTCCTAACTCATTAGGATGCTCTAACATGTTAACAAAGTTAGGAATAATTCTATTGTGGCACTACAACATAAAAACATTCACCCTCCCTTTTTGACAAAAAGTTTTGATACTGTATGTCAGTGGTTCTCAATCTGGGGTCTGTGCACTAGAGATCGCAGGGGGTGTGCACAGTTTCATCTGCGTTGAGGTTGTGACTTTACCAAAATTATATCTGTGCACATTGAAACTGAATTTGAAAAATGAGTCATTATTTTTCTGTTCTAATGCGGTATACCTATTCTGTTTGGCTGTCAAAAAAATAAACTGTGTGTATTAGATACACCTGATAACATTTAAGGAAGCACTTTTGCAAATAAAAGTTTGTAGTTAATCAATTTTTTCTTTTAGTGTGTATAATGCGGGTAGGATTTGGGGTTGGGGGGGCCTGGCTTGTCTTGGACACAGGCAAGGGGGTCTTCAAGAAAAAAAGGTTGAGAACCACTGCTGTACGTAACACCAGACCATGTCTATTTGGAGCTATATTACTGTCATATACTAAACAAGTTCTTTATGACTTTTGGTCCATTGAAATGGAGCAAAAGCTCATGGTCTATGTAGTTCCCAACATTTATTATAGTAGTCCATAGTTTGATTCATTGTCAAAAAACCATATGTATATGTACACATAGAAAATCGAAATTTCGTTTCCCCCTAACCAAGCAGGATAGTGATAGAGCGGATAGGGGAGGGGCCACGCACATGTGTGCGCCACTGACTCGGAATATATAGAGACTGGACTTTGTAGAGGAGGTGGCTGAGAGGAGGGTACTGGCCAAATTCATGTCCATTATGGACGACACCTCTCACCCTCTGCACCGGACTATTGAGGAGCTGAGCAGCTCCTTTAGCAGCCGACTGAGGCACCCCCAGTGCAAGAAGGAGCGCTACCGCAGATCCTTCATCCCCACTGCAATCAGACTGTATAATTCTAACATATAGGCCAGACGTGCAATATCCTCCTTTTCATGTTGATGCTTGTTGTTACTATTATCATTACTACTATTTTCCATTATTATTATTATTACGTATCACTATTTGTATTATTTATTACTTACTTTATCCCCTCCCTGCCTGCATGCACTTTTCCCTCTTGTCCAAATGTCCTGGAGCTACTGTGGCGAGTAAATTTCTCCTGCGTGAGATCAATAAAGGCTTATCTTAATCTTAATCTTAATCTTATAGCTGTTGCTACAATAAAACAATGCATTTTATCAAAAAAAGCTTGTCATTCCACATATATTGTGACAACCCACAATATTATTGTGAGACTTTTGAATACGATGTCACAATATGTTGGTTTTTGTTAAATCACTATTCTGAGCATTCTATTTTAATGGCAAAAGGAGAACTTCAATTTGTCAACTGGACACATTTGGTCGAATACGTTTCTCAGCTCATTCAAGCTGGTGGACACTGGTGGACACTGCCTGTATCTGCCTGAAGGGGGCGCTAACTACAATGAAATTACTCTGAAACTACCACACCTACTTGTTTACAGTTTCTGTTGGATGGGCCTATTAGATCTGCAGTGGGAGTGGAGTGTGTGTGTGTGTGTTTTTTTTAGCAGAACCATTCAGGGCCATAATGGTGTTTTCACACCTCTGGACCTGACCTGCTGCCCTATTGTTTTCTTTGTTTGTTTTGATTTAGGTTTGAGGATAGAGTTATAGATAGGAGAGAAATGATGTCTGAGACCTCCATTTCTGTTCAAGGAAGGATTGTCTTTCTTGACAAAAATAGCCTCTTTAACTCCCCTCTCAAACCTGTTCTTTTCTCTGGCTAAGACCTCATTGTCCTCAAAGGAGTGGCCTGTGGCTTTAAGGTGGAGATGTCCAGGTCCACCCTGGTTCTTCCATCTGTGTTGGTACATCCTCTTGTGAAGTGGCTGTTTTGTTTTATTTTTCTCAGTATAAGGACAGGTCTCATGTGAAGCTCAGAACCTCCAGAATTCCCTCGCTGAGCTGCAAAGGCTGCACTAGCACTGACTCATGACTGGCTGTAGGTTCTGGGGTTTAGGTAGAGACCGTTCAGATCAGAGAGAGGCATTTTAGGTTCAAACCAACTGGATTTCAGCATTTAAACTTGTGTGACGCTCATTCTGCTTTCTGATGGAAGAATCGTCTTGAACACCAAAACACCAAATTATGCCATAAACAACAGTGTTTTATCACTGTTGAAAAAGCTGAACAAAGTGTGACACAAATCTGTCTGTTTAACTGCCCAAAGTTGAAAATACTGAATACTGAATATACTGATAACTCCAAAATTCTAATGTTGCGCAGATGACTAACCCATGACTGAGGAGGTGAGCAGGACTAGAGTTGTGTGTTGTTGTGTTGTGGTTGAACCAGAGCTGTGGACCTTGTGATAGAAGGTCGAACAAGGTGTTGTGTTTGAGAGAAGAACTCAGCCTAAATCTGTGGGGTTTGTGTGCCAAACATGTGTGAATAAAACAAAACACAACTCCAGGCCTATTTGTGAAGAGGAAACAACATTATAACACATATAAAAAGGGCCCTTAATATCAGTTGTTTGTGTTTGTGTGTTGTGCAGGAGTGTGATGGTGCCGCTGAAGAGACCCTCCTGTGTCAGCCCCACTGTCCACACTGTGAGCTCCAGCAGCACCAGACACAGCCCTGCCCCTGCCCCTGCCCCTGCCCCTGCTCCTGCCCCTGCTCCTGCCTCTGCTCCTGCCTCTGTCCCTGCCACTGGCCCTGACCCTGGGCTCACTGCTGGGGGCCCCCAGAGCCTCTTCTGTGGCCCCTCTGTGTCTGACACTAACAAGAGCATCATCAACACCACAGGTGAGACACACACAGGTGAGGTCCACACAGGTGAGGTCCACACAGACGAGACACACACACAGGTGAAGTCCACACAGGCGAGACACACACACACAGGTGAGGTCCACACAGGCGAGACACACACACAGGTGAGGTCCACACAGGCGAGACACACACACAGGTGAGGTCCAACAGGTGAGATACACACAGGTGAGACACACACAGGTGAGACACACACACAGGTGAGGTCCACACAGGCGAGACACACACACAGGTGAGGTCCACACAGGCGAGACACACACACAGGTGAAGTCCACACAGGCGAGACACACACACAGGTGAGGTCCACACAGGCGAGACACACACACACACACAGGTGAGGTCCAACAGGTGAGATACACACAGGTGAGACACACAGGTGAGACACACACACACAGGTGAGGCCCAACAGGTGAGGCCCAAACAGGTGAGGCCCACACAGGTGAGACACACACAGGTGAGACACACACAGGTGAGACACACACAGGTGAGGCCCACACAGGTGAGACACACACAGGTGAGACACACACACAGGTGAGACACACACACAGGTGAGGCCCAAACAGGTGAGACACACACAGGTGAGACACACACACAGGTGAGGCCCAAACAGGTGAGACACACACAGGTGAGACACACACAGGTGAGACACACAGGTGAGGCCCACACAGGTGAGACCCACACAGGTAAGGCCCAAAAAGGTGAGACACACACAGGTGAGGCCCACACAGGTGAGACACACACACAGGTGAGGCCCAACAGCTGAGACACACACAGGTGAGACACACACACAGGTGAGACACACACAGGTGAGACACACACACAGGTGAGGCCCAAACAGGTGAGACACACAGAGGTGAGACACACACAGGCGAGACACACACAGGTGAGGCCCACACAGGTGAGGCCCACACAGGTGAGACCCACACAGGTGAGGCCCAAACAGGTGAGACACACACAGGTGAGACACACACAGGTGAGACACACAAGTGAGACACACAGGCGAGGCCCACACAGGTGACACAGTTCAATTTGTTGCAGAGGTATTTCTAAAAAATATTTTCAATAAAATGGCTAATCATAATTTCCATATTGCACAGGACTTTTAAAAAACACAGAGATAATAATAAGAATTGTAAATCAGAATCAGCTCATCGTCTGTGTAATAAACTCCGAGTCGTCCAGGTGGCTTCCATTTCAAGAGGATGTAATTGTGGGAAAATGTTTTCACCTCTCATCCAAGAAGCTTCTTCAGTCCTGACAGGGATCTGAAGTCACGGCCCAGAGACTGAAGAAGCTTCTTCGATGAGTGGCAAAATGTAATTGCTTCATAAACTTTTGCCCAGTTGACAGAATAAAATGTTCTTTGGAAACATTTAGCTCATTCACTCTGCATTCCTCTGAGTCTCCAGTAGATGGCTCCCTTATCCCTCTGATATTTCCAGAGCTGCAGGTTGGTCAGGGCCTTTTTAGTGTCTGTCAGCTCACAGTGAAGCAGTGTGTGTGAAACAACCACACACTGGAGGACTGTGCGCTGTGAAACTGAACACCTGATATTATGGAAAATATAAATAATGACTTTAAACTCCTCTTGGGCCCTGAAGCCATCATAATCAGATAATAGAATCATCACATGTCATAGTATTGTTATTGTCTGATGAAACTATTTTGAAAATGAGAAGGTTCTATCTGTGTTCTTTGTACTTTTGAGATATTAAAGCTTAAGTTCTAACCGCTTATAGAAGAGCACAGTAGAATCTGCCTGGACATGGGTTTTTGCTCATATAAACCTATAAAAAATAACAAACCCGACAACAAGATCTTGATAAAAGTATATCCTCCTGGCACCCGAAGAAAAAAGTGTATCTAAATTATTATTTGAATTTTCTATCTGGAGGTAAATGAACACCTTAGCATTTACATTTTCTTAATTTTATTTTTATTCATAATGTTGTAACATGTCCTCTGTAATGGACGTTAATAATGTTAAATCCATGTCAAGTTAACAACCTGACGACCAACGTCTCACCTTAAAAAGTTTTTAGATTCCCTTTTAATTATTTATTTATTTATTTATTTACTTATTTATGTATTTTTTATTTTATTTATATTTTTATGTATTATTTATTTATTTGTTTACTTATTTATGCATGTTTATTTATTATTAATATTTTAATTTATTATTTGTTTATTTACTTTTTTAAATATTTGTATTTATTATTTATTTGTTTACTTATTTATGCATGTTTATTTAAAAAAAAATATATTATTTATTTATTTACTTATTTATGTATTTTTATGTATTATTATTTTATTTATTTATTTATTATTATTTTATTATTTTTTTTATTATGATTTTTTTTTTAATCATAGCGCAGAAACTAGACTCTATCTCAAAACACTTAAACACTTAAAAGACTAGTTAACTCAATGTGCACTATAAAGGACACAAATGAATGGGCCGGGTCTCAGGAGGATATAGAAGATATTCCGGTATGAGATTAGGTGAGAAAAAAAAAAAATCTACAAAAAAACATCAGATATGTACCATTTTTAAATTCTAATATTTATATTTTGATAAACTATTCACTAAGAGAATATCATGTTCCAGGTGCCTCTGTAGCTGCCTCCTTCTCCTCCTCTTCCTCCTGTTCGTCTTCCTCCAGTCTGATGAACGGAGCCTCCTCTCAGAAGCTCCCAGGGGTCCAGAGCGTGGGGCTCCTGCCAAAGGACAACAGCAGGTACTTCCACCTAATATCAGGAGAAGAATCGTGTGGGAAACGCACAGATCAACGTCAAACAGCTCGACTACAAAACAAACAAACAAACAAACATCATGTTAAAAAAAGTCAATGCTGGAAAATTTAATCTTCAAAATTTTAAACAAATTAGGCCTTTTATTTCAACTGATGCTGCTAAATCATACCTTCACTGTATGATCCTGTCTCACCTTGAATATTGTTGTACAATATGGTCATTTACAGGCACCACAGTATTAAAACCTTTACAACAACTTTATAATAAATCCATCAAGGTGTTTGCCGAAAAGTGAAATTTTAGAGCAGGGGTGTCAAACTCATTTTGGTCCCGGGGGCCGCATCCAACCTACTTTGATCTCAAAGGGGCCGGATCAGAAAACTCATTGCAAATATACCCCAAAAATAGGAATAAGTCCAAATGTTTGTGCAGAGAAACACAAATCTATTACAGAAGTTTATTTATTTATTTGATGAACTCTTTCTTTTACAAAATATTATAATATTATAATATTATGAACAGCCTGAAATTTTAAGAAAATCCTATTTCAACTCTGTTTTAACATGAATTTGTATGCATTTCACAGAATTTAGTCATGCTTTAGTCTTCATTTGTGCTGCTCTGGTGGGAGGGGCCACACACAGAGGTGCTGGAGATGCTGCTATGCTAAACTGTGCAGAAAAGAGGCGCAGAAAATTATCAATATTTTAATAGAAAATTCAAATATTTTAATAGAAATTCAGCTGAGGGCCAGATTAAAGGTCTTGGAGGGCCGGATCTGACCCCCGGACCGCATGTTTGACACCCCTGTTTTAGAGAAATACCAGCTTTTAAGTTTTGAAAATTTTAAAACATTTAAACTCGCTTGCCTCATCTATAAATCCCTTAATGACCTTAATGCCCCTCCTCCCCTGAAGGAATTTATTAAACGTAGAGAAAACAACCTCAGGACTAGATCTGCTTCCAGAGGGACTGTGAGGGGACATTTAGACGAACTGCTACAGGACAAAACTCCATTTCTGTTAAGGGTTGTATGAATTGGAATAGTCTTCCAACAACTGTACGAGAGAGTTCTACCCTTATCGTTTTTAAAAAAGAGCTCAAAAAATGGCTCAAAACCAACCAAACCTGTCAACATAGGTGAGGTTCAGTGTGTACCGTGTAATGTATTGTTCTGTAAATATTATAAATGCTTTTTGTTATTGTTTGTCATGTTGTCTTTAAATGTTGGAGGACTATGGATGGAAAGGAGCTTCTGGCTAAATCCGGCATATTTACACAATGTCACGAAAATTTACAAAGTGTTCATTAATGTGCTCTGTCCTCTTAAAAAAAACAAAAAAAAACAAAAAACAAACAGGAAGTGAACATGGGAGCACTTCCGGTGTGGTGTTGATCTGATCCTCTGGTGGAGATTTGTGTTTCTACTGCACACGATCAGAACACAAAGTGAAGAAACCTCTCCTGGCTGAGTGTTGTTTCTTTTACACAAATTACAAATGACATTGTAAATTTACTGCAAAATTATTTCACATTTCTTTGTCGACATGATCCCGTTTTAATTTGACCACAAGATTATTCTTACTTCTTGACATTTTCTAAGTCGAAGAAAATTTTTTGTTAGCCTAATCAGAAAAGAAAACTATTAAACTCTCCAACCTCTCTCTCTCTCCTCTCTCTCTCTCTCTTTCACTCCCTCTCCCATCTCTCTCCCTACCATCCCTCTTTCCTCGCTCTCTTTCTTCTCTCTCTCTCTCCTCCCTTTCTCTCTCCACTCTCCCTCGTTCTTCTCTCTTCCCTCCTCTCTCTCTCTCTCTGTCTCTTTTTCACTCCCTCTTCTTCTCTACCCTCCCTCTGCCATCTCTCTCCTCCCTTTCTCTCTCCCACCTCCCCTCTCTCCACCTCTCTTTCACACCCTCACCCTCTCCCCTCCCACTCTTCCACTTCCCTTTCTCTCTCTCACCCTCTCTCCCCATCCTCCCTCTACCATCTCTCTCTCTCTTCCCTTCTCTCTCCCCCCACCGTCCCTCTTTCCTCGCTCTCTTTCTCCTCTATCTCTCTCCTCTCTTTCTCTCCCTACTCTCCCTCTTTCCTCTCTCCCATCCTCTCCCCACCCTCTCACTCCCTCTTCCTCTCTACCCTCCCTCTGCCATCTCTCTCCTCCCTTTCTCTCTCCCACCTCCCCTCTCTCTCCCTCACCCTCTCCCTTCCCACTCTCCCTCTCTCCTTTTTCTCTCCCCACCCTCTGTCTCCACACCCTCCCTCTCTCTCTCCCCACCACCTCTTTCGCAACCTGTCACCTCTCTCCCCTCCCTCTTTCCTCTCTCTCCCCACATCTTTCTCTCCCTCTCTCCTTTCTCCTCTCCCTCCCTCTATCTCCTCCCGCTCTCCTTTTTCTCTCCTCACCCCTCTCTCTTTCTCTCCCTCTCGCCTCTCTACTCACTCCGCCTCTCTCTCTCTCTCCCCACTCCCTCCCTCTCCCTCTATCTCCTCCCTCTCTCCTTTTTCTCTCCTCAACTCCTCTCTCTCTCCATACCCTCCCTCTCTCTCTCCCCACCCCCTCTTTCTCTCCCTCTTTCCTCTCTCTCCCTCTTTCCTCTCTCTCCCAACCCCTCTCTTTTTCACCCTCTCTTCACACTCTCCCTCCCTCTCACCACCCCCTCTCTTTATCTCCCTCTCGCTTCTCTCCCCTCCCTCTTTCCTCTCCCTCCCCACCCCTCTTGTTCTCTCCCCACCTCTCTCTCTATCTCCTCCCTCTCTTCTCTCTCTCTCAGACTGGGGGAGAGGTACTGTTGCCATGGCAGCCGACAGCATTCACATCACTAGTTCTTCGGTCTCTGGTCCATGATCACATTAACTGTTAGTGTTAGCTGTTAGCTCGCGGGCCTTTAGCACAGAACACGGCAGCCCCCCCCCACACACAGTCCAGCCACACTGCGGAACCTTCCTCTCCCATGGAAACAACAGGGAGATGATAATGGTTAGTTTGACATGACGTCTCCAGAGGGTCAGATCTCCTCAAATGTGACCAGGATTATACCAGAGTTGTAGCCCAGTGAAGGCCAGGGCAGTGTGGAGGTCTTTTGTCTGTGTGTGCGGTTCCTCTTTTGTGCAAATTCCACCTTAAAATATTTATGGTTCGTTTTTTTTTCATGGCCTCGTGGTGCAGAATGGTGTTTAGTCAAATCGCACAAGAAAACAATGTGAACAAAACTTTCACAAACACGTCTGTAGACCTGCTTCTTGTCATTTCGTGCAATGTGACCGGCTGCTTGCAGATATCGTCTTAAGCCTCGCTCAAAGTTCTGCATCTTATTATCTTTGCATGTTTTCTGTGTTTGGTTTCTACAAATCACACATCCGCACATCCAGTATTGTTGTACGTACGTCTGTTGTTATAAAACATAAAATACTTACCGTACATGTTGAGGTGTCAAGTCACAAGACACATAATCACAACATCAAAATTGGGACTGAACTCTGATCTTTTATATTGAGGCGTTGTTGGTATAACTCTTTAAAGGAATAGTAATGTTTTTACAGTCTGAACATTATTTCGGTAATAAAACAACGTGATTTACTCACCCATTGTACTTTGGTGTCATTTGGGGCATTTCTGGAGATTTTGTAGTTTAGCGATATCCGTAACGTGAGTGCTTGGGGCATATGGTTGCGGTCCACTTGAGAAAACCCTAAATGGTGCGAATATGCATTTATCCCGGTTGTGAACACGAAATGACAGCTTAGACAAAATTGAGTTTTCACAGGCTTCCTCATCACAATCCGGAGTTATTGAAGCTATGGCTAGTTGCTTTGAGAATGGACCCAAACATGAAAACATGGATGGATATCGGATTACAGGCCACTTTTGACTCCAGCGAAACTGCATACTAACATTGAGCTTCTGTGATTTGAAAAGTGCTAAAGTTTGTGTCATTTGGTGACAGCACTCACGTTACGGATATTGCTAAACTACAAAATCTCCAGAAATGCTCCAAAAGTACAATGGGTGAGTAAATCACGTTGTTTTATTACCGAAATAAGGTTCAGATTGTAAAAACGTTACTACTCCTTTAACTCTTGACTTCAAACTTCAAATGAACTGTCTGAGATGAATTGTATATTATAGTGAGTGTGGTTGTACTTTTGTGTGATTTTTGCTCTACTTTTCCCTGTCCTGTAGATGATTTCAACCTGCCGAGGGGCTGAAGATGGAAGTCAGCCACACTGGCTATAATCTTTACATATTTACAATTTAATGAAATAAATGTTCATTAATATGTGCTGTCCCTTTACAAATAAATAAACACAAAAGAAGAAACTACACCAGGAATAAACAAGGACGAGTAGCAAACCAAAAGTACATTGGAACTCAAACTGGTCCCAAACGAGGACCAAATTAAGACAAATCAGAATCAGAATCAGAAAGACTTTTATTGCCATTGTCAAGTGAACACAATTCACAGACTAGGAACTTGTCTAAGTGATAAGGTGCGAACATAAAACACTAAATACCGTATTGGCCCGAATATAAGACGACCCTGATTATAAGACGACCCCCTCTTTTTCAAGACTCAAGTTTGAAAAAAGACTTTTTGAACACCAAATTTAATTTTTATACAGAAAATAATTACAGTACATCTGAAACAAATGATTATAACAATATATTCGAGAGAAAAAGCATGTTATTTTGCCTCATTCAAATCATGCAAAAACATCTTAATCACATCTTAATATCTGAACATTTAAATATGTAAACTAAAGTGCAATCACATTTGTAAATGAATGGCTTCTGGTTTTTGAAATGTAAATAAACCAATCTACTGTGATAAAACAACAAAATTGCAATAACTGCATTAACCATCAAAGTGAAGTCTAACTGTAACTGTAGTCTTGAAACAAATCTGAATAAGGAAAAACATTGCAATAAAATAATGCAAACTGGTTTAAACTTGAGAGTAGCTGAGATCTGTCATGTCAGAACATTACTCCTCACAAACATCCTCTGCCTCTGAAGACAACAGCTTCTCTCCAAAGTCAGAGGGCAGGCGCTGGGCTAGACTTGTTCTGTTAGTCCGTTACGCCGCATCATTCTTTTACACCAGCCGAGGCTAGCTTTGAAGTCAGCGGTGGGTGTGTTTAGCATTCGCTTTAAAGATATCTAGCGTTGTGAATGGGTATAATGTCTAGACCGCGAATGTAAGACGACCCCCCCTTTTTCAGTCTTATTTCAATGCAAAAAACATCGTCTTATATTCGGGCCAATACGGTAATAATAATAACTACAATATAGACACTAAATAATAATAATAATAATAATAATAGTAACAATAATAATAATAATAATAATAATAATAATAATAATAACTAGAATATAGCTATCATATAGTAAAAAAAACAATCCAAATTTAAAAAAAAAAAAGTTTCAGAAGAGCAGCATCAGATGGGAACACTCCTTAAAGGGATAATGTGTTTTTTATGTTAATCTGTATGGGTTTCCTTCTAAAAGTTACATGTGTTGACACCGGCTTACCACTGACACAGCTGATCCTGGTTTGAATTGCTTTCTGGAGCCCACGTAGATAGGTCCGGTAACTTCCCTGGAACATGAAATAAAGCTAGTTTTTCTTCCAGCGAACAAAACATTTGTCCAAAAGGTGATATATTTGCGTCCCAAACAGTTGTCCACGAAACATCCATCAGTGTAGATTGCGTTCGCTTATTGTGTCTCTCGACTTGTATCACTGTGCGCATATTAGCTGTATTAGCCTGTTCACTTGTAAACTTCCCCTTACGGCGGACCGCATCTGCCGTACACTTCCGCTAAAGGTTAACAGGCTAATACAGCTAATATGTGCGCAGTGATACAAGTCGACAGACACAATACGTGATCGCTAAGTACGCTGCTGGATGTTTCGTGGACAACTGTTTGGGACGCAAATATATCACCTTTCGGACAATTGTTTTGTTTTGAGAAGAAAAACAAGCTTTATTTTATGTTCCAGGGAAGTTACCGGACCTACTTACGTGGGCTCCAGAAAGCGAGTCGAACCGGGATCAGCTGAGACTGTCAGAGGTAAGCCGGTGTCAACACACGTAACTTTTAGAAGGAAACCCATACAGATTAACATAAAAAAAACACACTATCCCTTTAAGATCTGCTGTTGATGCATGCACATGTGGACCTGTACGTGCCTGTGCAGCCTGAGCTCACAGCTGGAGAGGGCGCTGCAGAAGAACATAACATATACTGTATTTTGTGTGTGTGTTTGTGCAGTCTGAGTGCTCAGCTGGAGAGGGCGCTGCAGAAGGGGGCTCCTCTGCTCAGGGAGATCTTGGTGGACTTCGCTCCGTTCCTGTCGCGCACTCTTCTGGGGAGCCACGGGCAGGAGCTGCTCATAGAAGGTACCGTTCTCCCACTTTGGGTTAACTCTGGGTTTGAAACATTATAAATATGCAAATATATTTGCATCAGAAAACAGTTGTCCACGAAAAAGTCAGCAGTCTAAATCGCTTGGTGCTATTTTCTCTCGAGTCGTATCACTGCGCGCCTATTATTATTATTATTATTAGCCTGTTCACTTGTAAGTGGCGATGTTTACAATTTGGAGATGACAGCGTTGAAAAGTGCAGTACAATCAATAACAATATTCGCAAACATATTACGACAACAAAAATTGGACAGGTAAAACACACCGCGTTTTTTTTGTTGGTGACAGACGGGCGGGTGGGAAGGGGAGCAGGCCAGTAAAATTGATGAAATGGGGACACCATACAGATTCACATAAAAAACCCCAAACTATCCCTTTAAAGCTTATAGTGTACACTTGATAGAGCCCATCAAACAAAATTTTTATTGATATTCATTCCGAGGTCGTTCATTTTATTCTCCCATAAAATACTGTTGTTATTTCTTGGGAAAGACAGAGCGGGTGAAGGGGCCGTTGGTGCGGATTGGCAGCAACGTTTTGGTCACCACCACAAGATATACACCGCCAGTCAAAACACACCCTCCCATTCATTGTTTTTTTCTTTATGTTTACTTCTTTTATTTTATATACACACAGAAGACATATGAAGTACACAAAAGCCTGACAAAAGTATTCGGACGATAGTCCTAGTCTAGTCCTGGTTTAGACCTGAGTTAGACCTACACTGCGATGAGACCCCATTTTGGAAATAATATGCCTTTACACATGATGAAATTTGCTTTAATATATCAATAAATTGATTTGCTGTCATTACCAATACGTCTTGTTATCATTATTTATGAAAAGTCAGAAATACACAATCGTCCTAATACTTTTGTCAGGCAGTGTAAAATATATGGAATTATGAAGCGTATCCACCCTCCTGAAATGTTTTTTTACGTCGCAGCTGGGCCTCAGGGTCAAGAAAAGCAGCGATAAAAGAGTAAAGGCTCTTTTTCAAAATCTGAAATATGTTTTGAGTTACATGGAGGTTTTTTAAATGGATTTTTTATTTACTATATTCCACATGTGTCATTCATAGTTTTGATGGCTTCAGTGAGAATCTACCGTGCAAATAATCCTGGAAATCTCGAAGAAACATGAATGAATGAAAATGTCCAAAGTTCTGACTGATGGTGGGGGTACGTTGGGGTCGACAGCAGATAGACAGTAGTGGACTGTTTGTGATCTGAAGGTTGGCGGTTCAAATCCCGCACTCCATATCTTGGGCTGAGCGGTCAGATCCACTGACCCACAGGTTGGCAGTGCGATTCTAGCTTCCACAAATGAATGCTGTAGTTGTGTCCTTGGGCAAGACCCCCTGTGCCCCCAGTGTCTGCGTGTAAGTGGGTCCTAGATGCTCTTTGGCTACGTTCAGACTGCAGTCTGAAGTGACCCAAATCAGGATTTTTTCGCCCCTATGCGACCTGTATCTGATCTTCTAATGACAGTCTGAACGACACAGATCTGATTTTTTCAGATGCGACCCAGGCCACTTGGATATGTGGTCCTAAAACCGATACATATCCGATCTTTTGACATGCGACTTCAGTCTGAACGGCCAGGTCGCATTCATCTGACCTACACGTCATCAACAAGCGAGAGTGGTACAAGTAGGCGCTCACAAATGTACACAAACGTTCTTCTCATCATACGAAAATTGTATAAGAAGTCCATGAAGCAGCGAAGCACATTGCAATCCCACCACTCTCAGCACCAACACGTTCCTTTCTACGGACGTTGCTGCCACTGCTCCACATAACGCCAAGGCCAAAAACCTTGTCCTTCTCAATCTCGTCCTTAAAGGTCCCATGGCATGAAATTTTCACTTTCTGAGGTTTTTGAACGTTAATGTGAGCTCCCCTACCCGGTTTAGGCCCCCCCCCCCCATTGCTAAAAGTTGCGAAATGTCTAAACTGAGCATTTGCAGTCCTTTTCTGCGTTAGAAAAAAACACAGCTCAAACGGGCGATTCTGAACAAGGCAACTATGTTACATCACATCGAAAAAAGAAATGCAAATGCAGTTTCACCCCCGTCTGGATGTCCACCCCCTGTCTCTGGAAATCACGCCCAGAGAGTTTGGACCGCAAAGGAGCTACACAATGCGAAATGCGTTTTTTTATTTGCCTGGAGGCACGTGCGAGTGTTTCAAGGCTCGGAAGTCCTTTAACCGACCCTCTGGACCTCTGAAACAGCAGTGGTTTAATTTTATTTTCTGTGAAAATGTTGCCTGGAAGAATCCATGACTCATCGCTGTACCAGCAGCGAGTCTGGTAACGCTTGGTCCAGAATGCGCTGCTGTTGCGCTTAGACAGACAGCTAAGTGAACCAATCAGAGAACAGTTAACGGACAGCGACGTGAACCAAGCCGGTAGGAAGCAATGCAAAAACATCTTTTTTGAAAAGAAAGGAGCTGTCAGCTGCTGTGGTTTTAAGGAATCAATGTGTTTTAGGTCATTTAAGACCAATTTTACAGCTGAATGGAAGGGACGTTGCGGGCAAAGGCGGGTGCACTGACGTCACCATTTTTGAACGAATCAGAATCGCGGAGTCCGTTGTTAACCGGAGGAGCGAGGGTGGAGCGAGGCTGTCCAAATGGTATCGCGCTGTATAGGAAATACAGAGAGATATCATTTGGCTGGCCAGGTAAGTGAAAATGTGTTTTTTTCATTGAAATTCCTCTCCTTTCTTCCTCCGCGGTTAAAACGCGGAAGTGGGAGACAGTGCACAGCGCACCTAACCAGCGGCGCATTTGCCCCCCCCCCCCCACCCGCTCCTCTAACCTATCTGTGTCCTTCTCATTTGCATTCAAGCAACAAGGCCCAGAATGAGTTGTTCAGAGAGAGATTTTCTGACTCTGACTGTGTACATGTGTCTTTCTCATGCACTGAGTGTTGATTTTGAAGAAGGATTCATTTACAGTATTAGGGAACCATTAAGGCGCCATATAAAAGCATCAAGAAGTACCATGTCATGGGACCTTTAAAACAAATAAGTTGTCCATGTTCTGGCTCTGGTACAACAGCAACTTTAAAATCGCCAGGCGCTCAAGGCTAGTGTCCACTTCCGTAAACACTGAGCACACTCATGCATGTGACCTCGTCGTGTCCTCCAAGGCGCATGCGGGACACTTTTGGGGTGTTCAAAGTTCACACTGGAGATCACATACAAGTTGCATTTAATTGGAAATGTGAACGACCTCGCAAAAAAATCTGATCTACGTTCAGACTACCCTGCAGTCTGAACGTAGCCTTTGGGTGTTTTGACGGTGGAAAAACACTCCAGAAAATGCGACTACTCCCATTTGAAGACAGATATTTTCCCTGAGACCAATTGAGCACCACTGTAGTATAGTATGGTAGTATTCCACCCTTCCTCCTTCCCTCCCTCCTCCTCCTCCCGTGCCCAGTGCATGTAAACAGGCCTGGCTCCTGTCTGCTGCTCTGGAGAACACAGTGCGGGAGCCTGACAAGTGTGAATGTGAGTGTTAGCCTTTCACTCACAGCTGACAACCCAGAGACAAGGCCACGGACAGGGGCAGAGGCAGGACCGACAGAGCCCTGCACCTGCCTGTCCACCCCTCTGCACACCTGCTTAACCCCGAGTCTGACCTGACAGGCTCCAAAGACTGCACTGGATAAATATATGCCTGATAAACATAAACATAGTGGCCAGAACTGAAGAAGAAGCCAGCATAGGTTAGCCATGACAAGTGTGGGGAGAAGAGATTACAGCAGTGACAGCAGTGCCCATGGTTCAAAATACGAAACTGTAGCCTCCTCATCTTTGTATAGTGACAAACACCGCAAAACGAGGAATAGGCTAACTGAACAACATAATATGACTTAAAGCGGCCCTATTCTGCAAGTGTTTTGAAGAGCTTTTATTTATTTATTTATTTATTTATTTATTATATACTTTATTTTTTAAGCTTTTAGAAAACCATTTTTGCTCCCTTAGAGATAGGGTGAGGAGCTCAGTCACACAGGAGGAGCTCGGAGTAGAGCCGCTGCTCCTCCACGTCGAGAGGAGCAGTTGAGGTGGCTCGGGCGTCTGTTCTGGACGTCTCCTGGACGCCTTCCTCAGGAGGTGTTCGGGCATGTCCCACCAGGACGAGGCCCTGGGGAAGATCCAGATTCTGCTGGAGCAGACCCGGGCATTTCAAGGCCCGGGGGCCAAACACTGCCCGTGAGCCAACTCTGACTGGCCTGCCTAAAGGTTGCTTGGAATTAACAAAATAAAACCTACTTTCAAAATTGTACATAATGCATTTGTACTGATGCAATTGTACTGATGATCATCTGTCGGACGTGCTTCACATCTCCACCTCAAACATGCAACCTGACTTTGTTGCACTTGTTAAAGGGATATGCCACCCCCAGGTCAAATTTGGGCATCTCCCCACAGTCCAGAGACTAAAATAAGTGGTGGAAAGCGTTTTCCTGCTCACCCAGCCATTGTCCGAGTCTGTCGCCACTGACCGCCGCGGTATCTGGTGCTCCTCCGCCTTAGAATGGAGTCTAACGTAGCCAGAGAAAGATTTCGGCCAAAAGGAATTAATTTGCTCGATGCGTTTCCCAATTACTTTGTGTGTAGTGCGCATTCATATCGAGTGCAAATAAATGTGCAAATCAACACGGAGAGCTTGACTTGGTCATTTTGGGTGGGAACTATTTTCCAGTGCGTAAGAATACAGCCGTATCACGCAGCACGCTACCAGGGGAATCCCAGTTACGCACCGGGAAGGGAGTTCCCCTGTTGCACAACGTGGTGCGTGATACGGCTGTATTCTTACGCACTGGAAAATAGTTCCCACCCAAAATGACCAAGTCAAGCTCTCCGTGTTGATTTGCACATTTATTTGCACTCGATATGAATGCGCACTACACACAAAGTAATTGGGAAACGCATCGAGCAAATTAATTCCTTTTGGCCGAAATCTTTCTCTGGCTACGTTAGACTCCAGTCTAAGGCAGAGGAGCACCAGATACCGCGGCGGTCAGTGGCGACAGACTCGGACAATGGCTGGGTGAGCAGGAAAACGCTTTCCACCACTTATTTTAGTCTCTGGACTGTGGGGAGATGCCCAAATTTGACCTGGGGGTGGCATATCCCTTTAAAGCTCAACAGAGGCTAGATTTCTCTCAGTGATCAAGGAAAAAAAACACTAAAACATGTTAACTTAGACTTTTTTTCTACACAGTTTGGCAGTTGGACAAAAAAGTTTTGTGACATATCTTGTATTATATTATTTGGCAAACAAAGACATTGTGGTGTCTTAATACAAAGTTAAGAATGTTTACCATTGTTTTGAATTATTTTACTGAATAAATTCAGTTTTTGTAAAACCTCACTCTCTCATTACTTAAAAATAACACAGAACTTACCAGCTTCTGTAAAGAATGCAATTTGCTAATTTCAACATAGAAATAAAATTAATAGCAAGAGTAGACTTCAAAGTTTTGGCCCGACCCTCCACAATATTTTCTGCTTCTCATTTGGCGCCTGGAGAAAAATAATTGCCCACCCCTGCGCTGGAGGGACTATGTCTCCCTGGGAACGCCTTGGGGTCCCCCCAGAGGAGCTGGAGGAAGTGTCCGGGGTGAAGGAAGTCTGGGAGTCCCTGCTTAGACTGTTGCCCTTGTGACCCGGGCCCGGATAAGCAGAAGAAAATGGATGGATGGATTTATTATCTTTTTTTGTTTGTTTGTTTTATAATTATGTCACATCTGACACTGGTCCATTGCTCTTTGGTTGCTATTCCATCTATTTTTTGTTACCCTCTGTTATATATTATATTGATGAGTGAGCTACTGGACCTAAAACAATTTCCCTTGTGGATCAATAAAGTTCGTCTAAGTCTAAACATGTGTGAATGAAACAAAACACATCTCCAGGTCTGTTCTGATGAGGAAACAACATTATAACAGTGTTAGTTTTTTTGTGGCCATACGCAATAAGGCAAAATTAAAGAACAATAATATAAAATAAAATAAATTTCCTTTCGTTTTGCTCGAACTTCTCGTATCTCGTATGACGCCGGGTCCCTCTCTCTCCCCTGTCTGCCTGCAGCTCACTCGCTCTCACACTTGAAATACTGTGCTGCTGTGCAAAGGCGTTCCATTTACCAGTAATTACCAGCCATCCATCAGCGGGTTGATGGGCCGAGGTCACGCCCGCCGTGCCCCCTGCGCCCCCCGGGTCACCCCTCTTCCTCTGACCTCCCCCTCCCCCTCCTAACGCACTGGTCACTGCAGCTATTATGTGTTCAGCACCCTGGACCCAGCACTCTGCACTCGGAGCGGGTCAAATACACTGCAAAAACAAGCGGCTCTACAGGAGTTAGAATGGCTCAGGGAGGCGGCGGTGGAGCGGGATAAGCGTTGACTTTGAACCAGAGTGTTGTCAGTTTGATTTCTACCTGAACATCTGGTGTTGACAATAAAATCCCCATGTATGATAGTTATTATACACTTCAAATGTGTATAAGGCTAAGTGCTTCATATACGCGATGTTTCTGCTCCATTTCAACCTCTATTTTCCCTGGATTTTAACTTTTTCACCGTTGCTATGTGCGTTGCTATGTGCGGAGGAGCTGGTACGGAGGACGCGCAGAGGCCGACGTTACTTTTTCGTGCTTTTCTTGATCTGTGCGTTGCAACACTGGAATTTCCCCACTGAGGGACTAATAAAGGCATATCTTATCTTATCTTAAATTGTCCTCTTTGCCCTAATAAATACTCTCTGTTGGTCAATGGACATTGGAATATTCTTTATGAGAAATGAAAGAGGTGGAGATGTAATGCCAAAGGGTAATAATACTGTTTGAATAAGATTTAACAGAAGAATAATGATCAAATGATAAAGAAACAGAATGCATGGAATACACAGGGATGAAAAATTTCCGCTTTTCGGCGGATTTCCGCTTTTTTGTCAGCCGCCTGGGTCATTTTTATATCAGTGCAAATCTGTTGAGAAAAAATTTGGGGTGTATATATATGTATATTTGTGTTCAGGGTTGCCAACCGTCCCTTGAAAAACGGAATCGTCCCATATTCAGAAAGAAAAGTACGCGTCCCGTATTGAGCTGAATACGGATGCACTTTGTCCCGTATTACCGTGTGAATCAAAAACACTATCTAAACCGGGGGTGCCCAATATGTCCCATCGTGATCTACCAGTTAATTGCCAAAGTAGTGTGGGTAGATCGTAGTGTCGTAGTACTCGACACCGGTCTTGGTCTCGAGATGAGTGCGATCATATTTCATTACGGTCGATGCCGTTAGCTATAAACTTTTACCGGTGTGCGGGACTGCGCGGGGCATCTCACTGCAGCCTGTGCTTACAGTGTTGGCACAGAGCAGGTCTACAGCACAGAGCAGGTCTACCGCCACACGTGGTTGAATTTTGCCTAATAAAAGTGCACAAATGGCGGCACGGTAGCAGAGTGGTTAGCGCTCTTGCTTCACAGCAAGAAGGTTCCGGGTTCGATCCCCGGGTCGCCCGAGCCTTTCTGTGTGGAGTTTGCATGTTCTCCCCGTGTCTGGGTGGGTTTTCTCCGGGCACTCCGGTTTCCCCCACCAACCCAAAACATGCACCATAGGTACCTCCAGCTTAGGTCCTGACCAAACCGAAGCAAGAAGATCATGGAGATGGTCCCCGGGCGCCCTAATGTGTGTGCTGCCCACTGCTCCTAATATATATGTATATATATATAGGATGGGTTAAAATGCAGAGAAGAATTTCTCCAGTGTGAGATTAATAAAGTTCACTTCTTCTTCTTCTTCTTCAAATGCATCTGTTTGTCACATGCATTTGGTAAATGTGCAGAGGTAAATACCACTGCAAAACCAGTAAGAGAATGTGACTCCAGGTAGGAAGTTGAAAAAAACAAAAAAAATCAAAGAAGGGGTCCACAAACTGGGCGAGGGTCCAAAAACGGGGCACAGAGTGTTTAAGTGCAGTACAGTTTGCTTGGCTTATTTTAAGATTAAAATGAACATTTATCAGATAAAATTGAGATAGAGTTATGAAAATTAAAATACATACACTAGTACCTGTGAATAAAATGTGGTTTGTGCTTTGATTTACAGTTTTACTTTATTGCAAACATAAATTTTTGTAAAATTTTGTGAGAAGGTCGTGCAAAGTGGGATCATCAAGAGGAGGAAAGGGAATTTTTCCCCCCAAAATGGGTGGTTGACATCTTAATTTTTATTGGCTGGAATGACCCCAGATTGCATCTCAGAGCATCTAGAGTTCAAAAATTTTCCGGGGGAAAAATTCCAAATAAAAATATTATTGTTTAGAGCATTTATTTGCTGAAAATGACAAATGGTCAAAATAACAAAAAAGATACATATTTTGAGACCTCAAACAATGCAAAGAAACAAGATCAAATTCATTTTAAAACAGCATAATACTAATGTTTACACTTAAGAAGAGTTCAGAAATCAATATTTGGTGCAGTAACCCTTATTTTTAATCACAGCTTTCATGCGTCTTGGCATGCTCTCCACAAGTCTTTCACATTGTTCTTGGGTCCTACTTTAGACCTGGTTTAGTCTTGGTTCAGACCTGGTTTAGTCCCAGTCTTTCACATTGTTCTTGGGTGACTTTATTCCACTCCTGGTGCAAGAACTGAAGTAGCTCAGCTTTGTGTTTGTGTTGGAATTCAACAGACGCTGGAATGGAATGGCTGTAATACATGTAGAGATGCTGATTTCAGAAAAAAATGCAGTGGTCTCTTATTTTTTTCCAGAGCTGTATGTTATTTAACATTGGGGAAACGGGGTGATAAAAATAGGTTTATACTTCCACCCAGTCTTTTTCGAACACGGATAATTCTTCGTATGTAAGAACCACGTTGGTGTTCTTATGCTTTTGTTATGTCCCTGTTATAATACAGTTTTTTCCACGCATGTTCAAAATAAACAACAAAGACAGCTTGCAATGTAGACCAGAGAGCCTGAACTATTTCGTATTAATCTGTCAAAGTTTATTTATGTTGTGCCTTCTTTTAACAGCGTTAATGGTGCACAAGGTTCACAGGAAACAAATCGAAACAGATAAATTACAGACAAACAGACAAATTACACGAGCAGTAATTACAGGAACTGTGTTTAGCCTATTTTCTTACCGTTTAAAAAAAGTTATTTTAATCACAACTGAACGTGTGTAGCCTTAACCTGCAGGTAGAGGACACTTCCAGGTTTCTCAGGATATGGACAGGTCATGCCTCATGTGATCTCCATGGAAATGTTACTGCTTTGTCAGGAATTTTTGTAGTCAGCTCCTCCTTCAGGCAGATCTAAGGCGGTGTCCACCAGTGTCTGACCAGAACTGAAGAAGCAGCTTGGATGAGCTGAGAAACGTCTTCAATTTTTAAAAAAAACAGCTTTTGTTCAGTTAACCAATTGAATTTCATCTTTGCCTTTGTCTGGAATGTTCCACAGTATGGCATTAAACCTTTCTGTCTTCATGGAGACCAAACCAGGCCAAGTTACAGGTCAGATCTGTGAAGAGAACCCCCACTCACAGTCAAGATACCTTTTTTAGGTATTTCTGACCTATAAAACCACCTGTAATTGAACTAGGCACGGTGGCTGAGTGGCTAGCACTCACGCCTCACAGCAAGAAGGTTCCGGATTCGATCCCTGGGTCGCCTGGGCCTTTCTGTGTGGATTTTGCATCTACCGTGTCTGGGTGGGTTTTCTCTGGGCACTCCAGTTTCCCCCATCAACACAAAAACATGCTCCATAGGTCAAAATAAATAAATAATAATAATCCTCCAGCTGAGGTCCTGACCAAAGCCTAAACAATAAGATCATGGAGATGGACCTGGGGCGCCTGAAAGATGAGCTACCCATTGCTCCTGAAGGATGGGTCAAATGCAGAGAAGTAATAGTACAGGGATACAGTAAATAAAAGGATAATAATAAAAAATAAAAATAAAAAAAAACTAATGTAAAGTAGAGCTGTTTAATGTCATACTGTGGAACATTCCAGGCAGAGCAATGACATATCCATAGAAACAAGCAGGTGACGGACCCCCAACCAAAAAGTTACACAGTCCACTACCAGATTTGACCAGATTTTGTGAATGAATCTACAGCAGGCATGGGCAAACTACGGCCCGGGGGCCACATGCAGCCCGTTAAGCTTCTTAATCCGGACCGGATTAAGAAGAAATTATATTAATAAACCTTGTTAATGTTTTAATGTTTTAATTTCCCTGCAATTCTGGCATTTTCCAACAGCTGGCACACTAGATACATTGACCTTTGTTGAGGTGCGGCGTTTTGCTCCACGTTTGTGCTTTACTCTTTGACCCCTCAGCCTCCTGTAAAGATGAGCGGAGCTAAGAAAAGAAAAGTGGACAGAGAATGTCGAGTGTTTAATAAGGAGTGGACAAGTTCATATTTTTTCACAGAATACTTATCAGCTGCTGTATGCCTGATATGGCAAGAGACTGTAGTGGTTTTTAAAGAATATAATATCAGCCGTCACTTTGCCACAAAACATGCTAACAAGCAGTCAACGAAAGAATGAAAGAACCTGAAGGATAACAGAACTTTCAGTGCTTTAAAATAGTAACTGATAGTAATAAAAAAAGCTGTATTTTATTAATAAAATGTCCTGTGTTTTAAGAGTCATTTCAATAAACAGCTAAATACCGTGGAACTTGAAAGATGGACATTTTGTTGTAATGCTTTTATTCATTTTTAATTGAAATAAAGCACATGTTTTCTACATATCCCATGTTATTTTTAGTGTTTTTACCAAAACACTAAATCCACCTGCTCCTGGTCCGGCCCTTCTGTCAAATTTTAGAACCTTTTGTGGCCCACGAGTCAAAAAGTTTGCCCACTCCTGATCTACAGTATAAACTTGTCATAATGTACTGAATTCTCGTGTTGTATTTTTACAGTGCAGTCCTCTTCAGGAACACTGGGGCTGTTGTGAGGGCACCTCCTGCTCCTTCTGCCCCCCCTTCCTTTCCCCCTGCTCTTTTTGCCCCCTCTTGCCCCACGATTAGCCCCACACTCGCGGGGCAGTCTGGCATATGCGTGGTCAGACCCAGTGTATTCAGTTTGTCCCGTACACAAGGCAGGCCGGCGGGTCAGCGGGGCGGAGGGGCATCTGACTCTTATGTCTGGCTGGGCTGACCCGTGGACCGGTCACTCAGTGCTGTAACAGGAGGTCAGCCCTGGACCGCTGTGTAAACACGGGGTCAGACATCACACACTGTCTACAGTCTGGTCCCAGGACGATAGCTGCTACCACTGCCCCAGACAACAGGGCGGCGCTAGAGAGGTTTAGGTCAAAGCTTTGTTCAAGACGTGAACAAACTGAACATGTTACAATGCCATTCTCATTATATTATTATTTAAAATGAGTCCGGAGTGCGAAAACATTCAAAAAAAACAAATGGTAAACAAGCCCGGACATGCCAGTGACCAGTATCAAAAATTAGAACTTGAGCTAGTGCTGGGCTGTATAACCAAAAATTGAAATCACGATATTTTTCAAAATTATATCCATATCACAGTATTTGAAGTTTTTTTTTTTTTTTTTTTTCATGCATGACTAGGTGTTAACCCCATTTCCTAATAATTTAGAGAATAATTACTGCAGTAAATTTGACTTGGTAAAACATATCTGGGTCCAGAGCTTTAATCTTCCCCTTGAAGCTCCTTTCTCAACAGGATTAAGTGGTTCCATGTCTAAATGGACAGTAACAGCGTTGGTAATATCGTTCCACCGTTTGCTTTTCTTGTCGTAGGCAGTTCCCTTAGCAAACGCGTCTTTGAGTGACGTCTGAGTCGCTACAAGTTTAGCTTGACAACATTACAGAATGTTTGATTTTTTAAAACCGAAGTACTTCCACACACCTGACACGGCTCCTCTTTTCAGTATAAGTTCCTCTGTTTCTAACAACAACGTCCATGTTGTTCACCGCTCAACACACACTGTAGCCGTGTCCCAATTCGAGGGTTATTGATCCGTATGCGTAATTTGCATGGTGCGTGTTGTTAGCATTAGCGTTAGCCGCGTGTCTTGGCTCCATGCGCTGGACCTGTCCCATTTCGGCAACAGCCTTGCGGTCCGCGGAGGGTAGTTCGAGGGCTGCAGCGGCCGAAAAAGCAGCGGAGACTGCAGCCCTCGAATTGAGACACAGCAACGCTCCGTTCCGCTCTGTGTTCCCGACGTTTTGTACGCACACACTCACCGGTATTGCGGTAAATGAAAACTTCATATAATAAAAAAAAAAACACCGGTATTCGGTATGCACCGGTATACCGCCCAGCCCTAACTTGAGCTCTAATTTTGAGTGAAGGTCCAGAAAAAAAATAATGAAAGACTCAGTAGCACCACCTCACTTTGATTTTCGTGGGACCCGTGGGATGTCAGGATATGAAAAATGATATTATGGCCCAGCCTAACCCTAACAGGAAGTGGGCCATATTTGATCAAATCTGCAAATACAGTGGTCCCTCGCTATATCGCGGTTCACCTTTCGCAGCCTCGCTGTTTCGCGGATTTTTTATTTCAATTTCTTTTATAGTGTATCAACACGCATTGTGTTCTGCGTGTTCTGATTGAATAAGGGACTGTAGACCTTTGCTGATTTGTCCATCATTTTCCTCTGTGCCATGTCTCCTGTACAATACAGAATGCGTTTAGTTTAGTTTAGTTTATTTATATAAATTCGATCGCTCGCAGTGTGACTCTGAAGTGCTGTATGTTTGCAAGTTTTCTCCCCGACAAAACCCACAATGTCGACGAAACGTTCTTAAATATAATCGAAGGTGGCATGTCTGTTTATAAGAATCTTCTCGCACAAAAGAAAAAAGAGCGCCAACAACTCTCCATAACCATGTTCTTCACTCGGAAAAAGACGCCTGCACTGAGGCGGAGGGACGCCAGGACAAAGAGGCCCGGTCAGAGGAACTGTGAAATACATGCGTCACTATTAATAATTTTTGTTGTTGAAAATGTACAAAAGTTTGAGTGTTTAAACAAGAGAGAAATGTGAGAAAATGTTAATGCCAGTCTGAGAAAAGTGTAGAATGTGTGTGGTGAGGCGTAACATAATAACATAACATAATAATTGTAAAATATAAAGTTGACGACTTCGCGGATTTCACTTATCGCGGGTTATTTTTAGAACGTAACCCCCGCAATAAATGAGGGACCACTGTAATAAACACACACACCTGCGTACTCAGGACATCTCTTCGTACAGTTTTAATCGCAAACATTTTTATCTAATTTGGCCTCAAGACAGCGTGCATCCCGCTAATGAAACTACTGCACATCGCTTCAGGTTTGTCGAGTTGCTGCGTTCAGTTTTGTATCATGTTTTTGTATATTTATGGAGAATTGTCGTGTGGGAGCATGGGGTTTATATACTTAACGAGGGGTTTACGTCATCCATGCATGTTTCAGTAATTTAGCGATCTCTCCGGGACAAGTTTTGTAAACTTTATTTTTATTAGAACATTTTAGTTTTGTACACCACACATCCACACGCACTGATTTCCAGGAGTGAAGAACACAACAAACGTCAGATCGACCAAAAATAAATAAGGCTACGTCCCATTTCTCTGTCTTACCCCTTCGTCTTACACCTACCCCTTAGATTTGTGCGTTCATGTGAGGGCAAGGGGTGTCCCGATTCTAATTTTGATCAAGGGCGAGGGCCACGACCTCGGGCTACATACCCCTTGAAACGACGTAAGCTCTGACTTGAAACGAAGGGGTACGCCTACAAGCTCAGGCAGGTTTTGGGATCAGGATGGCAGCGTCACATCGACCAGCCAACAGTGTTGTATAAAGTAGTGGAAAATCAAACTCAAGTAAAAGTATAGGTTCCCCTCCCAAAAATGACTTTGGTAAAAGTCGAAGTCACTGACTGAAATGTTACTTGAGTAAAAGTCTTAAAGTATCTGGAACTTCTTGTACTTAAGTACGACAAGTAATGTAAAAATAAATGTACTCAAGTAATGTAATTAAAAGTACAAGTAAAAGTATGAAGCAAAGGCAGTCTGAAGCTAACCCTCGCTTTGTTACTTAGATCGCACAAACACACAGCACTTGTTTACATTTTTAAATGTAGGCACATGTTAATGTTATTTTTTGTCCTTTTGAACTCGTGTGCCCTTTCTCATTCGTTACACTTAGCCGACAGCTATGCCTTCCGTTGAGCCGAAAAAGCTAGGTATCCTGTTAGCTCCAACATCGTCAAATACGCTTTGTGTAACCGAAACAATGTCACACAAAGTTAATTTCTACATGTTATGCTCAAGGTTTCACAACGGTGTCTAGAATGTCCATGCTATGGTTATTGAAATTGGAATATAGACGCTAACAATTACATTAATCTAGAACTTACCTCGATGTGTTTCTTGAGGTTGGACGGGGAGTTTCTGTAAGATAGGTTTTCCACGTTTCTTGGAAGGCACAAGAGGCACTTCATTCGATAGGACGAATCCTTCATATCAGCATAAGAGAACATTGTGTTTAAGTAAGGCCAGGGATGCTCATCATCAGGTCCCCCTTCATTTGTAGCCGACGTGGATGCTGTCTCCTCTTCCATCAGGGATGTTGGTCGATTAAACTAGCTGCATGAAACCAACAGGTGTAGGCTGATTGTCATGCGCAAGTAGTGAACAAGCCCAGGCACGTCCTGACTTCCTTCAGTCAGTAGAGGTTTTTTTTGTAACGAGTAACTAAACGGCACATTGAAAATGTAGTGGAGTAAAAGTATGCAATTAAATTCAGAAATGTAGTGAAGTAAAAGTAAAATTTATCATTTTTTTAAAAACTCAAGTAAAGTACAAAGTCTCCCAAAATGTACTTAAGTACAGTAGTGAAGTATTAGTACTTCGTTACTATACAACACTGCCAGCCAAGGAGTCTTATAAATGTATTTTCAGCAGTTGTAATTATCGATTAACAGTTTAGCAGGTTTACAATTGTGACACTTATGTTCTACGTTACTTTTAGTGAACTTGTCGCGGTTTTAATTGTAGTGATGTCTGTTTAGCCGACGTTATCGTTTTCATCAAACGTTCATGCATAAACAAGCTAGCTAGTTTTTTTGTCGAGGTGAGGTACCCGATAATCCTTGACATTTGTTTACGTTTGTTTGCGTCAATTGTTGTCGCCTCTGTAGACGTAGCAGCCAGGTAGAGGCAAGGGACGATGACGCAAACGGTAATCGAGTGGTGTCCCATTTCTTAGGGGAACATTCGTACCCCGAGCCCTCTCAGCTCAGTATCGAGGGGCAAGACAAAGATGTAGATAAAGGGGAAGGGGTAAGACAGAGTAATGGGACGCAGCCTAAATAATAAAGAAAAACATCAGACTGACCAAAAATAAATAAGTAAATAAATGATTTAAAGAAAAAATAGAAATAGGAGGCCGTCAAGCAAATGACACCTGCACAGATATATAATTATTGATTACATGATTTACATGCGTTAAGATTTGTTTTGGTTGTAAGATTTCCACTTATTCCAATGCAGTTCTCCTTTATCTGAGGAGTGTTATTCCGAGGAAAATGTTATTCGTTCCATAACCTGAATTTTGATGATTATATCTGCCCGTTCTGAAATAATAGGTTTGTCCTGTAGCCATTTTCGCGTGATCGCCTTCTTGCTGGTTGCTTGTTGTATCTGACGAAGGTATCTGTCTTTTTTCCTCAGCCTGAACCCTCCTTGTTAGCGGTGTACTGTATACCCATCCGAAGCTCAGTCCACAAACCTACATCGCCCACGCTCCCACACGACAATTCTCCATAAATATACAAAAACATGATACAAAACTGTACACAGCAGCTTGACAAACCTGAAGCGATGTGCAGTAGTTTCATTAGCGGGATGCACGCTG